>OU974073.1:13879318-14479318 GCA_918843875.1 Diadumene lineata
AGAATATTTTATAATTGCATATAAACGTACTGTTGTACACAATACAATACAAATTTTTCAGTAATAAAACAGAGCTGAATTTACATTAATATATGGTAGTATATTTGTTTTGAACCTTGACACAGAAAGCCCTCCCTTTTTGCCGATGCTATTATCTAAGCTAATAGGCGATCTGCATTGCTGTTTCATTTTACTACAACCTGCATTCTTTGTTAATTCTCTTTCATATTCAAATTCTTAATCCCTTTGGAATTTAACACAACAATATGTGCTTATTGCTCTACAAAAAAAGGAAGCAAAGCATTCTGGTACTTGTAGTATATGACACCATAATGCAAATCACCTAAGCATAAACAAATCTATCAAGCATGTGCCTCCCTCCCCCCCCCCCCTCCCCCCCACAAAATATTTGGGGGGGCCTGGTTTGTAAAGTTTTCCATTTAGATGCTACATGCCATAATACCCATAAAACATAACCGCCTAGGATGCAGGTTTCCTGTGTTGTAAGGAAATGCAAGATGACTGAGCTCTAGCTATTACTTTCTCTTGGGGTGAAGGATTATAGTGCCTCACCCCACGGCTGTTACTGTGCCGTCAGGGTCCTTAGGTGTCCTGAGTTTGATTTCTGGTGAATCCACACTTGTTTCGACTTCTTTCAGTTCAGTGTAGCTTGAAGTATGTAGCTTTAAATACCCATAAAAATGAGCACAGAGCGAGGGGAGGTAAAATGAGTCCATTGTCAGCCTCAGGATTGTCAGTTTACCAGTAAGTACTGTTACAAGTTACCAACATAAAATAAAGTGTCTTTACCTTTTTCAATTTGTTTCATACAAATGTTTTATTGTAAAAAAATTCTATGGTTAGTAACCCTTCAATGTAAAAAATCAATTGATTCATTTTCCCAAAAAATATTCTAGTCTTTACATTTACAACTTTATACACTGCTTACGGCTACTTGTCACTTATCCCTCAATACATTCCAATATATGATTTCCTGCAGTGAGTGACTGCATAATTTCTACATTCAACTCCAAATACAGTAAGTGTTTCTAGTATGCTAAAAATGCATGGCTAAACAAGGTGATTCCCTGTATACACATTCAAACAGCAAGATTGCACTGTCTTGTCTTGAGCTGAGTGACAGTCGTTTTGCTTTTACCTCAGTTCCGAATCAAGATTACCTGCTGGTTCCATATCATCAGAAGAATGTCTTTATTTTTTGCACAAGTTTCAATAGGTAAAAGCTGAATAGAATAACCAATCTTACTGGTTAAACTAGTTATTCAAAACTCAAAGCTTTTCTCACTCCATGAATTTATTCTACAATTACTGACAATGTGATTAACTTGCACTAGACCAATTAATATCAATATATTAAATGAATAAGATAAAAACATTGTTATTCTTTGTAAGGGAATGCATTTCTTAGTTGTTCCAGTATCATCCATGTCAGTATTGTATATGGTGCTATTCTAATCCATGATGGTATGAAACCCTAAAACAGAAACAAACAAAAATATTCTAGAATGGATTGAGGTGATTTTTGTCTAGTGAGGGCTTGGCCGACCCATGTTTCCAAATGCCAACAAATAGGTGCACTGTGTTTTTATTGCATAGTGAGGTTCAAATATTTATGGACAGGCATTTTGCCAGTACCCCCAAAACTGTGCTGCAGCTAGCTCCATCCCTGTGTTCCACTCTCAACAAACTCCATATTAAAATGATCACCCTACCTTATAAAATCCGATTGGTCCTAATTTAGCTGTATATAGAAAACATTGAAAAGCATTCTGTAATAAAACAAAATTATGTAGTTGCATCAATATGAAGTTAAACTATTCAACTCAGTATTCCGGAGCCAGTTGTACAAAGCCAGAATAAAGTTATTCACTGGGTAAAAGTTAACCATTCTAAAGAATGTCTTTAGAATTTACCTGCTGGATAGTGATGTATCTGGTGGATTTGCACAACCGGCCCCAGATGTGTAAACTGCAGGGTTTTCAATAACAGACGGCTACCGGCGGTATAGGGCCGCCTATTTTACCTCTTTCCACCGGCTATTTGGTGTCCTTTGTAAAAAAAATATGCTTGTAAATTTTGGGACACAGATGCCTATTTCATTTACTCAGACACTTATTCAAAAAATATTGAAAACCCTGGTACATACATTTGTGTCATTTTTGAAGTCAATTGGTTTTTGGCTTGAAATTCAATTTATTACAAAAAATAGGTAAAATGCAAACATAGGTGTCTACATAAATAACATGTTGACTTGATGAATTTGTCTTGTAACAACAAGAAATATGATACATTTACCTTATATTGTCCTGGTCTTGCTTCCATTAGTCTTGTCTTCATGACATCAAATGGTTGGGTTATTCCTGTTGCTATGGTACCCTACAAAATAACCAAGCACCAAGTTACATTCATTGTACACAGAATAATGCATGGTAAAGCAGAATATCCATGACTTACTGCTATGAAACTTGATGTGAAATGACAGACCATGTTGTCAACAAAAAACCTGTTGAATAAGTGAATGATTAATAAACAAGCAACCAAATGAATATTCTTGGACCCAGACCCTTTTACTGGGAAGCAGAGAAGCGTCTGGGTTTGAGAATGATGAATAATGGTATTGAATGAATGAATGATCAACTGAATGCATCTATTGATGAATCTTTATAATTGATGTGATCATAATTGGACATGGGCATCACGTTATACTGCAATACATCATCAAGTACTTTAGGTTAGACTTACCCTGAATATAGCAATGTTTGTTTTACTTGATCATAACAGGCTACCTAAAACACAGAGAAGAAAATCTGAGCACCAAGCAGTAAAGTAGGAATTAAAAATATGTTCGGTATGTGTAATGATGCAAAGATTAAGAGAAAAAATATAATGTGGTTAACAAGGCAGACTAGATTAACACCAAAGATGTGATGAGTATGAAATGTCACATGGCTAGATTGCGTGACAGTATAGACTAGTAGAGATAATATGTGAAAGTTAAGATATAGATTAGAACAGACAACACATGTGTAAGACTCGACAAAGATATTAAAGCGTTTACTACTGAGCGACTTGTGGTATCGTTCTGTAATAATAACAAAGACATGGGTTTGAGTTCTGTCAAGTGCATATAATGTGTCATGAATCAAATTACCTGTGCAAATGTAATAAGCAATGCTCTTGTGGATGTCATAGACACTCCCTTCCACCATATAGACACACCCTCTGTATCAAAGACAAAGTACATAAGGCGCACACATTGTGAATATTGCATTATTATGTGTATATATATGTGTTGTTAAGCTATTACAAGGTATACATTGATGAAATAATGATAATGTTGAATATATATTACTAAGGAATGGGAAATTTGCTCACAAATTGTACCAAAGTCGATGAATTTTGATCTTGCAGTTCCTTTTGGAACCAGGCATGGGTGTAATGGTGAGGGTATTATTTAGGATTGGAGGTAGAGATAGAATAAGGGAAATAAGTGGGTTGTAATATGATCATTATACTTTAATATGAAGCTCAGAGTGAATCTCAATATTTTTTGGCATCCACAAGTCTCAGATTTTCAAAAGGAAAAGAGTTTTGGTCTTGATGTTAAAATGTAGTTCTCAGCAGTTTTTATAATTTACCATTTGTCAATCCTAAATAATATTGAGTAGACATAAATTGACTTACCTTGTGTTCCGGATTTGTAAAGACCATCAAATACATGTTTATAGCTGAAATTGCATATTAATAATGTTGATATTGTAGTTATTGTAAGTTATATATTATGGTTATTTTAAATCTGTACTTGCACGACCATTTCAATCACTATTATTGAACAGATTTACAAATAGCAAAATATAATAATGTATACAAATAACATAATAATATTTACCAAAATATACAATAACTATAGGTTCACCTACTTTCGTTTTTGATCAACTGGAAGTTTGATATCATTCTGCATCCTTCAGAGTTGAAATAAAATATAAAATCAGTCATGATTTTTAAAATGAAAGAAACAACTAGACACTTTCCACATTGATTTAATCAATTGTAAAACAACTCCTTCAAATAGAAGCAGGCCTAATGAGAAATAAATAAGGGCCACTCTTGCAATGAAGCTATGTTGTTGCATGATTATCGATCCAGAGGTAAATCCAGGGAGGAGGGGGACATTGGGGGGTCTTGAATACTGCAACATAGCAAAAAATTAATGGTGAATATTGCAACACCGCAAAAAAAATCAACAAAACACTGTAGCTGCATTTCTTGTGTCGCATGAAAAGAAACATTTTTGTTGGATCTAAAATCGCAATTCCGCAAAACTTTTGCACTTCACCAGACACCCCTTGTAAAATAACTTAAATACCACACATCGCAAGGTTTTGTATCACCATAACACCGCATTTTGTTAGTCTTGTTCACTTGTTCACTCCACTAAATACTGCAAAACCCAATGTCCCTCTCAGGAAGTGGATCTTATTATATTGAGGATGACATTACCTAACATTGATCAAATCTGGCGGATTACCAACAAATGCACCAATAAACCCTGAAAAAAATTAAGGTTTACATCATGTCAAATATAGTTACCTTTCATATTCCTTTCCTTATTTTCATTTCCCAATTGATGTCTTTGAAGTACTTGTCAGAATAAAAGAAATGTGGGTGTATTTTACTAACCTCCTGATCCACCAAGAATTGCTTTTTGATAAAAGGGTAGAGGTTCTGCCATTAAAAAGATGTTTCATAAGCATGTTAATAACAGATGTATGTCTAATATGTGCATTAGAATTTAGTAGCATCCCATCCACTTAATATTATGATTAATACTTACTAATATTAATGGATATGCAGAATTATGTAAACCAAGGAGCCAGTTAAGGAGGATAATTGAGGTTTGCATAATTCTTTATAATTAACAATAACATCATGTGATGGCTACCTTTGATATGTGTCTTTTTACTTAAAGTTATACTTTTCTTTACTTTAACTAACACTTGGCATCGATAGACAATTTAAATATAACACAACATTACAAATTAGAATATAAGAAAGACACATTAAAACCCAAAGGACAAACATTAGAATACAAATACAAAACCAGAACAAAAAAATGACAATTTGACCACAATACACATTCATGCATCATTTTACTCATTAGTCATCTATTTAACAATTCCTTCATCCATCAAGCTATTAGGTATACTGTCATCTAAATTTAATTAAGAAATGTATATGATTTACCATCTCCTTTTCTCAGCTGTCTTGATCCAACTTCATAAAATCCATATCTGGTTGTGGAATATGTCAACTATAAATAATAATTATGAAATACTCTATCAATATTAGTGTTCCACAATCATATTGATAAACTGGATTTTTCAAATTCATTGAAATATATATATCTACCTTTCCAGAATACACACGATTATAACCATTCAACAATAGATATAAGTATAGGATATGATAGATATTATTTTTGTATTTCACTGCATTCTATATAATCCAGCCTCTACGTGGAATTATTAGTATGAGGTGTGACAACTTAAATGGAATTTACAATGTATTAAATACTAATTGTCTCCTTTGATGGACATCTTTTTCCTTTTCCTCATTTTTTTTTTTTTTTCAAATTCCAAGTTTCTTTCAAATTTTATAACACATTTTTGTAATTACTCAGACAGACATTTATTTGTATATTTGAAGCAATAATATTGTAAAGTGTAAGCTTTTGTTGAGTGATGACCTTTAGTATTAATCTCTGATGTCCATCTAAATTTTGCACTGTCATCCATCACACTGTGATAATTTACATACTAATGTATAATTATAGACCCTAAAAGTCCTTAGTCATTCTTAGATCAATGAAATGTTTAATTCATGCAGGTTTCTACCAAAGAAAATTGGTGCTCATCACAATGAATGTTGATACAATGATATCTTTGACTACAAGGCGAATTATAGAAAAAAATGCCCTGCTTTGATAATTAACACGTCGCTTTCTTAGCTTCAGCAGTGATCAAGTTGTCCAGTGCTTTTAATAAAGCGGTATAGTCTAGTAATCAAAAAAAGGTTCTTTAAAATGTTGACTCAGGGACAGCAGAGCCCCTCCACCCCCCTTCCCCCCACTCACTCTACAGGAATCTTAACATAGATATTCCTTGGCTCTAGTAGTGGGTGAGTTATCTCTCTTTTGTTTTTGTTTACATGTGCTTAGCTAGTGGCAGACACAACTCTAGTACTAGGATCTTCCTATCTGTCAGACAGGATGATCCTAGTACCCAAACAAAAAGTACAAATGTCCATGTAAACACAATGCAGTAGATACAGATAGGATTATGATAGGAAGATCCTAGCGCTAGGATTATAGATAAATGTTTGAGACCCTGAACTTTCAAGCCTTTCAGACAAAATGATTCTATATCTTACCTGTCTTAACATAGATGCTGTCAGTCCATTATATAATCCCCTAATGCCTTGTATTTTAACAACATGAACACCCATTCCAACAAGGCCTCTTGTCACATTTTGCTGAGTTTGGAGATGAACCTGCATTTTGTACAAAAAAAAAAAAAAAAAAAAAAAACTTGTATTGATTTAGAAATTCGCAAATAAATCAGTAGTAACGGAATCAATTCTGATCAAATATATAATGATACACATTTAATCGATAAGTTAAATATTTTACAATTTGGTATATTTGAATGTTAAAAGATATTTAGCTAATATTTATAATAACTTTATATGTTTAGTTAACTGCATGAATTCATATTTCACTTACCAAAAACATGAAAAAATTTAGAATAAAAGCAGAAGTTAAATCATATTGAATTTCATTCAAACAATTCTAATTCATTTGAATGCCAGGGCTTTCTTTGTCACTGCAGTATAAAATATATTTTCAAAGCGTACTAACTTTCAATAAATCGAGTGGATGTGTGCAAGCAGCCGCCATTGCAGATGCGATTCCCCCGAGATACCATCTTTGCTTCTTGATTACAACCTTTATCTTCCCACTTTCTTCGTTTGTAGAGTTAGACGTCATTATTACAACATTTACAAAGACAAATTCATCCAGACCACCGTGACAACAATCATCTTCTCCGGCTCCGTACCTGCCGTCACGTGAGATATACACTCACGGTAAGAGCTTGGGTACCGGAAACAAAACTCACACAAATTCCCGCCAAAACTGGAAAACATACTTCCAGTAAATTCACCGGAGAACCTCGTTAGAGTTGATTCCTAAATGTCATGTATCCACCTGAATTATTACATAGCATAATAAGAGAAATATGTTGAAGACGAAAAATTTAAGTAAATTGTTATAATCACAAATTTTGTGATTTTTCTAATTGTGGTCACCCTGTGTTGTTTGATGCGCGCGCGTCAAATCTTATTCACACCTTCATCCTGGCCTTGAGAGAACACTTCAGGATCGGGAAGAGATAGAGGGAGTTTTCATGTAGACTTTGAGAAGACTTTGTGCATTTTCGTGCTCATGAAGCAACTAAACTTCTAAATACGGTAAGCACTGAATATACTAAATTAGAATAATAATTATAGAAGCATTTGCATGTAACATTTGTACAAGCGGCAACTCGAATTATTATTTACTGCACAAACCTCAGCCGTAATTGATACTTTTAAAACCGTTTCTTTGGTTCTCTGTTCACTTTTCTTTATTCACTTTGTAAGCATAGTTCTTATAACAATTCAGACGAAATTGAAAATACTGTCGTGCTTTACAATGGTACTAAAGAACCGAGCAAATCAGCTTTCTGCGTAATTCATGTGCGAACGACAGTTTCAGTCGAGTTCAGTCAGTGTCAGCGATATTTGATTAGTTACCACCCTACCATAGACCACTTCACGTTAACGTCCGCCATTTTGAATTGGGGCAAAGTCAGGAAATTTCTTAAGAGATTGTCATCACTTTGACGTCCAATATCTCCGCTCGTTCAAGCTCCATTTTTACAATTTTAACTTGAAATAATAAAAACATCAGATATCAGTAAACTGATGGAAAATGAGGCCTATCCAGGAATTGGAACTATTTTTTTACGAGCCGGTAAGTTTTCTATATATTTTGATCTACGCGCGCCGATAGTTCGCCGATCATTTTGTTTTGAACACAAAAATCTCAATTTTCTTTATTAAATGACTATGGTATGTCAACCAAGTTTTAGTACAAATATAAGGAAGTTAATATCTTTTCAAAAACAAAATAATTATGAATACTGAGCTTGAATGAACGGAGTTAGAAGAAATCAAAGTGATGACAATTTCTTAAGAATTTTTCCGACTTTGCCCCAATTCAAAATGGCGGACGTTAACGTGAAGTGGTCTATTGAACACAAATAACAGGCTTTTGGGCTAAATGCAGTTTATTGACCATTAAAACGTGGTATACATAAGGTGCAAGCTGTCAATAACCTGGTGAATGACCGAGCTGGCTCGTTGATCGATTGATCGGCCTTGCTGCTCAAAGAGGGCTGCCAACTGAAGGGTCTGATAACAGTGACATGATTACCTACCATAGAATGTGTCTAATCTCGTGGATAATTAACTATTATTAACATACAATAATAATTAGCCCATTATTTTGATTTTGGCTGCTCTACTTTGACTCACAGGAAATAAATTGAATTCAGGAAGTCTCAAAAATGGGAATTGCATGGGAAATGTTCCCATTTACTTCTTTAAACTATCACTTTTGTAGGAAACGGGATTAGCGCAGAATATTTATATGGAATAATGGGATTTAAGATTTCAAAATTTTCCGTTATTCGGGAATGGCCAAAACAATTTCACGTAAATGTTGTTTACTGAAACAAACTTAGTCTTGACCAAGAGCATATGAAATTTGTCTCCAAATATTTTTAGTTTCATGTCATACAATGTCTCATATCTGCGTAATTATTTACGGTGTTCAACGTACACGTAGAGAAAAATATCGCTCTGGCTGCCCTATACTTCATATTCCTCCTAATTTACCAGTGCGTTTGGTCCAAGAGGATATGATATTTTTCTCTTATTCTTTATTTCTTATCTTACCAACTGTTTGGTTGTTGATATTCAGGGTTTCTATTAATAATGAGCTGCTGTGTGAGTTAGTATTAACTTCCATACCTCATGTCATTTTTAACAAGTTGTAATGCTGTTGATGTCAGTTTTTACGCAGTGCCTGTCTGGTTACATTTTGGGGTGTGCTGTATAGGTAGCGTACATGATTTCCGATGCTGTTTTTGTAAACGTTGTTCTAAATTATACTTTCATCTAATAACTCAATAGTTATATATCTATAAATTTAAAGATATACACAAAAAAGTAAACAAATACAGGAGGAATTCCTATCCGAGGTCTTTCATTATTGTTACTTCACTTTTTTCTTTACTTCATAAATGCGTTAATCAATTTTATGATTTTTCATAAAGATTCGTATCACACCCACAAATGAACAAAAAAAAATCTTGTGGTTGATGTTAACCAGCGGCTTTGAGCTTTGGCTCTTGGGGCTAATAATTCTTTCAATATATAGTTATTGTTGATTTTCTAGCAAATTTCACCTTGCGCCTTTTTTACTTTTTCATATTTTTGTCGTTTATCTGATGATGTTCTTGCAATAAAGGCCGAAACAAATATTTGTTTTCGTATCTTTATATCATTATGCAATCCCTCGGAAGACCGTCATCCTGTATATTCAGATTTGTGGGTGACGTGAACATTATTTACTTGTATAGAAGTTGTACTCTTATTTTCATCGTATAAGTACAAGCCAACGATCTCCCGGCTGATAATTGTCCCTTACAAAATCATCACAGAAAAATAGTCGGCCTTGAAATGCAATAGAATGTTTTGGATCTAAGGTGTAGTGCAAGACCCTTACACTCATTCTACCTTGATCTCCCATACAGCAAAGGTTACCCCATCTATCAAGGTACGCTACATCTCCTTGGTAATAGCCCAGTTTGTCACAGTTTTTGGAAATGATCGATGTGTCGTCAGGCAACGCAATGAAGGAGCCACATGCTTTTGCAGGTGTTGATGAGTCTTCGATGAGGTATCTGTAAAATATTTAGAAGTGAATGTAAAGAATACCATACAGTCGCAGGACAGTAACCATGGGGGGTGTACAGGGTGCACTAGCACCCACCCACTCCCCCCCAAAAAAGGAAAAAGGTCCGCTCATCCATCTCTATTTTTTTTTATTGCAACAAGCTAAAATGAGTTCCTATGGCTATCAAAAACCTGTGTGAAAGACCACTGTGAAAGTTCTGGTTACGGCCTTGAGTCGTTTACCTTGAGGGTTTTAAGAACTCTGGACTATTTAGGTACAATTTGTATACATAAAGTGGACTTTGCCAAATACTCTTAGCTGTTTCCAAAAATTGAGTTCCACAACCGATTGGGAGTGGGTGAGGCTTTTAAAATTTCTCAAAGCTCAAGATCGGAGGTCTGTAATGTAATGTAATGTAGTGCTTATATAGCGCATTTCCACCTAATGTCTCAATGCGCTTTACAATCTCTAATATTTATAGTATGTAATCCGGATTTACAAGCATGAGGTTGATTAGTAATTAGTATGTATTAGTGTAGGCCTATCACCGAGGATGGTCGTACCTGCGTCCTCAGTCGTTCTTTTACGTCCCCCCGATAATGGTTAATGTGTAGTGTGGCGAGACGGGACCTCCAGTTAATCGTCCTTATCCGAGAAGACGCGAACCCTTACAATTATAAATCGAAGAACATTCTCCTCAATTATTTAAAGACCCTGAGTGATGGTCCGGTTGAGGGTTTGAACCCGCAGCCTTCCGGTTAACAGGCAACGCTCTCCCAACTGAGCTAACCTGTTAATCGGTCTGCACTCCAATGATCAATAATGCTCATAGCATTACATTCAAACTCGTTGTTTTTTGCCATTCTATAGCATGATGGGCTTTAGCTAGGTGAGCTATGAACAATGCAAATGAATTTAATAGCATAACAGTTTACCTGATTGCATCAAAACCAGTACTGTTCATAGCTGTCATCACGTGAACAGTTCGTCCAACAGATTTCTTATGACAATAATATCTCAACTGATCGAAGCCCATGTCCTTCCGCAGGTTCAAAAGAATGGTGGGGTTCAGTAATTCAAACCAGTTTTGTTTTCCAATAGTTGTGTAGTTTGACCTCATTTCAGAGCCTAGTGGAGAGCTCGTGTTCAGAGTACTGTTCTGTACAATCGTCCAACCACCTAAAAACAGCAAAATGTTATATTGCTATTGCTATTGCTATTGAATCGTCGCAGTGGTACATCTGATAAGTTGACGTTAGTTTTTCGCCTGGGAGGGGGGATTCAGGGGATCGGGGATGCACGTCGAAATATTTTTAAAATACCCCAAAAAGATACCGGACGTTTTTCAAAAGGGAGTGGCTTCACAAATTTTTCATCCCTAAAAGATACCAAAATCACTAGTTTCAGTGGCTTTCAGCACCTAATGCCAAAAAGTGAGAATTTGACAAATTTCATAACTTTAAACCCTAAAAGAGACCAAATTGTCGATTTTTACGCCTTAAAATAAGACGAACATCCCCAATCCCCGATGGGAACTTTGGGCATGTAATCTCTCAGCATTCTATAACTCGGTAGAATTACAATCAATCTTTTACTTCCAGGTAAGTCTTGTTTAATTTATAAATTCTACCTCGTTATCAGAGATCCCATGAGATTTCAAAGAGACACACACATGAAGCCCATTAAAGCAGCAACTTAAAACAGCATGACCTAGCATAAGTAGGTGATGCAACTAAAGGCTCGTGGGAATATTTAGCAAAACAATGGGCCGATGCCCACCCTGCTGCCTCTAAAATACCCTTTAAGCAAACCTTTGCCCTATTAGCAGCCGATGCAGAGGCTGATCTAGTACTGTGAGGGGCAAAAAGGTTTGTGTCAATTCCAGGAAAAATCAAAATATTGCGAACCCACCGTGTTAAAGTGTCCCTACTATTAGGTCTGTAGGGCTTGACATAACTAATAAGCAACTGTGTTTCACTATCCTTCCTAAGAGGTTGAGTTCGAGAGATGTATTCATTGAATGTAACAACAACACACACTTGTGAGTTCTCAAAACGTTCAAAGGTTAGTTGAGGGTTAGACACCTCGGGCCTGCTCTGTTTAATGTTTTCTGGTAGAAGGAAAACTATCTTATCCTTAGATGTTAGTAATGTCTAATAAATGGATCGTTTGACCTCTTTACCCAGACACAAGCAACATTAACATCACAAGTTTGTAAGTAAGTTCTTTGAGTGTTTTAAAAACTCTCAACTGGGTACAGTGTTGACAAATATTCCAACACCACTTGTTAATCCCACACTTCTTTATATTTTGGCTGTGCTGGTCTGTTCTGATAAATGCCTTTTAGGAGTCGTATCACAAGAGGGTGTCGTCCCACACCTGTTCCAGCATCTGTTATGATATATGCAGACAATACACTTCGCGTGGTGTTTTTTGCACTGTGGCTGAGTCCTTTGTGATACAGTTCAGTCAGAACGTCCAGCAATACTTCTATAGGTGGCCTAGTGTGTTCAATTTTCCGTTTAGAACAAAATGCTGTCCATTGTGTAATGTATGTTGAATATTGCTTTCTTGTCCCCGTTCTCCAGGATTGCAAGATTAAGTCAATAGTTGGTTGAGATAGTCCCTTTGTTTTGAAATGTTGCTCGATAACAGACATGCCATCATTCTTAGTTTCTTTTTCAATGGATGATGAGCACCTGAGTGAATCATTGTCAATAGGTCTTGCCGGCGCTGTGGCAATATCAGGGGTGTGCTACTCTAAGCAGTCTCAACATTTGTGGCCACCACAGGAGCTATCAGGTTTGCCGTTGTCTCGTCTCTTTATCTTTCGCATACACCAAGAAATCAGACAAAAGGAGGGAAACAAGTAAACAATCATGTTTGTCCAACATAGAGAGAATGCATCTGTGTGATACGCCCCCGGGTCTGGCTTCCAATATATTTTGGAAGGTGGTTGTTCAACCTGCATGCAAACAGATCGACCACAGATGTACTTAGTACATCTGTGACCTGAGAAAACACATCTGGTTGCAAATGCCACTCTGTTCTATCATTAAACTGATTAAAGTGTCTGGAAAAGCGGTCAGCTTCAACATAGAGAGTTCGTGGTAGGTGACAAGCAGTTAACCAGATGTTGTTTTCTATGCAAAGTAACCACAGTGATTTTGTGATTGAATTACACTTAATAGACGTGGTACCACCCATGGCATTAATAAAGCATACAGTGGTGGAATTACACTCAATAGACTTGGTACCACCCATGGCTTTAATATAGCATACAGTGGCAGAATTACACTCAATAGACTTGGTACCACCCATGGCATTAATATAGCATACAGTGGTAGAATTACACTCAATAGACTTGGTACCACCCATGGCATTAATATAGCATACAGTGGTAGAATTACACTCAATAGACTTGGTACCACCCATGGCATTAATATAGCATACAGTGGTAGAATTACACTCAATAGACTTGGTACCACCCATGGCATTAATATAGCATACAGTGGTAGAATTACACTCAATAGACGTGGTACCACCCATGGCATTAATAGCATACAGTGGTAGAATTACACTCAATAGACGTGGTGCCACCCATGGCATTAATATAGCATACAGTGGTAGAATTACACTCAATAGACGTGGTACCACCCATGGCATTAATATAGCATACAGTGGTAGAATTACACTCAATAGACATTGTACCACCCATGGCATTAATATAGCATACAGTGGTAGAATTACACTCAATAGACGTGGTACCACCCATGGCATTAATATAGCATACAGTGGTAGAATTACACTCAATAGACGTGGTACCACCCATGGCATTAATATAGCATACAGTGGTAGAATTACACTCAATAGACTTGGTACCACCCATGGCATTAATATAGCATACAGTGGTAGAATTACACTCAATAGACTTGGTACCACCCATGGCATTAATATAGCATACAGTGGTAGAATTACACTCAATAGACGTGGTACCACCCATGGCATTAATATAGCATACAGTGGTAGAATTACACTCAATAGACTTGGTACCACCCATGGCATTAATATAGCATACAGTGGTAGAATTACACTCAATAGACTTGGTACCACCCATGGCATTAATATAGCATACAGTGGTAGAATTACACTCAATAGACTTGGTACCACCCATGGCATTAATATAGCATACAGTGGTAGAATTACACTCAATAGATGTGGTACCACCCATGGCATTAATATAGCATACAGTGGTAGAATTACACTCAATAGACGTGGTACCACCCATGGCATTAATATAGCATACAGTGGTAGAATTACACTCAATAGACGTGGTACCACCCATGGCATTAATATAGCATACAGTGGTAGAATTACACTCAATAGACGTGGTACCACCCATGGCATTAATATAGCATACAGTGATTGAATTACACTAAATAGACTTGGTACCACCCATGGCATTAATATAGCATACAGTGGTAGAATTACACTCAATAGACTTGGTACCACCCATGGCATTAATATAGCATACAGTGGTAGAATTACACTCAATAGACGTGGTACCACCCATGGCATTAATATAGCATACAGTGGTAGAATTACACTCAATAGACGTGGTACCACCCATGGCATTAATATAGCATACAGTGGTAGAATTACACTCAATAGACGTGGTACCACCCATGCCATTAATATAGCATACAGTGGTAGAATTACACTCAATAGACTTGGTACCACCCATGGCATTAATATAGCATACAGTGGTAGAATTACACTCAATAGACTTGGTACCACCCATGGCATTAATATAACATACAGTGGTAGAATTGTCACTCTTAATTAAAACAAGCTTCCCTTTAAAAAGGGAAAGGAACGATCGAAGTCCCAAATGAACTGCTAGTAATCCAAGTTCATTGATATGCTTCTTTTTCCGCAGAAAAATTGTTGAAATTGGTTTGTGCAATGTATAGCTTTTTCAATAACCCCTTCTTCTAAAAACTTATTTAATTCTCCATCAGTTGGGTAGAGTTGTTGAGGGAAGTCTGTAAATTCTTTATAACAGTGTTGAACCATGTCAAGTATACAGGGTTCGTGCTACTCCTTGAAATCCTTGAAAAGCCCTGGAATTGAAAACACGTTTTTAAGTGTACTGGAAAAGCCCTTGAATATAGCAAAAATCGTTAAACTCCTGGAATACTCCTTAAATTTTATTTATAAAATCAGACTTTCTGATCAAAATAAATTTTAAAGAAAAATATAAGTGCTTCAATTTTGCTGCTCCGTTTCATAATTATTTAATGTTGTCATTCCATTTTTTTTCCATTCCAACTTTTGGTATTGAGTTGGGGTTCCTGTGTTCGTGTGTATTGCGGATGTTTCACACATACCCTGTTCGTGCCTTCTTGTCTCTCGTTTTCTGTTATTTGAAATTAGCCCTTGAAAATCAAATTTTTGTGCTTGAAAAGTTCTTGAAAAGTACTTGAATTTTATATTGAAAATGTAGCACGAACCCTGAGTATATGTTGGTCAGAGGTTATATCCTTCCATGCAGACAAAAACATTTTTAGCCTGCCAGCAACTTTAACAACAGAGACATATCTTACCTCTTTGGAAGTTTTGTTTTCTAATGTTGGTTGTTTAGCCGACCTGGTTTCTTTCCCCCTTCCCTCTTGTGTAAGGGGCGGTTGTGGTTTGTTGATCCACTGTAGTCTCGGTATCTCTTTCTAGGGTATTTCTCCGAGTTATCTCTGAACCGTTTCGATTGTTTATCCTTTCTATCTCTGCCTATTTTTGACGTAATGCGATTTGTATCCGTGATATCTTTCACAGCTTTAGGCAAATAATTCCTTTGTTATAGGATTTGATGGGGCACAGAGATAGCGGTAGCTAGGATGCAGCTCAGGCCGTAAGGCGTCTTTGCACCTAGTATTAAGCTCGCGGTTGGCATTAGCGAGCAATTGCGCTCCATCCATGAGAGTGTCCATTACATCTTGTTTAGATGGCCATTCACTCTTGTTCAGCAAGTCGTTCAACACTGTGACAACGGCGGTCATGCCTTTTTATCAGAGATTTCTGTGATCTTTGAAGCTTCACATCCCTTGCTTTCGCTTCATCTGAAATGTTGTTCCAGATTGGAAGGTTGACCTTCGTTGGAGAAAGCACATCACAGTTTTTTGGCGTACCATAACGTTTTCGTATTTCATTCAGCTTGTCGTCGTCAGTTTGATCGGCAAGCAAGTTTTGAATAATCGTAGCTAGGCTAGCGTTTATTTCAGGTCCGTCCTGGTCCGCTGTGGAGTATTGCTTTTCGAGGTTAGTCAAAATCTCGCGTTCAGTAATTTGTGAGTCATCCGCTTTCCTTCTTTTAGCGGCAGGCGAGTCACTGGAAAGTGACGGGCTGTCAAAGTGATGAAAACCCCGCCTTCATGCTAGTGGAAAGGTTTTCAAAAGCCTGTTTTTCAGCGATATTCTCGTTGGATTTATGTGCTGTTGAACGCGATTCAGATTCGGCGTTGCTTATTTTCGGCTCTGACAAAGCTGGCGCCATGTTGGACGCACGTTTGGCAGATTTTGACGTCGACTTTTTGGTTTTTGGCGAGTCTGCCGACGGTCTTTTCGCGCCGCCTTTTAGCGGCGAAGCGGGATCTTTAGTCCCTGATGGTTCTTGGGGATCATTAGTCCGTTTCTCTGTCAAAATGTGACTTATTTCTGCGTGGGTGCTTTGCCCCATTCAAATTTTTTTCAGACATTCCGTGCTCGTCTTGAAGCAAATCTCTTTTACTTTTCGTCTAAAGGTAATTTAGTCTAGTAGTAAAATGGTATAACTAAATTACGTTTCGGATTCAAGATTTCAAAATCCCCACGTTGAAAAAACATGTTAACTGATCGGCATAGTACGATTTATTTATAAGAAAATTGTTAAGACTGCGAATTGTTTTAATTACAACTTTGTATAATTAATAGACAAGAAAAAAAATCCTGGTCCCCCTTTACATGTATTACCTGGCAGTATATGTATTACCCTCTAACACAGGCGTTCTTAGCTAGGTTCATCACGAAACTTAGAGGCTACATATGAGGTACCTCATTTTCATGGTTAACGTCGCATATAGCTAGGTCGGTAGTCGGAAGAGCCGAAATGGGCCTGCAGTGCTTCTTCACAAGCCTGAGCTCGCGCTCTAAGAGCGTCTTCTTGAACAAGACATAACAAATCTTACAGACACAAAGTCCAGAATATAATTTCAAATTTTAAACTGCTCACTATAGCAGGGTCATCGATGTGCCAATTTTTTTTTTTTTTTTTTTTATTTTTTTTTTTTTATGTGTGTCGTGTTCTGCTTCCAATGAAGATTTTTGGACCATGTAAAGTATTTTTCTATTGTTAATATTAATCGTTTTCAAAGAGTGCCGGTATTGGAATCATATGTGACAGAGTATTGTATAATTGCTCCATGCCACATTATAATTCCTGTTTATCATTTAGGGGCATCACCTTGAGATATGTTGTAGACACTAACATTGGATTAAATTTTCTCGGTTTTTCAAAATATGCAATCGAACAATTGACAAAACCAAGAGAGTATGAAATAAGAAAGCTTATCCCTGGACCCCATCAGGGGCTCTACTCGTCGTGCTATTTTTTAGACACTTGCTAACAGTCTCCACACTTTTGTCTTGAGATGTTTTGACGATGCAACCGCGCCTCATGCAATCTGGACAATCACGTTCCGTTCTCGAAATAACTTCATTTTAAAAATAGAATGAAAAGACTCCCTGATGAGTGTAAAGCCCCATACGGGGGATAATCTCTCTTATCTCATACTCTCTTGACAAAACTACTGGTCTTTGTCAGTTCGCTTCTCGAACGATCAAGGCTACATTTTCCAATCTGTCACAGTTAAGCTCTAAAAAAATTATATTCCATCATGCTAAAATCGCAATATGTGGACTGAGAGAAACGAACTTTGCAAAGTGAATGGAAGCACATCAAGGGCAATTTTGCATCTTAGCTCATTTTCAACATCAAATACAAGAGTCAAGGGATGTAAAATGCGATAAATCAATCTTAAAAAAGGACGCAGTTAAACGTCGATTTCAAGTTGTGGTATCAAGGATTGTTTGTCTTTTTGATTCGATATTGGAGAATTTTGCAAGTTCATCAGCAAAATAATTTTATCCTTAACCAAAGTAAAACTCAACAACAACTTGTTTATATTGGGTTATATTCGTCATATTGTATCGCTATCTAACACGAAGCACACCAAAATACATCAACTTCCTCACCTCCATCAGTCGTCATGTCACACTCGACAAGGAATGGTTTTCCAGATCGTTTAGGGTCAATCCAATAGTCACCATCACCTTTATCTTTTCCGGATTTCTTGATGGACAAGCAGGATCTTCCTGGTCGAGAACTGGACGATCCAAGGCCTAGTAAGATATCATTGTAAATTATAAGCAATTCAAGAAAAAACAAAACTGTTATGGTGTTAATTTAAATTGATTATAAGTAATTAATGAGATTCAGGATTCTACTTACCAATCCAGTTTTCACAGTTCTTCCCAATGAAACCTTCAGCACAATGACACACGTTATCACTTGTACATCCAGAAATTTGGCACGAGCCACCATTTTGACAGGTACACTCGGTGTTAATCTGAAAAATTTAAATCCGAAAAGAAGGAAGGCCCGTGAATAAATGGGAGGGAAAGCTAATATTCAAGCTATTATAACATTCATTATCCAGTCAAAACTAGACACTCTGATGAAATGTTTACTCGTGCCCTTGATGGCCTTGATATGAGTTACATTCTTGTCATTCTCATGTTATGCGTTACTTGTGTGCAATTCATGGGTGATATTTCAAAGCACTTCTTGATTATAATTATGGAAGGAATTGGAAAATACATTGAATTATATATCATTGAAAACTTGCATATTATTAAGTGCAAACACCGACCAAACCAAGCTAGATTAAACGCAATAACAAGTTCGAAGTTGTCTAAAGATGCCTTAATAATCCTGCCATGCCATGCCCTAAAATACTTGAGCTTTTTGGTTATCGGCAACGAGTGATAAGAGTTTGTTTTGCCAATTCCTCTCAAAACAACGACAAGAGATCGAATGCAGCGTGAAGGATAATGACCAGTGCGCATGAGTGGCGTCTTTCAGACTAAAAGGCAGATGGGGCCACGTTTGTTTTCCCACATTGAAGGCCTTAAAAATATTTAGAGGGATAAAACGGGAGTAGATGGGTATATATTTAAATCCTCAAAGTAAGATGTGACGCGAGTATGCATTTGCAGGGTGGGGATAGCAATAGTGACATCACATGGTTTGGAGAGGCATTTGAACAATTCTGAGCATCCAAAAACTTCGACTTTGAAAAAAACTCACTGCATTTTAAGACTCGTGCCGGCGTAGCCTGGGCACGAGTAAAAATTATATTTGCTTCTACTCACGTATTGTTCAGTGTCGCAATACGAGAATCCTGCATCAGTGACGTAATCGGAAGAAGGAGCTGATGATTTTGATTGTTTATTCAGATGGCATTCGTGTAGAGGAGAGCCTTCTTCTTTGTAATTATACGACTTACAACCACGAGTTCCTAAACATGCTTCTGCACATTCGAAAGTGCATGTGACGTAATGGATTGCTATCTTGTGACGCAATAGCTTATACCCTATAATTAAAACATAATGAAACAAGTGGTATAAAAACAGATTTACAAAGTAGCTTCTCTGAGAAAGATTAAAAATGACTTATTTGACTTATAAATGAAGAACTAACGAAAACGATTTAGTTTGTACACGGGGCCTGTTTAGGAAGTTCCTGGCTTGAGTTGCTTTCTCCCGAGGAAACTGTCAAAGAGGCCACTCGGATGTTCACATATATTTGTCTTTTATTTTCCTGTAATGTAATCTTCACATTGATTATACTTGTTCCTCTACAACTACTTTAACATATCTCAAAACAGAAATTTCCGATTTACAGTAATAAGTATAAAGTATAACAGAAAATTAAAAATGATAAATATTTTCAAGTCATGATGAAGAAACTACTTAACAAAACTGTGTTGATTATAAATAATATACATGAGTATAGTTATGGCAATACTATATTTTAATAACAAATTATTCAGTTCTTATTTTCTAAGAAAGTCCTAGCTTTAGTAATACTCTAACATAATTGCTAAGAGTGAAATACCTGTCGCTTTATTAAAGACGGCGCTTCTTTTTCGTTGATCTCTTGATATAGTTGCTTCTATTTCGTTTAGTAGACGAACGGATGTTACGACTATCAAAAGCCAACGTTGGTTCATGATGGGATCCTACAGAATCTAAATTGTATATTTATATAGTAGTAACTAATATAGTTCGTTCGCTTTTAGGTAGCAGGGCCCGGACCCTGAAATCGCACAAAATGCCTTATAGCTGCGCAAACTATTATCAAGTTACTGTTTATAAGTATATACATAGTGTAAGGTACATTAAGTTGAATAAAGGGAGATTATAATGTTACTCAAATTATTTTTTTTTAAAGTCATTCTTTTATCCTTTTTTGATAAGTGTTTTGTGATTTCCGACCGCTTCTTTTCACGAAGTTCCAGGAACACTGTTTTACAATCGACTGTGTTAAAAATTTTTTAAACTTTTCAATCTGAGTCATGAACTTCAATGTTACAGTAACATAAATACAGTTCTTATAAGTATACAAAAAGTTTCACTGCAATTAATTCCAACATGATTTGTATAAAGTTTACTTCGTAATTTCCATTCGGCTATGCGCATTCCGTTTTGATAATAAACTCAGTAGTTCGTGATTTACCGGCCAATACACACAGTTGCTGACTGTAGAATGAACTCGAAAGTCCAGTCGTTCATTCTACAGCAAGCGCGTGCATCTATTGGCCGGTAAATCACTCACATGAGTCTCTAACCCCTAAGTAAACTTCGACTATTCAGCTTCAAGGAAATATGCTTTTATGGTCGTAACTATAATTTCTAAGGTTTGCGTGCTATAAGACGTTTCAGTTGTGGTTTTTACGGTCCTTGATACATTGATGACGCACTAACTTAGTGAATACTCAATTATATACGAGTTTTTCCTTTTGCAATATTGCGAATATTAACATCATCAAACCGTAAAGTGGGCCATGCAGAAACTTTTTGATGCCTTGAACATTAACCGTTTTCAACCGAACATTATAAACTAAGACAAACAATGCCTGAGGTATGTGAAATCCGAACGAATAAAGTGTGTGTTATACAAGTAGCCTCATGACCCCCTAGAATAAAGCTTAAATAAAACACTTATTATGGATATTACAACCAACACTATATATTATCTTTAATTAACTGATTCAGCGATAAAATCAACACCTGCCAAAAGGGAGTTAATGCAAAACATTTCCACCTAGCAGAATTCGCACTTAGGTTTTTCTTCAAATTATGTTCGTGTTGTCAAAATTCTTCTGGTGTTTTAACCTTAATAATATTTTATCCTATGTTTTCGCTCGAAAAGTAAAAAGTTTCACGACAACGAACTCTAAAGCTGTTATCATTTCGATAAGGAATATGGCTCGAAATAGGGAATGTACCTTGAGCTTTCAAATGTTATTGAGAAATTAAAATCATATAAAATTCCTCTCTTTATTTGAAATAATGCATGTTTCTATGCATTATACATATGATATATATATATATTTCATTTATTTTTCATACAAATGATAGTGAATCCATTATACCTTAATTCTTCAGTTATCGGGATCGTTTCTCTTTTTTATGTTTTATGATTTTTTATTCTTTGTTTATATGATTTAATATCATATTTCGAGAACATGCTGTAAACAATACGAGACTTTCGTACAACAATATACATAAGCTAGAGATTTTGCTTGCAGCATATAGAGAATTTGTCTGCGCGTGTCAAATTTTAGCTCCAATCCAATCTCGTACCCTGAGTCCTCGTTACTTCGGCCAGCGGCTCGAAACAAGGACTCTGGCATAATCCACTGAAAAGTCCAAGATATCTTGGACTTCCGGCTACGCATGCGCCTTTACGGCAAATGTACAAACCGACCAATGGGGAATCAAGATTATGTCAGAGCTGATATTTAAAAGTAAAATCGTTGTAATTCTGATGGAATCGATATCCAGCATCGATCAACATACGGCGATATCGTCAATGAAAATGGATTTTTCCTAGTGATATTGTGGAAGTTTTGGAACAAAATTCATAGATTGTAATGATTATTTATTGAGTAAACATAATCCGAAGGGATTTTAGGTTAATTTGTGATTTTCGACGAGCTAGAAGAGAAATTCTGTCGGCCGTTTGCAGCGGTGTTTGACGAAGGGCGAAACATTAAATAATTTCCTAACTATTGCTTCAAATTGGCTAAAATTCTCTAGGAAGGTAAAGAAAATAGCGATACACAAGTACAGACTTAATTTTTTATCATATTTTATATATTTTCTACTGCTAAAAACGGTCACAAACATCTAGCTTGAGTTTATTTGTGTTTCCGGTTGTTCGCGTTTGCGTGGTTGTCAAAATTGAATGACCAATCAAATTTTAATAAAAATCAGATTATGTCAGAGCCCTTGTTATCCGCTGCTGGCGAGGAAAAACGCGGGCTCTGAGTATGAGATTGGCTCCAATCGCAATCTTAGTGATCTTCAATTTAGGAAAATATAAATGGATACTTAAAGTTTTTCACTTTGTAAGGTGAAAAATGAATATTTTTGAGCAAAAGTCCGCAAAACGAAGAAGAAAAACACAAACCTACTGCATGCGTATGCGGACTGCTGCCATAATAAAATAAGTAGCAGAAAACTTTTTTCACAGATTATGAATCTAAGCTCATGGCAATCGTGTGGGACAAAATGATTTCTTATTGAGGATCGATTTTGTGGGACGATCGATGAGCAGATTATTTGCCCATTTTGTTGGTTTTGGTCAACTTTCCTTCTTGATAAGCGGTATGTTTGAGGGTCTGCGCCAAAGCTAAATATATATACCATGTGAGTCGTCAAACCACATTCTACATCGCAGCATTATTTTTTTAAGACAGCTGGGCCAAAACGTGATATTGCGATATTTTTTAATGTCATTGTTGTGTTTTTCCTCTTAAGCAATTTCGACTGATTTGAATACCGCACCTGAAATTAGGTTAGAATGATCTTGATTAATCCAAATAATTGTGAAAACATAGATGAAACACCAAATTTTGTAAATTTCTGGTCTATGTTTATAAACAAACTAGACGATCTGCGATCGATTACTCGTGCCCTTAAATAGTAGTGATGAATGATGAAATGTTTGACGTAATGAAAAATAATGGGATATAAAAAACATGTTTATTTGTGTTTTTCAATTAATGTTTTTTTTCTATAGGGGAGGGGGTGGGGGTTTGATTTTGGAATGAGGGGATATTCAATTTTGGATTTCCGAAGAACTGGGGGATTTATCGGAATTCCAAGGACCGACCAACGAGAAAGTTACGAACTCAAGCTAGTAGATTCATAGAAATAACAAATAACGATAATTCGTTATCAAAATATTTTTCTCATAAAATTGCTTCGAAAAACCAGATGCGTATTATACACGGGTGTATTTTTTAAGCCTAAAATTACTTCGGAAACCACGTCGGGCGTGCATGGATTATTTATATTATTATTTAGGGAAATTAAAAGTCGCGGACAAACACTCGATCGCGAACGTGCCATTCTTTTACTTAGCGACCGACATGTAAACAAACTTTTCACACCTAAGTATTCTCGACTTCTTGACATTTGTTAAACAGCATGAAACATGCGTGAAAATACTACAAGAATAGTACGTAGTCTAATACAACCCGGCATGCACTAGGATTGAAATTCCGTGATGTCGAGTGTATAGCGTGTATATTTAAATTTTAAATTGGGTAATTGCGAAGCAATCAACAAGTTTGTGGCGAACGATTTTTACACTTTCAGATATATAAAAAAATTCGAATTCGTCTCTATAGATGTTTTGACCGATTAGGTGAATGGTCATACTGAAGGGTGATATTGATCCGGCAGAAGTGGGTTCGATTCCCGCGCAGGGTGAACCATTAATACTTTTTTTCTTTTTCTTCTTTTTCTAAAGATCTCTGTTTTTTTTTTCTTCTTGACAAGATGTTTTCAAAAATACCAACAAACTAAATTTTCATTTTCGGCTAACATGTATTATTGAAATCAAGCCAAGTCTGTTTAAACGTGCCCTAACAGAAAAAGCTTTTTGGCGGTTGCTGTTTTGAGTTATAAGCTTGCCAAGTTTATCGTTGTTATGTGGTGCTAATTTCCCGTTGACTGCAGCTTTCTTTTCATTTGTTTACAAATAAAATGCTTGCTGATTGCGTTCAACAAGCAAACAACTTCACAATAAAGATACAGAAACAGCGCAAAGAGTTTAATTTAAGCTATAACAGTTTTTTAAAACTCGAATATTACGACTGCACCTCCAAAATTGTTAAAACATTTGGCATATAAAAATACAACTGACATAAACTTATTGGTGCAATTATTAGAGTTGCCCGATTTCACGCTGCTATGCGTCTAGTTTTGGATTTAACATGATTGGAATATTTACAGTTGTTCTGGAAAGTTACCCCTAAAATCTTAAATGAATCTAGCTGGGTGATATTATTCACTACTTGTGTGGTACATTGCCTCGTACGTTTACTCAGAACTAATTCGTGGCATTTAAGAACAGTACGTGGAAAGGTATTTGTAAGAAAGGTATTTATTAGGTGGAAAGCCGATTTGTAAAGGAATCTATCGGTTTTCAAATTATCGTGTAGATATAAATGTATATCAAACATACAAAAGTGACATATTTAAAATGCCCATCAACTACTTTTCAACAAAGAAAAAAAAATAACAATAAATAATTTGTTTACAGTCGGTCCTCATAGAACGGCAATGCATTTGGTCGAAAAATATCAAAATTTATGGAAAACTCATTTATTTGATTTTCTCACTGACTGAAGCAATATTTCACATTAATTACTCTATAGCGAGTGCCGCTACGCTAAGCCCTACCTATAACCACGATTACCATGGTTAAGAAGGAATTTCCACTGTCATCGAGTGATATCGATGAGATTTGGCACAAGGTCCCTTTCATTTTTTGTCCAATGAAACTTTATTATGTACCTACAATCTTGGTGGTTTTGTTTTTCGAAAAAATTAGGAAAATGTGATATCTCAAATTCGCCAAATTCGTCAAAAATGCGAGTGCGAAAAACCTATTCATAAACATCGTTCTATTAGCACTAGACCGAAAACGATTCATTCTTTTTAGGTCTTTTCTTGAGGCTGTAGCAAACAATTCAAGTTCAATTGCAAGTATTTCAAATAATACTATAGAGTCTTGAGGTGTCATGAAAATATGGTTAATTTTTTAAACGAAAACTTTGTAAATTCAGTTACATATTAAAAAAAAAATCCTACCCGGTATTTTTCCAATCAATTTCAATTTGACGTTTCTGAAAAGAGGATAAAATAAGCTACAAATACATATAAAAATTAGTTTTTTTTTGCGTAGTAAGACGATCAGAAAAGTATCACAAATTTCGTTACACAAACCTGTCAACGGCTCCAGATAATACACAATCGATTCAAGTCCAAGAACCAAACCATTGATTGATATCCGGAGTATCAACTAACATTAACTTATTTTTTAGTTGAACAAAGTTTTAACAAACACCTTTTGTTCGAAATTGTTAAGTTTAAGCTTTTACCTGGTTTGTAGTGGCGCGTTTGTGCGTCGAGTTGCAATTATGCATATAAGTACCGTGCACAGTCGCAAGGCGGTCAAGATTTACCTTTCGGTCTATGTTTAATGCAGAGTTTTTGCTCGGGCCCAGTCTCAACGCAAATAGCCGAGGATACCTCGGGAGGCCCAGTCTCAACAACGTAGCCAAAACGTCGCTTTTTTTTGTCACTAAGGTATTTAGTATATTCGACTCCTAATAATCACGATTATCTTATTTAAATGGTTTCATTTTTGACTCGTAATAACCACGACTAATTGGGTTAACTGATTTCATTTTTGAGTCCTAATAACCACGATTAGCTTGGTCAACTGGTTTCATTTTTGACTCTTAATATTCATGTAATATTTCAAGAAATGTGTCTTGAATAGGCACTTCGACTTCCCTCGAACACTAAACTGACTCTATGCTAGAAATTTAGCATTTTTGGTTAGAAAAAAGTTTTCTCTGATCAAATAATCACATGATTTTTATATCCACTAATATCTTTATGGGAAAACAGCAATATCAAGAGAATTGTGTATATCTAGAAATATTTATCGAACAGTAATTAATTATTTTTGACTTTTCGAATTTTACTCCCAAAATACAAAACATAGCACTTTTCAAAAAATCCTCGCAAGAAAAGGAGTTGGGGGACCCCATTTTTTAATTTCATTTTTGAAATAAGCAACTCAAAAATTATTATTGTGGAAAGTTTAAAGACATTTTCATGTCTAGTGATTTCTGCGGAATTACCTTGATAACAAATATTTTAATCTAAAATGACAACATTTGGTTTATTATCAATACTTTGTTTCATGTCATTTGGCGAGCCTAAATTTATAGCTAAAATATTTTTTTTACATACTTTTCTTTTTTTTTTCCTCCACAGCAAATCATCAAATCTGTTTAGTTTGTGCATGCGCATTTATGTCTAATGTAAAATATGAGAATGTTTGTTGCAAGCAAACATTAACATTTACGCACTTTTATTTGAACTAATCACTATTTTAGACATAATTTCTCATTAGTATTTTATGACCAAAAGCTAAATCAAAATATGATTTTTAATATTACATCGACGGATTTGGATGATCACTTACAGTCGGTGCTGAACAAGAGTTTTTATCATTAGTAATTCTTACATCATCTAGAAAGAATTAGGTGGAATTTGTTTGAAGAGTTCACAACTGCTACGTCAGTTATGAAATGATAATGAGATGTATATAAACTAAAACAAACTACACTTCTTCCTCTTTACATCTGCGCTAGTTATAAAAGCAAGGTACATCAGAAAAGCTGAGCGGGCTAAAAGCCAGGATAGAGACTCAGGTTTTGGAATCCCAACTGTAATTGCGACGTCTCGACATTCGCTCACGCTGACTGTTGTACTAACGCTGACCAAGCTAAGAGTGTTATAAATAAAGAACCACCAGTAAAGAAGAGAAAAGTGACTTTCTTTACACTACCTTAAACTTATTAAGTGTACATATTGTTTTTGAAAGTATCTAAAACAACTTCCAACAATGCAGTTTTAAAATAAACGATGAAATACATTTGTATTTCAGCTAGTTGTTGTGGTGGAGGTTTAATGGATGCATTCCAAGAGAATATGAGATAAGAGAGCTTATCCCCGGACCCCATCAGTGGCTCTACTCGTCGTGCTATTTTTAGAATCTTGTTAGCCATCTCCGCACTTTTGTCTTGAGATGTTTTGACGATGCAACCGCGCTTACTGTACTGTAATCTGGCCAATCACGTTCCGTTCCCGAAATAACTTCAGTTTAAAAATAGAATGAAAAGATCCCCTGATGAGTGTAAAGCCAAATACGGGGGATAGGCTCTCTTATCTCATACTCTCTTGATGCATTCCCAATTTCTAACGTGCACTTTGACTCGAGCTCGGAAGCAAAATCATTGATACCCAAAACATTTTGTATCATCGGTGTAGCTGCTTAAAGGGATGTGATATGAGGAATAATTTTAGAATATCTGCGAATTGTCTTGTAAGATAATGACATTGCGAGACAAGTTGCTTAGAACCTGACTGCTTGGTTCGAGGCAAGATATGCTAGAGAACTTACCATTTAACCTGTCCGATGTTTTTTGGCAATTTTTCATGAAGTTTTATTTTTTAGTAAAATGAAAATTGAGAATACTGCATAAAAACTTAAAAATACAATTTTCGTTGTTATTTTCGCTGGAAAATCCAAGATTTGCTTAAATATCGATGTTAGGCACCCAAAATCTCGTCATTTGTTTTTGGTATCGCTTTATCAAATGATTATAAGATTTGTTCTCGCGGTGTCTTAGTGTGTTTTCGATCTTCACACTTGTAAATGTAAATCTTTTTTCTAACACAGAATAGTTCCTTTATAAAGTGAAGGTCCGCAATTTGAGTAATTATACGAAGTCTAAAAAGAGAAACACATCAAAATGAATTTAAGGAAATGCTCTGTTTTGAAATAAAAATAATTAAAGATGCCATACACAGATTAAAATATACTAAGCTTACTATTTGTTTTAATAAACCAGAGGCTCTCGAGTGTCTTGGAGACTGAAACGAGTCATCTTCTAGTGTTGTTTTACATTTCAAATGAAAACGGACATAAATTATGTGCTTAAAATACAAGTATTGATTGATCATCGTACAAAAAGAATGTATTTATCTCCTATCTGATAATTGCTTGTTAAATCATCGTCGCAATAAAACCGTTCGTTTAAAAATGTTAGCGAACTTCTGGGATTAGGATTCCACGCATAATGCAATACTCTGTTATAAATTCGATGATTTCCAGGGCAACAAAGATTACCCCATCTGTTGTGGTATGGTACGTCTTCTTTGTAGTATCCCAGTTTGTCACAGTTTTTGGAAATGATCGATGTGTCATCTGGCAGAGCAATAAAGGAACCGCAAGCTGCTGCAGGAGACGAAGAACTCTCGAGGAGGAATCTGTTTAATTAATATTTTAGAATAAATTGAGATTATTTGTGATATGGTATTTGAAGCACAACAATTTTGAAGACTGTCATTAACAATTTTCCATATTGGATGTGATATCTAATATTTAAAACCACCACTAACTGAAATGAGGATGTTGGATGTAAAATGATCTGACTTCGATAGAAAAGACCACGAGATGCACTTCGATTTCAAGCACTTTGAACAAATTTCAACAAAGTAGTACCTAGTACCAATTCCCTGGTCACCCAATTGAAAACATTCTGAGATTTCAATGATTAGGACTGGACTTTGTCGAAACAAATCATATAATAATGTTTGCATGCTTAACATTTTATGACTCTTAAATCAAGAGATTATGAGATAAGAGAGCTTATTCCCCGTATTGGGCCTTACACTCATCAGGGGATCTTTTCATTCTATTTTTAAACTGTGGTTATTTCGGAAACGGAACGTGATTGACCAGATTGCAGGAGGCGCGGTCGCATTGTCAAAACATCTCAAAACAAAAGTGCGGAGATTGTTAACAAGTTTCTAAAAATAGCACGACGAGTAGAGCCCCTGATGGGGATAAGCTCTTTTATCTCATACTCTCGTGGCTCAAATAGACATGTCAAATTTTAGAGATATGTTTACCTGATTGCATCAAAACCAGTGCTGTTCAATACTGTCATCAAATGAACAGTTCGCCCAACAGACTTCTTATGACAATAATACCTCATCTGGTTAAATCCCATGTCTTTCCGCAGGTTCAATAGAATATCGCTAGTAAGTATTTTGTTCCAAGTTAAATCTCGCATGTATGTGTAGTCTGGCATTTCTTGATACCCTGATGGATTCGTGGCATTTAGAGTACTGTTCTGTACAATGGTCCAACCACCTAGTACAAAGACATTACTACTGATAAATTCAAATTGTAGCTTGTAGAACGCAGAAAATTAAATATGCATAAGAAAGGTTGAATATAAGGCAAAATATTTGTTAAAGTCTTGTGTCCAAACTTCTATCTATATCCTTCTTCATTTTCTCACCTCCATCAGTGGTCATGTCGCATTTGACAAGGAATGGTTTACCAGATCGAGTCGGGTTAATCCAGTAGTCTCCGTCACCTTTGTCTTTTCCAGATTTCTTGATGGACAAACAAGATTTTCCTGGTCGAGAACTGGACGAACCAAGGCCTAGTAGAAATATCGTTAATCAATAATTTACCAATTGCAGTTTTGTTTACCCTCCAATACGAATATTACTCCGACGAAGGACTAACGTCCGAAACGTCAGTTACCACTACTACCACTCAACGGTGTTCAACTTAGTTTTACATTTACTGTTTCTCTAGAAATACCGACGCAGTCCTATCTAGTGTTTTTTAACTAGTTTTTATCAATACGAATAAATAAAGTCGCTTTTTGTTTTCACAGAAAATAATACCGATGAAGCAGGATTGTACTTACCAATCCAGTTTTCACAGTTCTTCCCAGTGAAATCGTCAGTACAATGACATACATATTCACTTGTACATCCAGAAATTTGGCACGTTCCCCCGTTTTTACAAGCGCATTCAGAAGAAACCTGTGGAAGAAAAGTCGTTAGTCGAATATTTCACCGCCATCTTGACATCCGGTGCGATTTATGTGGCCTTTTTGTACAAGATCACTTGAAAACACTGTAGTTAACACCTGTCTTTATACGGCAGTTTGCATTGCTTTGTTAAGAAACAAAACAAATTGACAAAAGAATAATGTGAACAATTGAACCGTTATGACTTTTAAGATATTGTGTTCATGTAGATATTATACTTACGTATTGTTCAGCGTCGAAATATGAGAATCCTACTTGGATGACGTAATCGGATGAAGGTGCTGAAGATCTTGATTGGGTACTCAGCTGACATTCGTGCAGAGGCGAGCCTGCTTCTTTGTAATTGTTCGACTTACAACCATTGGTGCTTAAACATGCTTCTGTACATTCAAGGGTATTCATGACGTCACGGGTAACGATCACGTGACCAGACAACTTGTAATCTATTGAAGTAGTAAGTTGGTATTGATTACACAGGCATTCACTCGACAAAAGCAATTTTATGCTCGATAGAGTGCAAATTATTAATCCGTGAAACTTTAGTAATACTAAATAGTACAATTTTATGCTAATTCTATTGTTTTCTTTTGTTTAATTAGCACTATTTTGTACTATTTAGTAATAAGTGTTTCACGGATTTATCGTTTGTACCGCTAATGCTTATATCTAGCGCTATTTCTAAAATTATCCAATAGCGCTTGACAACAAGAATTTATAAAACTACCGTTAAATATGTATTTATAAATATATGTTCAGAATAATTAAAATATTAAAAATATAAATTGTATACTACAATTATTAAAATATTCAGATCTTGCAAAAAAATACCCTTTCCGACTTTTGTGAAAAGTGCATTTCTTGTCCGAACATCTATTTGAATGATTGATTCTGCTCCATGGACTATCAGTGCAGTTGCCAGAATAAATAACCAGCCTGACATATGTAATGACATAGTAGAGAATCATTAACCTGAAAATGAATTTGAGCATTACAATATATCAACTTTGTTTAATTTTTTGGTGCAGTGAAGCTTATTAACAGAAATATTGCCGATAATGCTGGTCCACAAGGTTGAACGATGTTCCATTTGAAGTCATCTCTGACAACTTTATGTGTGAAATCGTGTGGAATTGGAAAAACTGCTACCGTAAGTGCATTGTCCTTCATGAATCGTTTAGCAAACATAATTATCAAAGTCTTTGTAAAGCAAAAGTGCTTCAAAATTTAATTGTTTGTGGATCTAGTACTAGCTTTTATGACCCCGCGTCTAATTCATCGGCTGATTCACTAGTTAGTAACTTAATTCTTGACGTTTGTATTTATGCATAAACGCCCGATGATAAATTGATACTAGTTTAAAGTTGACTTTTCGCTCGTGGTACATTAGTTGGTTAAAATAATCACAAACATACCACCATTCACCTGTTTTTCTTAATTTCCTAATTAAGCCCTCAATAAGAGTTTTCAAGTTTGCCCGAAAATGGCACGGTTAAATTTCGAATATAGTTTAATTTTATTGTATGCTGATGGAAATCTGAGGATTTTTATTTTACTCACCTTAATGTTGCAACCTTTAGTATGTAAGTACTCGGGAAAGCATCTTGTATCAATCTCACAATCTAATTAATTATTGAAGGTCCGTTTAGATTTGTATTGCGTAACTAGGCTACAAAGCACACAATACTTAAAACAGTGTTTGTTAGTTTTGCTTCAAATTATGTTTTTTATACCAGCTATATAACAAGGTTAAGTTTACCGTCAGACTCATGTTAGCTTTAATTATCGAAAAGTGTCTCAAGGTTACCGGATCATGCTCGGGGGATCGCAGTAAAATACAGCGATTTAATGTCCCAGGGCAGGCCTAGCACCAAAGTGAAAACATGGAAGAAAGAACATAAGATAACCCAAAGAACAAAAGAAAAAGTGGATATTGTTTGTTCTGATTTGAATATGCCATTAAGTGGATTAGCGCGCATAATTAATAGCCAAAACAAAAGGGATTTTTGAAGTCATCTGTAGATTAGGATTGGTTTTATGAATTCAATTCTACAAACAAGCGTAGCATAAGCTGTAAATAAATAAACGAAAGTGCAAAAGGCTACAGTCATCCCTTTCAAAGCTTCAATGACTTTTCAAAAATTCTAGCTATAAAGGGGTTAGAAAGTAAAAATTCGATGTGCTTTTAGCATGTGTGCTATTTTAAGCATGAAGTTGTGTCTAATTTCATGTAGCCTGCGTTGCCGGCGGTCTGCGGTTTTAGGCGAGAGAGAGAGGGAAAGACCGCCTGCACGATTACATTGGGTTTTTGAGTTGTCCGTTCACCAGTGAACGGGAATTGTTGATTGGCTAAAATGGTGTCAATCAAAAATGAGCTGTCATAGAATGTAACGCATTATAAATCTGTCAAAGGATGGCGAACGACTTATTGATAAATACAAATCACTGAAATATCTCGAAAGTTACGATCGACAATTTATAGCAACAAGCGATCGAATATTTACTGAATGGTAGAAGATGGTTTTGGTAAAAGTATGATTTTCACTGTACTTGGTTTATTGAAGAATTTACAATCTACGCGAACAGAAAGCATCATCATAATTTCACTGCTAACCAGCTATCTGAATTGCAATCCATTGAATGTACTTCTGCAGAATTAAAATAATTTATAAACGCCTCGGCAGAACAGGTTTTAGAACCTCGATTTCTGGAGGCTGTCAAGGACAGAAATATCAATGACTCAGCTATTGTAGTCGATTACTGTCAACTGTGTTATTTTACTATCAATAAATTCTTCAACGTCCAGTTGAAATTTTGCGCTATCATTGTTGGCTGAACTATCAACATAACATTCAGCCAGAGATTTCTTTGCTGACGATCGCTTTACGTTTTTTCTTGTTGCTATCTTGCTTGAATCCAGGTGGTGAATTTCCGGTAGTGACGTTTTGGAACATTTTTTGTTAACTACATCATTTAATTTGTTGACAGTTCGCAGCCAACGAGCCTAACGCGGGTTTGAAAACATTTTCACTTGACAAATACGATGTTTTCTCGAAGTTGCCGTACACGAGTTTCAAAGGCTACGAAGTCGTTTTTCTTCTGTGGATTGAGGTTTTCTTCCAGGTTTAGCAGCTTTTTTTTGCCGTTTCTGCATTTTTGTAACACGTTCAAGTGATAGCTAAGAACTACCATGTTTTGATCGTCACGCGTCGATAATGCTCTCAAATTACGCTCGTATTTCATTGGTTTAAAAAAGGACGGTCCGTCGCGGCTCGTTGCACAAGAAAGTGGGCGGCTAATCAAAAACCCAATGTAATCGTGCAGGCGGTCCTTCCCTCTCTCTCTCGCCTAAAACCGCAGACCGCCGGCAACGCAGGCTAAATTTCATGCAATTTCTAATACGAATATTAGCGAGGTGCGCAAAAGCGCACTGAATCAACAAACAAACAGATAGAGGCATGATTTATCGGAATTTCATGCTCAATGAAAGAGTCTGAAGAGACTGAAAGACATGACTAAACGTATTTTTAAAATACCGCATGCAAATTGGCAGGCAGGTGTTCCTCACCCATGCACTCGTACTTCACAGTAGAGTTCATGTGGTGACTATTTAATGTGCACCCGTGCGTAACATAGAGTATATAAAGTGTAGCATCAATCCACTCGTGGCAGTTTGGCGTTCTTCCAGTACAGTATGAATCAACAAGACGAACAACGGCCGGCCCGGGTTGTGGTTTTACCACAAGACGGACAAGTCCAAGCTCAGGACCAGAGTACAAATCAGAATCCGAGCCAGAATGTAGACAGGAACCAGAATCCAAACCAGAACCGGAATGCAAACCAAAATCCAGACCAGAACCAAAACCAAGCAGAGGGGAATGTAGAAGAAGGAGCCGAACAGCGTACGGCGAGCGAAGAGGTATTATGTGGTTTTCTTTGCTATTCTCTGTTGTAGTTTTGCGCTTATATATTCTCGTATAGGTCTTAACTAGGAACTTTCAAATTCATGTTTTTCCTGTCGAATAATTAGTTTTATCTATACTTCTTACAAGAGGCGAGAGCAACGAGTTTTTCAATGCGTGTCTTCTGGTAGAGGCCAGAGTAATGAGTTTATTTGTATTTGGTAGAGGCCAAAGTAATGAGTTTGTTTGTAATTTTTGGTACATGCCAGATAGTAATGAGTTTATTTGTATTTCTGGTACAGGCCAAAGTAACGAGTTTATTTGTATTTTTGGTAGAGGCCGAAGTAATGAGTCTATTTGGAATTCTTTAGTAGAGGCCAGAACAATGAGTTTATTTGTATTTTGGTAGAGGCCAAAGTAATGAGTTTGTTTGTATCTCTTTGGTAGAGGCCAGAGTAATGAGTTTATTTGTATTTTGGTAGAGGCCAAAGTAATGAGTTCATTTGTATTTCCTTGGTAGAGGCCAAAGTAATGAGTCATAATATTTTGCTAGACCGGAGTAATGAATTTATTTGTATTTCTGGTAGGGGCCAGAATCGTTATTGGCGTTTCAAAATATTACATTCAGGTAATCCTATACTTTTGTTCGGTTGTTATTATCAACGTCCTTGCTAATTTGCTTAGGAATTTTTCTTACAAGCTTTTGTTTGTGTTTCTTGTACGCGTAATGGTCGCGTGTATATCTGATTTTGCATTCATTATCTATTTGTTTGTTTTGTCTTTTGTTTTACTCGGCACCCTTAAACAATACGGGACCGCCTTCCTTTGTTGGATTAAACTGCATTTACTATCATTTACTTACAAACGCTATTTTTATATTTGATCGTTGTTAGGCCGCATTTACAGATAGTTGGACTTAGACCCTTTAATTTGCAAGTGCTCTTTACACATTATTAGTTTCGTTTTCGGTTAAATTTTGTTCATACCTATACAGGTTAAATGAATGCTCGATTTATGTAGGCTAGGGGTATAGTGAACTCACGTTTTTATTTCTGTTCCTTAACAGTTGGGAACACAGATTCGGCAACTCAAGGCTGAGCTCGAAGCCTTAAAAGCGCAAACTAGTGTGGTTAGTGTCGAGGCGTCATTGGCTCAGGTCCGTCAGCTGGCCTCAGCGCCTACGCGTTTCAGGGACCCCTCGGCTATTCTAGGGGCACTACAAAAGCTGGCCGATGATGCAAGAACTACTCAACACGCGAAAGCTGCTGAATACGAAGCTGTCCTGCGACAGTCACGTTTACTTATGTATAACCCTCAATTGGGGGACATTATAACGAGACTGGTAGGCACCAAGGAGGAAAGCCAAGTAGCCACGTCTATTGCTAAGATGGTTAAGCATACAGTCTGGACCCCTCCCCCTCTCCCCTACCCTAGGCCAATGATGAATATGAGAGGGCGCGTGGGAGGGCCACGTGGTCGTGGAGTGGGATGTTTTAGATGCGGGCAGAGAGGACACTTCCAGAGACACTGCCACAACCGTTAAATGGGAAACCGATTGTATTAAAATTATTATGTATTTTTGTTCGTGTAATGATTTGAAAATAAAGCCTCTTGTTTAGCATCGTATCTCATTCTCTACTCTATAATATCACCCTATAATGAAAGCGTAATAAAACCATTAGTCAAGCTAAACAGGGTCATTATCGACGTTTGTCTTACAGAAAAGTAAATCTATTTTGTAAACAAAGACATAGATTTATATATTTATTTATTTTTTTTTTTTTTCCTTTTACACCGCTTTGTCGAGTCTAGGTGCGGGCGTCTAATGCCTTTCATGCCCCAGTGGGGTTGCCTAGGCCGTCATTGTGGTGGGTTACGCCTTGTTCCTTGTTTTGCCTATTTTTTGTTCCGCGTAACATTTTTCTTGTTTCTGATTCGTTGTTCCTTTTTTTTTCCCTTTCTTCTTTTCCCGTTGTGGGACTAGGATCCGCCCAGAAAGCGTTTGAAGTATGATTTTGTACATCTTGTTCAATATGGTTCGGAAACGTCAAGCGTTCAATCATGTAATTGGCAAGGCGTTCCCACCAGCAATGTCGGCCTGGGACCTGAAATTGATGCTGTATCAAGGGCAGAAATTCATGCAAGCCCGCGAGACGTCATTTTTAAAGACCCCAATTATTTTATCGCCGGCGGGCTAAGGCGTCACGCAAGTGTATGGAAATCTATTCCGGATGCGGACCCGGATATTTTGTCTAATGTAGTGGACGGAGTAAACGCTCGAAATTTCATTACACACTTCAAAGGGAAATTTGGTGGTCAGGAGTTCGACTCTCCATTTCCCCCTCGCATGGAGATTCTAAATTCCAAATCCTGTTTAAGGTTTGAGTCTTTCATCACGGAAACCATCTTAGAAAGAGTTCGCAATGGCTCTCTCAAATTTTGGGGCGTTGCAGGTGAGGTGGAACCTCCTTATTTGGTTATGCCTATTACCATCGAGCCCACAAAGCCCAGGATGTGCCACGACGAACGGTTCTTGAACCTGTGGACAAAGGATCTTCCTTTTAGTCTTGATTATTTGTCCGATCTGCCAAGGTACGTGACCAAAAACAGCTTTCAAACTGTCTGCGACGACAAGAGTGGGTACGACCACGTTTCTCTACAACCGGAAAGCCAGACACTCTTTGGTCTATATTGGAAAAACTGTTACTTTGTATACTGCACCTTACCCTTTGGCTGGAAGGCGAGTGCTTTCCTTTACCATTCTATTGGTCTAATTGCCACTAGCTATATTCGCTCCCTTGGAGTGCCTTGTAGTCAATACATCGATGACCGCCATATTGGCCAATTGATCACAAGTCAAGACTGCCCATGGTCGGATTATCAGAAAGCTGAAGCCGCAGCTTACATTACTACGAAAACCTTGACTTCCTTAGGCTATACAATTGCCATTGCAAAGTCAGTGCTGGATCCTACTCAAGTAGTCAGGTATTTGGGTTACCTGTGTGATTCTCAAAAAAGCGCATTTATACTGCCAGACGATAAGAGAGAGAAGTTTCGTAGCTTGCGGGAATCAATTCTGTCCTCCAAAGAGACTGATTTGAAATCCTTGCAGCGTTTTGCCGGCAAGACGACATCCTTTGCCATCGCTGTTCCAGCCGCCAGGCTGTACTCTAGAGTCTGCTACCGTGCAATTGGCGCCGCCCACAAAGCATCCACCTCGAAAATCCTAATTGTTGGGGACCTTAGGAAGGAAATCGAATACTGGCGCTTCCTGGACACATGGAGCAGCCACTTGCCATGGTTCGAAGAACACCATCGAGTGATCACTTCTTTCACGGATGCTTCAGACACGGGTTGGGGTGCGGTGCTTTACGCCGACCCAGAGAAACCCCAATGCGTGCGAGACTACTGGCACGAGGAGGATCAAAGCAAACCCATTGTGATAAGGGAGGCTTTGGCCCTTCGTCACGCCTTGAGCGCTTGGGGCGATACCTTGGAAAATAGCAGAGTTGACGCCCATGTGGATAGTCTACCGGTAGTGCAAGCCTGGAGGAGCCAAGGTGGTAAGAGCGGGCAACTCTCGGCAATCATAAAGTCAATCTATGAGGTCGCTCTGAAATTCAATGTGGCTCTATCTCTCACCCACGTGCCGTCTTCAGGAAATCTAGCCGATCTGCCGTCCAGGACCCTCTCCCCGCAGGATTGCATGCTGGCTGCGTCAGTTTGGAACCGCATAGAGTGTCGTTGGGGGCCCCACACTTTTGATCTAATGTCCCTCGACTCCAATGTTCAACGTAAAGCTGATGGTTCTCCTCTTCCTCACTATACACCATGGCCTACAGGAGGTTCTGCGGGGGTGAACGTTTTCGCTCAACATATACCCCCAGAGCATAATACCTATGTTTTCCCCCCTTTAGTTATGGTGGGTCCTTTGCTGCGTTTTCTCGCCTCAACGCCTAAATTACAGGTCACTTTTATTACCCCTGCAGTTCAACCATGTCGGTTCTGGTGGCCAATCTTGGTTAAGCGCTCTTCTGACTCTTTAAGGATCGGAAAGAAAGGGGATGAAAATGCAGTGTTATTCCCGTCTGCTAACAACAACTTCGTCTCCAAACCACTGCCTTGGGACCTTTGGGCATTTAGATTAGTGAACACTTAAAAAGGACTCGTTGGTTTGTAGACACATTAGATAGTTGTCCGAATTTGTTTGCAATTTATGCGATTTATTAAAACAAATATTTCATGCTATGTTTTCATGTATTTCTTTTCGTTCCCTGCAGAATATCGCTCGCCTTTGGCGTCCAGCCTTACGGTGTGGATCTTGTTCATATCCAAATGACGATTGCTTCCAATTTTGTCAGCAATGTGGCGTTGAGCGAGCCTACCGGTTACAGACAAGGAGGGGCGACCAACATTCGATCGATGTAAAGTCTATTGACGACAGAATTGATGAGCTAAACCAGGCCCGATCTGTCAGGCCCTATGAAAGGCAAAAGTCCAAGCTGGAGTTGGAACTCGTGGGTTTTCTCGAATCCCTTCCTTTCCCGAAAACATTACACTCCGCGTGTCCTAAGGACATCATACGTTTTTTAGTTTGGAAGGACAAGAATGGTAGAACCCAGGTCCATATCGAGCAATGTACCTTCTATGGGCAGCCCGGGAGGCACCCATGCAATTGCCCCCACAGATTAGCAGCCGGCACTGTCGATTCATTGATTGGCAAGTTGCGCGCGATATTCAATACACGTGGTAGCGTAAGTGAATGGGATGATTTTTCACTCCGAGGTAACCCCACCATCCACCATTCTGTCAAAGCGTACTTAAAATCGATCCAGCGAGAACAAGCTAACTCTCGTGTTTCGCCGAAACAGGCCAACCCTGTGTTTTTTGCCAAATTTCAAAAGCTTGTGAATTACATCCGCGGTGCCCTTCAAGACGCCGGCATATCCCCCATTCAACATTACATCTTCGCACGAGATTTGGCTTTCTTCACGCTTATGTTCTCCTCGGGCGGAAGGGCTGCGGACTTGGGTAGAGTTAAAACTGTGGACATTCTTGGGAGCCCGGATAGCCAGAATCTTATCATCCATCAGCGTGTAGGGAAGACAATTAGAGGGAAACAATCCAGAGTAATTCCCATCCGCCCTTGCCAAAATCCAGCCATCTGTCCAGTCCAAAACCTACGTTTTTACGTATCTTTCTGTGAGGCTGCAAGAATTAGGCTGTCTAACGGCTACTTATTTAGATCAACTTCGAACAATGGCTCAGTCACCGATAATGCCTTTTTATGTTCAGCCGCTAATAGCCGTTTGGTAAAGTATCTCACCAATATTGGAGTTTATGAGGGTGAGACGGCCCATAGTTTCAGAAGTGGGGCTGCTATAATGCTTCGCCTGCTTGGCGCCTCAAAAGAGGAGGTCGCAAATCACATCGGTTGGCAGTCTACTCAGATGGTGAACCTATATACTCAGACAGAGAAGGTTATGAGCATATCCAGCACCTCCGCAACTCCACCAAGCAACCCACTTAATCTAGAGGATGGGGATCTTGTTGAAAGAATAAGTTCTGAGTTTCGGGAGAGGAATTTACTTATCGGCTTCTCACCGGTGTTTGTTGAGCCGAATTCATAAGAATGGGAGTGGAAAGGATAGTAGTTTCGGGTTATTAAGGACTGGGTTAGGGTGTGTCGAGGAAAGGAAATCAGGACAACGTTAGGCTGTTATAGGCGGAACTCGCGTTCTGCCCATAACTACTCTGTAGGTCTTTGTGAAGCAAGGGAGTACTTTAAATAGATTACTATTTAATGTGCACCCGTGCGTAACATAGAGTATATAAAGTGTAGCATCAATCCACTCGTGGCAGTTTGGCGTTCGGGGAAGTAAAGGTTAGGATCACTGCAAGATCTTATATTGGTGAATGTATTGGAATCATCTAGATTTCGTGTGCGAGATGATTCCTTTGCTACCCCTTCCCGCCCTACCCAAAAGAATTTCACGCTTCTGTGCTTCACAGCCTACTCACTCGCGTTCTGCCCATAACTACTCTGTAGGTCTTTGTGAAGCAAGGGAGTACTTTAAATAGATTACTATTTTAGTATAGTTTCTTTAGTATAATACAATTGCATGCAAGTCTATCTGTAAACATACGTTAGCTATTCATACAAATTGAGATGCAAAACTCTAAATTTGATGTTTATCCATCACTATAATGAGTCACTTATTAGGTTTATGGTTTTGTCAGTTTTGTGTGTCAACTGCACTTGTTTAATTTATTCTAGTCTTCATATGTGGTCATATGTGCTCGTTTGTTTATAATCCATTCTACTGGCAAAGAGTAGAGAATCGAAAAACATAATAACTCCCATGTCAGGAGTGGTATAGAATGCTTCTCAAATTGCCGAATCTGGTTGAGTCCAATGCGGTTGAGCTGGGTCCGACTGATAGGGATTTATTATTTATTAGTTCACTCATCAATCCAAACTCAGAACTGATATGTTCCATTTTTTCGTAAAACGGAAATTCCATATGCTTTTTTTCTCACAAGAAAATGCTGGACAATTACTGCATAATGTTGCGAAACATTTTCCCCACACAAATCAGGGTTGGAATATCAGGACATATCCAATATTTCGTGATAAATGGTAAGCCACCCAACATATAGTCGTTGGTTAGTGACATCTGGCTGTCTGGTCTGTATTTAGCCTCGACCAGATGCATTTTAATATATAACATAACATAGATTTATTTATTTTTGCTAAGTGTTAAGTAGATGGACGCCATGTTGTGACGAAAAGCACTTTTATTGGCACAAGGCACTGTGACACAGGGAACCCAATATCTAATACATTACACGAAGAGAAAAAATGCAAATAGTATAGTAAAAACGCTGTAGATAATAGTGTAATAATGGTACAATATGTAGTTGTTGTTGTTGTATCACTTTTTTAAAACAAAATTAAATGCTGTCGCTTTATCGATATTTGCGCGCTAGCGCAGTGATAATGAAATAATCGAACGCGTAGTGTCAACAAAGTAATATATTTATTTAAACCATAGGCTCTCTTTTATGTTTTGAGAATACACTTTGAGTACAATTACTGGATAATTATCGTACAAATAGTAAATACTGATCTCCTATCTGATAATTATTTGTGAATTCATCATCGCAAAAAAATCTTTGTTTGAAAAATGCCAGTGAACTTCTTGGATTAGGATCCCATGTGTAACGCAATACACGATTATAAATCCGATGTATCCCAGGGCAACAAGTATTGCCCCACCTGTTATGGTATGACACACCGTACTTGTAATATCCCAGTTTGTCACAGTTTTTGGAAATTATCGATGTGTCGTCTGGCAGAGCAATGAAGGAACCACAAGCTGCTGCTGGAGGCCATGGGCTCTCGAGGAGGAATCTGTTGAAATACCCAAGAGACTGTCAGTTAAAGTTATTCGATATAATTAGTCCATGAGCCAAGCCACTTTTCGTTACCACTCGGGGGGACGAAGGCTAACATATATCAAGTTAAAGCTTATCATGAGTAGAATTCGACAATATATGATGGAAATGTTGTTGGAGTAGCTTAAGGGTGTCACGTGACCTTGAAATTTGCATATTTAGCATATAAACCAGTGATATACTGAATGTACTAAAGTGTGACTTTTAGTATGTAGTTCTGCTGATTCTTCATAAACTAAAGCTACAATAGATAAAATATAATGTCTTTAAAGTTATTTGTCACTTTTAACGCTAATTAGTCACATGTCAGTGACGTCACTTCCGGTCAGGATAAAAAATCTGAGGTTTTTGTGTTGTTTAAGTATCTTTATTTGTTATCTCTTTTATATATGCTCAAAAGTACAATTCAAACCAATTTTGGCAGAAATAACGCTGAAAATATGGTTACAGATGTTCACAGAAATTTCCGGTGCGCATCATTTCTGCGTACACAGGCAGAACAAACGACATTAATACGAGTGTGAGCTCTTTATTTGTTTGCTTTTTGTCCATTTTCTAGGTTTTGAGCAGAATTCCGCAGAAACAAAATCTACTTTTGTAGATTACACCTTTATAGCCGTTCTCGATAACACGCGACCTCCGACTCAATTTGTTCAACCGAAAACTCGTTTCTCGTCAAGAAGGTTACCATGACAATACTCGTTCCAGTCTACCGCCGTTAGTGTGTTTTGGCGGAATTTTTTTGTTGAAGTACACTTCTACTAAGCTCAGATCAAGCATGACTCGAGCATATTCCAATTCGCTGAGATGGCGAATAATTGTCATTTTCAAACAAAGAGGTTTTTCAGCGAAAGAGATTGCAGAAAGGCTTTTTGTAAGCCAGACATTTGTGAAAAAAGTCATGAGAATTTACGGAGAAATGGAATTGGTGAACGATCCACCCAGGAAGAACAAATCCGCGAAAAATGAAGAATCAATCGATGCTTATGTGATAAACAGCAGCACGCGCAAGCTCGAAAACTTACGGTTTCATCTTTTTGGTCAAATTTTTGCGAACTTTTTATATCCTCATACAAGTCTTCAGACAAATCCGCAGCAAATTCCTCGAGAAATCGCTGGAAAGACATCTTTGTAAAGAAACTTCATGTAGAAAGTTTCTAACACACGCTGTCAACAAAGTCACGGCGGCAGACTGGACCGAGTATTGTCATGGTAACATTCTTGACGGGAAACGAGTTTTCGTTGGAACAAATTAAGTCGGAGGTCGCGTGTTATCGAGATCATTGCACAGTTTCTATGTATTTGTTATTTGTAAACTTTTTTGCAATCCATTTTGTTTCCTCAACGGCTCATGATACCCTGCCGTTGGTTGGAAAGATTCTAGACATGTCTTCTTGAAGTGACCAGCAGAGGTATTCTTCAACTTTACGATAGTGTACCTAAAGGTGCGTGGTCTCGTCAAATCGCTATAATCTCATGAACTGCCTTTTTTTACTGCGGTTGACATCATTGTGCGAAAAGGAAGGGCATAACTTTATTTATACACGGGAAATCATCAGTATATAAAAGGTAAACCATAGCAGAAACTGCTTTTTAGACATTCAGTCCTAGGTTTTGGTTATGTTAATTTGCCTTCTGGCGTCCTTAGATTGTACATTTGGGGGTTCTCAGTAAATACCTTTTGTACATGTAAAGGCATTTTCTTATTGGTTACTTTAAACATCAGCACGGTCCTTTGTTTTTTACGTCTCAGTTAAAGTTTGCCCCAATCTAAATCGACTAGAATATCCTTTGATTGCACGTCGCAATTATATTCAGTTACTGCTTTATTCTGTAGTTTTTGTAGTCGATCACGCAAAGTCTTATTTGTATTACCCCATACCTCACTGCAATAGTCAAAGTACAATCACATTATATATATATGAAAACAATAGTTACATAGGGTCGTATGCGATTGAGATTAGGTCTTTTTAGCACAATATAAAGGACAATCTGGCGCAAACAGCAGTTCTCAATCACCTTCTCTTAATATACAGATTATATGACGAAGTTACTCAATCGTGTGATATAGGATATTACAAGCGATGATATATATAGCATTGGTATTAGCTAGAGATCAGTGAAGGAAGTCATTGACAGTGGACATATCAGTAGCTGGCGAATAGCCTATATTATTGGCAATGATTGTGTCTTTATTGTGAGCCATGGAGTTCTCAACTTTCACAAGTTTGGGTCCTATTTAAAATCATAAAAAGGTACAAGGGGTATTTTCTTCTTTGCCTTGTCCACCTTATTCACAATAATGTCTTGATGAGGACCACAAGCTACAGGCTCAGTGGCGATACGATCAATACAAAGTGATGCCCAACCCCGAGATGGATTTCTCTCACAGCTATTGATGTACATGAAGAGCAGTGTTTATACTCTGGGGCAGGTTCCACAAAGCCTGAATAGAGCTATTCATCGGCAATTCTAAGGAATGGATACCTTTATCCATTATTTGTGCAACCGAATCCTGGTATATAGCTTCGAAGAGTGTCATGGCACGCAAGCTTTCACATGCACAAGGCTCAACCGCTTTGAGATGAGAATACGCCCTTTATGAATCAATCGCATCAATTAGTCCATGAGCCAAGCCACTTTTCGTTACCACTCGGGGGGACGAAGGCTAACATATATCAAGTTAAAGCTTATCATGAGTAGAATTCGACAATATATGATGGAAATGTTGTTGGAGTAGCTTAAGGGTGTCACGTGACCTTGAAATTTGCATATTTAGCATATAAACCAGTGATATACTGAATGTACTAAAGTGTGACTTTTAGTATGTAGTTCTGCTGATTCTTCATAAACTAAAGCTACAATAGATAAAATATAATGTCTTTAAAGTTATTTGTCACTTTTAACGCTAATTAGTCACATGTCAGTGACGTCACTTCCGGTCAGGATAAAAAATCTGAGGTTTTTGTGTTGTTTAAGTATCTTTATATGATTGTGTCTTTATTGTGAGCCATGGAGTTCTCAACTTTCACAAGTTTGGGTCCTATTTAAAATCATAAAAAGGTACAAGGGGTATTTTCTTCTTTGCCTTGTCCACCTTATTCACAATAATGTCTTGATGAGGACCACAAGCTACAGGCTCAGTGGCGATACGATCAATACAAAGTGATGCCCAACCCCGAGATGGATTTCTCTCACAGCTATTGATGTACATGAAGAGCAGTGTTTATACTCTGGGGCAGGTTCCACAAAGCCTGAATAGAGCTATTCATCGGCAATTCTAAGGAATGGATACCTTTATCCATTATTTGTGCAACCGAATCCTGGTATATAGCTTCGAAGAGTGTCATGGCACGCAAGCTTTCACATGCACAAGGCTCAACCGCTTTGAGATGAGAATACGCCCTTTATGAATCAATCGCTGCAATATGATGGACTGCATGTATTAATGATTAAAATTTTAAAATAACGAAATATTTATAAGCGATTTTATTGACCATGGTAACAGAATATCTTGAAACTAGTTTGTTTGTTTGCTCGCCTCTTTGGGCCATCCAATTTTATTCTTGTTTCTCTCAGAACGTGCTCGCACTAAGCATGGTCTGACCAATCCATTCGGGATTTGGTTATCATCCACCTGGACCTGTACACTAACAGTGCCCTCCCGTTATATGATTTCATCGGCTTTTGGTGATATTTCTGAAAACAAACTGAAGCTTTGAGGAGACAAATGAAAACAATAATGAGCTTTTGAATCAGGGCGTTGCTTTGTTACAAAGCTGAGATTTCAACATCACAGCTCAATTTTTTTACGTAAATTGGATCTTATTTAAAACTTGAGCGTCAGTTTGCCTTTGTTTCGAAAAACTTTGTAGAGCATATCAACGCCTTTATTTACATATAGAAAAAATGCAAGCAACAAGCTTTGTTTCTGCTGAATTCTTCTCAAAGCCTGGAAAATGGACAAAAATCAAACAAATAAAGAGCTCACACTCGTGTTAATGTCGTTTGTTCTGAGAATTTCTTAGGGCGTGCCTGCATGCGCAGAAATGGTGCGCAACAGCAATTCCCATGAACATCCTTAACAATTCTTTTTAGTGTTATATTTTGCCAAAATTGGTTTGAATTGTATTTTCAAACATATATATATATAAAATAACGAATAAATATACTTAAACAACACAAAAAACTCAGATTTTTTTATCCTGACCGGAAGTGACGTCACTGACATGTGACTAATTAGCGTTAAAAGTGACAAATAACTTTACAGACATTATATTTTATCTGTTGTAGCTTTAGTTTATGAAGAATGAGCAGAACCACATGCTACAAGTCACACTTTAGTACATTCAGTATGTCATTGGTATATATGCTTATTATGCAAATTTCAAGGTCACGTGACACCCTTAAGCTACTCCGACAACATTTCCTTCATATATTTTCGAATTCTACTCATGATAAGCTTTAATTTGATATATGTTAGCCTTCGTCCCCCCGAGTGGTAACGAACCGCCATTTTTAGGCACTTGGCTCATGGACTAAATATCTATTAAAAAGCAAAACAAACAGGAAACCTTATCGAGCATGTGATATTATCTTATTATTTGTTGTACACCTATTTCAAAAAACCGTTGTGGGAGAAAGGGGCGATAGTCGACTACAATCAATGTTTTGCTTCTTTTGCTGCTTATGTCTCAATGCTAAAATACATATGTTCGTTTTATTTGAGCTATATCGGCATTTCGATTACTTACCCTTTACCCTGAAGATGGCATTGGACAATGTCGAAAAATGTCTACATTAAAAATCGCATTTTGTATATTTTACGTGTAGAAGAAGCATCTTAGAAGCAAACCACCACGTCTTTCACTTAACGTTTGCTTAGCACAAATGTATATACCCAACTTAAAGATCAGTTTACCTGATTGCATCAAAACCAGTACTGTTCAGAACGGTCATCACGTGAACAGTTCGTCCAACAGACTTCTTATGACAGTAATATCTCATCTGATTAAAGCCCATGTCTTTCCGCAGGTTAAGTAGAATATCGCTAGTCAGTACTTTGTTCCAAGTTAAATCTCGCATGTATGTATAGTCTGGCATTTCTTGATTTCCTGACGGACTGGTCGTGTTTAGGTCTGTACCATGGTCCATCCACCTATAGAAAGAAATACTGTTTATATGAATTCAGATCTTAGCTTGTGTTAGAATGCATAAAATTGTGTGTGCACCAGAACATCGGTACATATAAATTCGACGCAAAGCTAGTTTCAACATAAAATATAAACTTGTAACAGACCTATACAGGAAATAACGAGGACCAAATAACACATGAGTCTCTAAATATATGGTAGTAAGTATATGTCTAGACATATGATATCAGCTGTTTAAATTTAATGTGCTCAGTACCCCCATCAGTGGTCATGTCGCACGTGACCAGGAATGGTTTTCCAGATCGTTTAGGATCAATCCAATAGTCACCGTCACCTGTGTCTTTTCCAGATTTCTTGATGGACAAGCATGATTTTCCTGGTCGAGAACTGGAAGACCCGTCAAGGCCTAGTGAGATATCATTAATCAATCATTAATTTAACCGACTGAAGTTTTGTTACACCTAAATACAAAAATACAAAAAAAGAACACATTTTGGAAAAACTCACTCACCACAAAACGTAATTGTACAAATGAAGCAGGATTGTACTTACCAATCTAGGTTTCACAGTATTTCCCAGTGAAATCTTCAGTACACTGACATACATAATCACTTTCACACCCAGCAATTTGGCATGTACCCCCGTTTTTACAAGTACATTTAGAGGGAAACTGAAAAAAAAAGAAAGAAAAAACAAGTACAGACACATGAAAAAATTTAAATGAACTGGTTTCTAGTACATGCTGTGGTCATACATATTTGTGTACACTATAGTTTCGATTCCATATTAATTCTCATCAAAACACTGCAGAATTCTATTAAATATTCTGTGACTTACGTATTGTTCAGCGTCGTAATATGAAAATCCTGCCTGGTTGACGTAATCAGATGAGTTAGCTGATGATTTTGATAGGCTGCTCAGTTGACAAGCGTTAGGAGGTGAAGCTGTTTCTTGGTAATTGTATGACTTACAGCGGCTTGTACCTAAACATGCCCGCGCACATTGGAGGACATTAATGACGTCATGGGTTGCAATCACGTGACCGGATAACCTGTAATCTAGTGTAATAATTACTATTAATCAATTATCAATGGTTCATATAGCGAAACCATTTTAATGGTATGGAATTGAAATATATATATATATATATATATATATATACCTTTTCCGACTTTGGTGAAAAGTGCAGTTTTTGTACATTCATCTCTTTGAATGATCGATTCTACTCCATAGAGAATAAGTATACACGCCAGAATAGTTATCCCGCTAGACGCCTGCGCTGCCATAGTAGCAAATCGCAGCCCTGAAAAATGGGTTTTGAGCAATACTGTCACATTTTGCAATACTAACATTTTTTAAAGCTTTGTTGATGTGTATTTCATTATAGCTTTGACAATTCGATGTTTTTGTGTTGCAATATGAGCGCTATAATTTGCATATTTTTGTGCATGTTTCTTATGGCAAGTCATATCTGCGAATTCAGCGATGATCATGGAAAAGTTGTGAGTAGCATTCACACATAGCGCGGCTTGAGTTACAATGTGTTCCATGTACCAAACATTGCTATCGAGAAGTGACAGGCCGTGTGGATCAGCCGTCTGATTTTTTTCAAGTCTGAACAGAGAAAAAAGATCACTTGCCTCGATTATTAAAAAGTCTAAGTTTTTGGTGGTTTGAGTTAATTTGGTACGTTTATGCTATGTTACAATTCAAAGCCATTGGCAAACATGTTCAGTTTGATGACTAAAATCAATCAATCAATGTCTGATAGGCAGCTGTTAGGTCTTTAAGTTTATTTTATTTCAGACCGTGAGATTTCAAGAGGTTTTCGAAGTAGAAATTTGCTTGGTTGGTCTCTACAGACCAAAATGTTACAAACTTACCAATGACACAATTCACCTGTTTTAATTTCTTGTCCAGTAGTTCTGCTGATTAGCGCGGCTAAATCTCGAAGATCTGATGGACAGTTGAGTATTTTACCATACTCACCACTAACGTAGCTTTGTAACATAACAATTTGTTTAATTAAGTGATCGCGCGATTGTGATCGTGAAAGTACTTTTTTTGACGTTTTGATAATGGAAGATTTCAGCTACTGTGCAACCGAGCTTGAAAGTGTAAAGCACACATTACTAATTAGGTATGGTGAGGTGAGTTTCTCTTGCGTCAAATTATATTTTATATCCCTCAACAACATTGACTGTAATATTTAAGCTCGTGTTATAGATACATGTGGCCCTCAGCTACATAAATGATTTAAATGTGTCAAGGGAATCAATCATCTCGGTGTTTCATACCGTGCGTATCTTTCTCTAATGGACTTTTGCACTTTATGGGTTCTGACATTCTCCGGCCGCAGAATAAAAATTATGCGTTGTGTAAATAACACAAGAAAAAACAGTTTGAGCACTTTTTACATTGATGTGATAAAATCGAACAGTTATATAGAGACTTCGTGATTGATCGCTTCTCTTTATTTGTTCATTCGTATATATTAGGCACAACAGAGCAGAACGTAACATTGACGTATAACATTATCAAAATGTTATTTTGAAAAGATTTGTGGTCATAACAGAAATACCACAGTCTAAGTGTTATGTTCATAAACCGTTTTGCAAAAACCAGTTACGATTTAGTTCTTTATTATCGTATACAAATGTTTTGTGAAATTTTATGTATCCCATGTTAAGTCCCCGATAGTTACATGGACATTTTCAGGCCTGGAAGAGAGCGGTGTTTTTTTATCATCCCAATAGATGTTTGTGCATGGCTCGTGACTATTTCTTCTCCTTCACCAAAATCCAAAGCGGAAGTGATTCTAGAAAACAAATATGTTTCTGGAGCGTATTTCTTTGTGTGAGTAGCAAATCTTTGATGCGTAAAAATGTTTTTCCGCCGGGTAAAATCGATGATGCTCACGGGGGAGCTTTGTCGCATTAGAAAGACTTAGGCGCCTGTTTCATAATCGCTAGCAAGCCCCATTGTGTGTACCTGTCTTAAATTGCAGATCTGTTTCAGTGAGAACGTGCGGGAAATGTGTGCGGGAGAATCACTCCCTTGTCTGTACCGACCATAAAGGTGTCGACCGTAGTAAACAATTTTACGAAGTGATGGAGCACACTTGCATGTAATTTTACAAACCATTTCATTAACGCAATGTCTTTAGATAGAACTATGCCGTCTTGCTTGAGCTTAAGAATTCGTCATGCATTTTGAATACAAGTATTGATTGATTATCGTACATAGAGTATGTACTTATCTCCAATCTGATGATTGCTATGTGAAACATCGTCACAATAAAATTTGACAGTTACAAATGACAGCGCACTTTTTGGAGTCCCTGTATAGTACAATACGTTGTTATAAATTCGATGTGGTCCAAGGCAGCAGTTATTACACCATCTATTGAGGTATGCTACGCCACTACTGATGGTTCCCAGTTTGTCACAGTTTTTGGAAATAATCGATGTGTCATCTGGCAGAGCGATGAATGAGCCACAAGCTATTGCAGGAGGTGTTGTGCTCTGGAGGAGGAATCTGTTTAATTGTAATTTTGGATGCAGTTAATAGTACGTTACAGTAAACGCCTGCATCACACACCTATTTAAAAAAATCCGCGAGTTGTCGGTGGAGATAATGCCGGTACCTTGTCGAATGTTGAATGACTGCAGTTGAAACAAAACGGAAAACAACAAAACGTGTAGTTTAACAATTTTAAAGTAAAGATAGCTAAAAGTAGTGGTTTGAAAATGGAATTGTGAATATTTCGTTCCATTTACAGTCAACGCACTTCACGCATGAACGGTAAACTTCAAGATTTGAAATGAATAATCGATTGTTAGAAACGAATACTCGAATCTTCGTTTGAATACACGACTATTAAAATGAATATTCCAACCTTAAATTTTAAGAATCAAATCTTTATTTGGTCTTTTGATTATAAATAAACGTTTTTGATGCAGAAAAAAATCTGCCAAAAAAACATGGTCCTTCTGAAATGTGAGTCGTCGAGACGTCAAAACAAACCAGTCGACCGCTGATTACACAATGTTCATTGAAATATGGCGTAAAACAAGGAGGGAGGATTCTATCTTCCCGGACGTCCATTGCCTAATTATTTGAGACAAGAAATCATTGATATGTATAATGGTTGTGAAAGTATTTCTAGAATTTCCAAAAAATTATCGTATGAGATAACTCTGGGTCGCATCAAGCTGAAAAAATTTCCCTTTGTGCGGTCTTTCATCAAATTGAAAGAGTCTAACTCTTCTTTTTTTTGTTTTACTTTACGTTCTAAATCCTTCACTTCACTTTTTGCCTTGCTAATTTCACATTTCTGTTCCTGGTGTAAAGTTAAAATGCCGCATTCGTGGAATCCCTTACATGTCGGAAGTCGACAAGATTTTGAGACCTTGTGTCCTTTATAGTGGCAATTTGTGCAGGTAAAGTTACCTCTTCCATGCCACGCCCGTGATGGTGGTGCTTCTTGAAGACTCTGGAGTTAAGCATTTGCTATATCTAGCTCTTCTTCTAATCTAACAAGTTCGTTTTTCATCTGTGTCGATGTTGCTTTGAACGGATTGTCACTGCAGACGACATTTTCATTCCGAGACTGTTCAATGTTGTTAGAAATAACCCCCGCATTACTTGTGGATTTTTGAGAAAACTTGGGTTTCTCGTCGACAAAGATAGCGTAAGACTCATCGTCTTTGACCACTGCACATTTTTCTAGAGTCATGTTTTTCTCTTGCTCTTTGCTAATTGGCATTGATCCTTTAAATAAAAAGTTAAATTGTTCTGGTAGTAAATCACCAACTTTATTGTGTACTTCACGCCGTACTTGAATTAATGGCTTGGGTAAAAATTCTGTCACGTTTTTTCCACGAAAGCCAAGCACTTTTCTTCTTTTGTCACAATTTTAAATACCACCTCAGTCATTCTTCCCACGATACTAACTGCAAAAACAGACACAGCAGGATAAAACGTGGAGAAGCTAGACAGTTGTCTGTCTCGAAATGAAACTGACAAGATATCCAAACTAATCATTTCAGTACGCAATGTCTTAAGATAAAATGCGGAGGCTAATAACAGCCTTTATAGTAAAAACGTTTTTGATATTACGAAAAAGAAATAATATTAATCAAATCTTTATTTTGGACATATGTTTCTTCATTTTATTCTTTGAATAATCATTTCAAATTGTTCATTCTTCATTTTGAATAATGGAATATTCATTTTGAATAATCCAAGAATCGCAAAAAATGTGTTCATGCGTGAAGTGCGTTGACTGTAACATTAATCGAACAATTTGCATTCGGCTTCCGGCACTCTCTCGCAGGGGCGGCGGTGGGGGGACGGGGGGACACGGACCCCAATATTTTGTGGGGGCTCGGCCCCCCACAAAATATTGGTTAAAAGACATAAATGCATTAGTTTACACAGTTAAAAAAATTGTTTTGTGATTTTGGGGTGGGGGAGGGGTGGGGGCTTATAGTGCCCCCCATGGATGTTATTGTTCCGCCGCCCCTGTCTCGGCAACGTTTTTTGAAATTGTACACGAAAACCTGGATTTTCAAAGAAAGGCTAAAAATATAAATGGTGTACGAATTTAATTTACGGATATATTGTAAACGACATCATATCATTATCAATTCATAATCACTTTTACCAAATTAATGCCTAAGCGCATATCAAAACAGTACTTTTACTTGAAGGTAAGGCTTACCTGATTGCATCATAACCAGTATTGTCCAAAGCTGTCATCAAATGAACAGTTCGTCCAACTGACTTCTTATGACAATAATACCTCATCTGATCAAATTCCATGTCAGTTCGCAGCTTATTTAGAATGTTATTATTTAGTATTTTATACCAAGTTAGTTCTCTTATGTATTTATAGTCTGTGACTTGTTCAAACCCTGACGGAGTGGTCGTGTCTAGAGTGCTATTCTGTACAATGGTCCAGCCACCTAGTACAAAGACATCACAGCTGATTTAGATCCAAATGATAACTAACTTTAGCTATAAATAGGTGTCAAATAGTTACTGAAGAAGACAACGAATGAAAAAAGTCGCGGAGCGTATGGATGTCCCGCATATTGACCCAAATGTTACTCAAGATGGCGGAGAACTTGCTAAAATAGTAGGAAAGGAATTGAATGTCGTTTCAGAATCTCACCTTACACTCGTTACATTTACAATTTTTAACTCTAATGGCGCAGTGCTCCTTACTGATCAATGAGATTAACGAACTTTACAAAAATCTCTTTTCATGCGGGTAATTAACACATTTCAAACAAATTCTGTAAGTTATAACTGCTTTCCGCACAAAGAGCTTGGCCATATAATCAGTAGAATCGGATGTGAGGCATTTGGGCTGATAAATTTCTGTTTTGATGGCTATGGTGATCTACACTCAGTTGCAAAATTGTTCGGACATCGACAGTTTTTCCGCTCCCTTTCGAAATTAATATTTCTCCTATCTTTATGTATACACCGTTTTCACCTGCTTCAAATCCCCCTCCTCCGATACAATGTTGCACTGGCTTTGTTGTGATATTCGTCATCGAGGCTTGAGTTTGAGAACAGCACTGAGCGATTTTCTTCCAAATTATGTATAATCTCCCAACAAATTTTGCAATAAAAAGAAACGTAAGGCAACTAAGGGGTCTAGTTGAAAATAAGTCTCAATCAAAACGAATAAAAAAAAGCCGTACTGCAAAAAGCATTAGAAAAATGTGTCAATGTCCCAACTATATTTCAACAGAGTGTAGCTTACACTAACGCCTCAACAACTCATCCATTTATCATTATTTATCATCCACGATATACAAGTCTGCAAAAGTAGGAAGCTAAAGTGAATAAAACAACCGAACACATAAATAATGTAAAAGTGGAGAAGCAAGAGAAATCCAAAGCGTTACACGTGCTCGTGCATTGACCAATGTGCCATAAACTATTTTTATATATGCTAACCTCCATCAGTGGTCATGTCGCACTCGACAAGAAATGGATTTCCAGATTGTGTCGGGTCAATCCAGTAGTCTCCGTCACCTTTGTCTTTTCCAGATTTCTTGATGGACAAGCAAGATTTTCCTGGTCGAGAACTGGACGAACCGTCAAGGCCTAGTAGAGATATGATCGGCATCACAAACAAACTGGCGAAAGTTTTGTTTTTATTAAAGTCCTTATAACCCCTGAACATTTTACTGTTTCACGTAGAGTACTCACTATACAGAACATTTTTATCATAAAATGGGATCTGAATCTTTTTTTTCTCGCGAGAAAATAGCGAGGTAAAATTCAGTAAAAAAAGGGTTGTTGGGCTTCCTGTGCTGAAAAAATTGAGCTTGAGTTTGGCAGATTTCCCACTATTCTATGACGTACTCCGTATGAGTCGGCAAAACAGCGACCATTTTCTGCAATGTTTCCAGTTGCATTCCAAGGCTATGTTCCTTTGATGTTTATAATTTTCTCGAATGCAAGATAACTGCATAGCATATGGTTGCTTCAATTAAAATACCCTGAAAGAAGGACTATCGATCTCTTCTGAAAATTCCATATTTTGATAGCCGAAAATGTGAAACGTAGCTCGATAAAAGGGTTATAAAAAATAATTGATAGTTATCAGAGTAAGATGGGCTGTCACAAAAGAAGCCTTTCGTAATGTAAACATATCGATATTTTGTATCAATTTTACATAAAATAAAATGCTAGGCCTCAACGGTTGAAATAATATATCTAAAACTCATGAATAATTAATGAGTGATTTTCAAAGCAAATCCTGATACCGGTGGCGAGTTCTAGAACTACTGATAACTCTATTTTCGTCCTATAAAGTTGAAAAATTCTCCAGTTTTTGATGGAAAAATATAAACATACGTTTGGAGTTTTAGAAGCAATTGATAAAACTCGCAATTCGTGTTTTATCGGCGCTGTAGATACGCGGCTTCGCCTTGTATCCATATAAGCCGATAAAACACTCATTCTCATTTTATAAACACTACATACAACATGAGCGGACGATCTGTATGGAATATACAATGTCGGTCCGAAGGCGATGTTACCTTGCTATTCTATAACACGTCAGCCTTAAAACGCCGCCATGAAGGTGGAAATTCTATTCTGAACTTGAGAAAATTTGTTTACGAGTTTCACGCTGAACTTTGTATTGAAAAATTAGCTCTATTTCGCTCTATTTGATTGCTGAGATAAATATGGAAATCAGTACAGGCTTTACTCATGTTTACTGATAATCAACGAAACAAAATGAGAGCGAAATGAATTTAATAGATGACCTACAGTTGATAAACGATTAAAGGTATTTAAAAAAAAACCTAATTGCAAACGGACAAGACGGGACGACAAATAACATGCCAGGCTACAGCAACTTTGCAGCACAAAACTACCAACCTTTAAGACATTTCCAGGTAAAACGTTGATAGACAGAAATTACGTACTCCTGTCCATTTGCTTTCGATCCGCAGGATGACACCGAAAACTACGGATTTGATGTCGTTTCAAAACGCCATGAGTTGTGAACACGAGTAGTCTTGAATGAGGAGTCGTCTCTGATAAAAAACAACTTTTTTACTACACAGATTTCGGGTTCACTCAAGTTTTTGATACATTCATTCACTCACGCTAATTTATTTGTTCTCTCATTGTTTATATGTTAATATTTTAAACATTTTATTGATTAATTAATGAATTCATTAATAAAATAATCCATTCGTTCATTCATTCGCTCGTTTATTTACTAGCGTTGTTTAAACATTTACCCATGCATTCTCAGTTCTTGGCTGGTTTCTCAAAATATTCACGCATATTTTGCAAGCCGTTTATTGAAAATACTTTTACAAAAAAATATAATTCGGTGTTTTTTCGAGTTCAAAATGGAAGGGTTTTTGAAGCGTTTGAATGGCTTCTCGCAAGTTCACACCTAGACGTTTCGGCTCCGCTCGTCTTGCTTTCATTTTATCTTTTTATAAAATTAAATACAAGAAAGTACAAGCAATTTATCTAAGTCGTGTACAATTTTTTTTAGCACTTTCTGAAGCGTAGAAAAAAGTAAAAAGGAAGAAGAAGAATTGAACGATTGAAAAATTGAGAAAGTTTTTTTTCAAATGGAAAGCGCCCCTTATTTTTTAGAATATAGTATATGCTGTCTAAAAATCTTTTTAAAGTATTTTCTGTTAAAAGAGTCCTTATTTCTTTGAGAAACATTACATTAAAAAACAGAAGTGAGCTAAAATAGTTGTGTTCAGTGATTGCATTAATTTGCATGAGAACACATCACAAACTGGCTAATCGATATTGAAATTGTTATCAATCTAGTAAGTGAATTCAACATTAACATACAAAATGTCTCTGGAAATAATAATCTTGGCACCAAATGTCCTTTTAGATGTTTTTTCTTTTACAAAAAAATAACTATTTCAGCATAGTTAATGCATTAACTATGATTTCAGTGACTGAGATCATTGAGGCGTGTAAGGGTACAATATGCTAATTAGACAGAAGCGCACATTTTCAGCGAATTTCTACAACTTTACGGCTATAATACCGCGCACAAAATTATTTACCGAGATTGATTTTACTTGTATGGCAAAATATATTATCTCATTTATAGATGGAAAAGTATATATTGGGAAATCTATCGGTTTCACATGGAGAAAAGTTTGATTATTTTCATCATACTTCAAGCGTGTGAAAAATTATCGTCTGGAAATAAATTAATTTCAAAATTAAATTAAAGGCGCTTATAAAGCGCATGTGCCTACTGGAATTTTGTGAATAGCTGCAGAGTGGGAAAATTCTTGAACAAGAATTGAAGTCGCTCAAAGAGAGCATGTAGTTACTCCCATGTAAGCTAGTAGCGGATCATTTGTTAGAATATTTATTCTTCTATAACTCTTAGCATTTTATAGATTGTAGCACTATTGCTGGCGAGTAAAATGAAGTTTGCCGCGGCGGATGCAGATTTTGAGATTAATTGGTCTTCCTATGCCGCTTTGATTGGGTTTCCTGTGGCTCTATGAAACTTGTTCGAAATTCGAGTAGAATATTGTAGGTTTTCTAGCTTCTCAAAATCAAAAATTTTGAAGACTTTTTATCAATTAAAAAAATTAAAATCAATCGTTGTTCTTTTGCTTTTTTGAATACGTGCGATGTTTGTTGATTTAATGCTAATTTAGCCTTTTTGTCGGCAAATGTTGTGTCTGAAATTCTCACGAGTTCGCGGCTAGGCCTAGGTTAAATCGCTCAGAAAGAAAACTCTTCTCTTTAGTTTGCAATCGTTCACTTTAGAAGCCATATGGAGGAGATATTAAGTCAAAAATATATGCAAGTAAAAGTACGATCTCGGAAAATCGCTAGAAAAAAAAGAATCTCTCTAACGTCTACGTCAAACATATACAAGAGTTTTTATTTTATTTTATTTTATTTTTTGCTGATTTACTTTATTTTATTTTATTTTATTTTATTTTATTTTATTTTATTTTATTTTATTTTATTTTATTTTATTTTATTTATTCGAAAGAAGTCACATTTTATTGCATACATTTCTTTACAAATTAATTGTCGAAGAATAAAGACCATGATTAGAATAAGACAACTATGCGTTTTGGTTTTACAATGAAATGTAGAAATCTTACATCGCAAAAGTACCTTAGAATTTGACGTCCAAAGAATCCAAACCATTGTTGAAAATTTGTTTAGCTTCTTTCTACTTTTGCTTTTGCCATGATTCGATTTTAAGACTTTAAGTAAATATTATCGCCATGGGCTAAACTTCGCCATAATATGGTATCGTGTTTCCCCTATTGTGACGTCAAGTTACTTACAATTTGCATAAAGACCGACGACATAGTGCCTACAGCTTCTAGCTAGTAGGCACAAAAAATCACCAAAAGATATGAAAATCAACCAAAAACTAGTTCAAATGTCCCTTAACAATTTTCTCAAGAAAAAGTAGTGAAATATTGATTATTTTGTTTACTATCAGACGTCAAGGTGCAGCTATATTTTTGATCGAAAGTTATCAAAATTTATCGAAAACTTATTTCTTCGATTTTCTCCATGAATAAAGCAATATTTTACCTTACTTACTATATAGCGATTGTTGTTAGACTAAGGCCTACCTATGGTTAAAATATGAGCCAAAACTAAATTTTGCCCTTTGACACGATTTTCGAATGTTTGAGTACCCTTCTTAACAAATTAAGACAAGTTATTTATGAGATGCAGCATTCCACTTACCAGTAAAAGTTTCACAATGCTTCCCAATGAAACCTTCAGCACAATGACATGCATATGCACTTGTACATCCAGACATTTGGCAGGTACCCCCATTTTCACAAGTACACTCAGAGATGGCCTGACAAAATAAGGTATATACTGAATACATATAAGCTTGATTTCCATATAATCCAAGGAGTAGATTGACACCTTGAAGAGTAGAATTACTGTTAGAAGAGTCAACAACTCCACCAAGGTGTTGATTTGACTCTGAAGGTCAAAACGACATTTTGTCAAGAGTCTTTTTGTGTCAAAGTCGTCAAAACGACTCTTTTGTTTTTACAGTGTAATTATTAACTCAATTTCAGGCTCTAAAAGGTCCAGCACATTCTCCTACTTACTGTTGTTCGGCATCGTAATACGAAAATCCTGACTTAGCGACGTAATCAGATGAGGGAGATGAGGATTTTGATTGGCTGCTCAGTTCACATAATTGAAGAGGAGAGCCTTCTTCTTGGTAATTGTAAGACTTACAGCCGCTGGTGCTTAAGCAAGCTTCTGCACATTCAAGAGCGTTGATGACTGCATGGCTTCCAATAACGTTACCGGACAACGAGTAACCTAGTGAAATAACATGTATTGATTAATAATTAATTCGCCGGACCTAAAATCTGGAACGATATACCATTGAATATAACATAAGACAATCAGCTAAATTACGTACATTCAAAAAAGACTTATCTTTTTAATAAAGCTTTCAACTTATGACTTTTTACGTGTAAAATATGAATTCTTATGAACTTTATCAATTTTTAATATTATATATATATATACATATTATAGAGTTATATGTTTATTAGATTTTTTTAATTAATATTAATTATTTATAAATTTTTTCTTAAGTTATTAATATCTATTTCTTGTATGTATTTTAATTAATAATTTAATACATTTTTATTGTAATTACCAAATTCATACTTGTAAAGCGCTTTAAAATATTTTATAAGCCCTATATAAATCTAATATATTATATTATTATTAATCATCGATAGTTCACATATTAACAGTTAACAGTTTAATATTGAAAAACGTACCTTTTCCGACTTTTGTGAAAAGTGCAGTTCTTGTGCGTTCATCTCTTTGAACGACTGATTCAGCTCCATAGATTGTTATTAAAATTGCTGAAATACCTAGCCAGCAAGACGCATGCACTAACATAGTGTAGAAGCTGAAAAAACGATTTGAACAAGAAAGCTACATTTTAGAATGACTTTAATGTTTGTATACCATTGTTTATGATCTTTTTTTAAGGTATCATACTGGAAGAGACTCGGGATGGTCTATTTCAAATGAGTGTATTGTTTGCAGTTTGAAAAATACTCCCAATAAACTATATAATTTCCGAAAGCTATAAAAGATCAAATATTTTTATTTTGGAATTAATTTGACTCTAAAATGTTAATTAGTGACGTTTTAGTTTTTTTTGTTTTTTTTTAATAATAACCAGTCAATTTTAAAAAGTTTTAACTCCATCAAAAATAATAGAATCTGAATGGAAACTGTTTTATTTGAGACTATTGCCAAACTATTCAACTTAAAAACAGTTTCTTATTTTAAACTGGTGGATTACTTTGCAACAAGGAAGGGGCTACCGGACCAGGGATGCCCGTCGTATCTTTTTTGGGAAAAAATCAGCGATTTGGTCTCTATCAGATCTTAAAGAATGAGATTTGCCAAATTTTTCACGTTTTGGTATCTTTTAATTTAGTAGTTGAAACTAGGAACTAGCCCATCTATTCATACTCCGAAACACATGATTACTCACTGGTAGATAGCTCTTGATGTTTACCAGTCACTAATAAACAGATAAATACAACTTGTGTTTGGAGTATTCAACAGTATTCTCTTTTGGTATCTTTTAGGGGTGAAAATTTATGAAGCCACGCACTTTTGAAGAACGTCCGGTATTTTTTAGTGGTAGTTTTGAAAAGTTCCCACGAGCATCCCCGGTCCGGTCGTTTATGAAAATGACCTGAATTAAGCAATTTCTAAGAGCATTTTTTCGTATTTCATGCATCATTCGAAAATTCGATGACGTCATTATCTAGCCAATCCACAGCATTGCTTTTGGACATTTTTAATGTTTTGCTTAAAAATCGATATTTTAAACTTTTTCGATAATATCTTTAAAACGAAAAAAATATTTTAAAAAAACTGCGGCACCGTTTTGAAGTCTATAAATTTTTTCAGCAGGCCAAAATATGTTTCAATTCGATTTGATGAACACTGAGGGAGATTATATAAACTCTTTGAAACTGAAAATTCATTATTCTTCAGAAAATTAATACATTGGCTAATTAACATTCGAGAGTCTAACAAGAATTAACCAAAATTAAAATAAACAGAAGTTCATTTGGCTTTCAGAAAATATATGAATTTATTTGGAATTGAATATGTTTAAAACTCGATCTGTGAGATGTACGCATTAGTAAAACAATAAATACCGCCTCCCATGATACCTTTTTAAGTTTTTTTTTCGGTTTTTCAATGTAAAAAGTACAAATTCTTAACTTTTGAATACAGAAACTATTAGGAACTATTCAATTCGAGTCTAAATATCATGGGAGGGAATTGGGTGGTCCTATAATATAGCGAGCAGAAAGAATTCCAGTTACAGTTAAATTTCTCAAATCAACTATATATGTTCTGAAAGCAAAAAGAACAAATAATCTCATAGTGCCATTTGTAAGATTCTCAGATGTTAATTAGTAAAGTATTTGTTAAAAAAGATCGGTTAATTATTTTCAAAAAAAATTGATAAACTCGGAATAAAGCTTTATCTATATCTAAATTTTTAACTTGAAACATCAATTTGGCATATAACGCAAAAATGTGAGGCATTATATTTGGCAGATCCGACAAAACATTGGACAGTTATCACCCATTCACAAAAATAACGAGGGAAATGAAAGTTCTCGAAATGATTCAGTCGAGTTGGCAACTGTGAATTCTTGTTAATGTTTACTCTTAATACAGTCGGATGATTAATCGAGACATTTAATATGCTATATGAAGATTTTACTTTTACAAAATTACTTCAAACTCACCACTTTTTTCTTGGGCGAAAATGTCCGATTGGCACGGTTAGTTTTCGAAGTTAGTTATTCAGCTATTGCCTGACGTCGGGAAAATTGTGGGTTTTATTGTACCCAACGTGTTCCTCTGTGATATATAAATCCGTTTAATCAAAGCGATTGCTGCGCGATTGTGAAAATATTTTTTATTTCAATAATAGAATGAGACTAGGAGGTTTTATTCAGTTTTTATTGCGCAAGAAAGTTTACAGCTGCCAGCAAACCAGCAAGCTAATCACGTAATATGGTGACCGTGATGTACATGAATCTCCTATCTGTTTTCTACCGCTAACAAGGTTAATAACGACCTTCAAGTTCGTGTTAAAGTTTTGACGTACATTGAAACGTTTCTCTAGCTGCATATACATTAAATTATGCCCAGGGATCATTTCAATGTTTCACAAAGCGGTCGTATCTATAGTCATGCATAAATGAAATTTTGCACTTAATAAAATTGGCTAATTAACTCAAATTGCTGGGCAAGTGTTCAGGTGAGTATTCTCCAATGTACTGCGCGCAGAATCAAAATAATCTGGTTGTAACTTTAGAAAAAAACGTTTTGCAGTCTTTTTATTGATGTGACAAAGTCGAATACGATGTTGCAAAGTTAAAATTCAGCATTGGCCAGAGATGTTGATACTGTGATATTTGAAGATTTCATTTATTCACCTGCATTTGAAGAATGACAGAACACAAGTACCCACTGTATAGCTTTTGTTACCAATTCGTTTATTCTTTCCGTCATTGTGTTACGATGTAGGCAGCAATTGTTTGTTGTTATAATCTTACTGACCATTAAATAGACGAAAAACTGAGAAAAAAAATCCTAATAGACTACAAAACCAGGACTGTATACTGGCAAAAATCAAGATTCTAACCAAAAGATCAAGTATTAAATTCTTCAAAAATTTGAGATGTATAAGAAAGTGTTGAGGGATCGTTGTCGACAGGATCGGTGGAAGACAAGACTAAACGTATCTCAAAACAATATAGTAATTGATGGAGACCCAGCCGGACAGGTGACTTTATAACTACAAATCCCCTGCTTTGTCGGATGTTATGTATTTTCTCTCTGGAGTCACGACTATCTTGTATTTAGACTGTATTTTTCGAAATTAACATTTTACCGTACGTTTCTACTGAAAGTAAAATAGGAAGCCTCATAGTATATTCCAGATAATTATGTAGTGCCGGAAATGATGCATAATTATTCTTTTATAATAACATGGTACTAGTTTGGTTGTCAACCGATGACCGACTACAATTAACTTGTGTATCAACTTCTTATATTTTATACTATATTTAATTATTATTTATTATTTTAAAATACACTTGCTTTTAATGTCCCGATTACATAGCTTGTGTTTTGAAGTGAGATATCTTTCAATTTTTGTTTGTTTGTATGTTTTTGTTTTAACCAAAAGGGGAGAGAAACGCACACTGGGCTGGCTATTTCCATGATCGGGGCCTACGTCTTTTCCTTTGTTAGTTTTCTAGATGAATATAAGGTTTGCTTATGTTTTGGGGGTGAACAAGAACAAGAATATATTAACAAAATCATGATAATAAAAACAAAAGCCTCCTAAGTGGACATGTAGTTACTGGCCATGATCTTCGACAAAATGTGATTAAAACTTGCCAGCGTTTTTCTACAAAATATATTCAAATAATATTCAGGTGGTTTTTATGCCTAATTTGAGGCACTCCCTTTTTTACCGCAGTTCGGTGCACGGTTAGAATAGCAAACTAAAAATCATTGATGTTTATAACATGCATATATATTTCTTTTTCGATGATGATTTTCATTTGATACTTGTGTGCATAATATCAAAATTAATTTTCAGATCGTTGATGTTTGCACTCTATATACCAATTTTCAAACATCTTACTCTGCTTACTATTAATCTGTTGCAATTTAAATTTTTAGCAATTTTGCTCGAATGTAAGCAATTTTGAGCGATTTTAAGCAATTTTGAACGATTTTAGATGACTTCAGGTCCCGAGTTTAGCCTTTCCAAATGAAAATTGTAAATGATCCCCCCTTTCAAAGCTGCCATTTCCATCTTTCCATTCAATGGTCACACAAAAAGAAAATAAACACTGTCGATTATTAGCTAGACAACTAACCAAACGGCAAAGATTTCTGTTATTTCTGTTATCTCATGTTTATCTGATGCGCGCTCCTGCGATATCAAACGCGTGACTGGCTAATTACTCATTAACTAAAGTATCAATAATATAACCAAAGAACTTGATTGACAATGTTAAAAGGTTAAAGGTTTCAAAACTGATTCTGTTGTAGTATTTTAGTCTGAAAGCACTCTGCAAAATAACTCGCGTACCTTGACATTGTTTTCTGAAATCATGAAAACTTTACCTCTAACAATTATTGTTCTAAGTTTCCTGATGAAATGCTGCAATTCAGAACTAAGCGATTCCGAACGCTTTGATTGTTATCCCGAACATGGCAACCAAACACTATGTGAACATCGTGGATGCGAGTGGAAAGCATCGAAAACTAAGGTAAAATCCGTAAGATTAATTATCAGTAAGTAGCAAATAGAATTTCCCAAAAAATACGCTGTCTTAATCAAAACTGACATCATAAGGAAATATGAAGTTTGGCATCTGCTACGCCACAAAATGTAATACTAACACAAAATGTAATAAAAACTGACACACAATGTAATACTGTGACAACAAATGTAATAAAAACGGACACAAAATGTAGCAAACATCCTAACATAAAATGTAATACATAAATTTTCAAAAATTGTCGAGGTCTTTCCTTGAAATGTGAGTAGTGGGGGATTGATTGTGAAACTGAAATGACCCTGGAAAGTAACTATTATTTATAACTATTTGTCATTAACACTCAACCAGAATACAATGCTCAGACTAAAGAAACAGTATTTATAAATGTACGTTTTGGTGAAGTGATAGTAACAATTATTTACTAGATAGTTACTATTCGTTGGTATTTAGTTTGCTTTTATTTCGTGGTTTTCCTACGTTTGTTCTGGCTTGATTACATTTTGTGTCAAAATTTATTACATTTTGTGTTAGGAAGTTGACTACATTTTGTGACAAAATTTATTACATTTTGTGTTAGGAAGTTTATTGCATTTTGTGCCGATTTTTATTACATTTTGTGTCAGTTTTGATTACATTTTGTGTCAGTTTTTATTACATTTTGTGTCAGTTTTTATTACATTTTGTGTCAGTTTTTATTACATTTTGTGTCGGTATTACATTTTGTGTCAGTTTTTATTACATTTTGTGTCAGTATTACATTTTGTGTCAGTTTTTATTACATTTTGTGTCAGTATTACATTTTGTGTCAGTTTTTATTACATTTTGTGTCAGTATTACATTTTGTGTCAGTTTTTATTACATTTTGTGTCAGTATTACATTTTGTGTCAGTTTTTATTAGATTTTGTGTCAATATTACATTTTGTGGCGTAACAGTATCCTTGATGTGCAATCAAGCTTACTACTAGCTAATTCACTGCTCGCAGTGAACAACTTAGTTTTTTGTTATTTAAATCCATTTATGTTCTTCTAACTCTGATTCATGTTTGTTTTCATGGATTGAATTATAACATGATTAATGGTTGATATAACCCAGGGAGTTCCATCATGTTTTTACAAAGAGAACTTCCAGGCTGGATATGAACTGATAGGCGAACCAGTGCAAACAAAACTTGGTGTCCAACTAAACCTTAAACGACTTACCTACAAATCTATCTATGGTGATGATGTTCAAAATATTGCTTTGGATATTGAGTTTCAAACCGAGGACAGATTTAGGTTTAAGGTATTTCCATAAATAAGTGATAGAGTTGGTGAATGGAATGGATTAAGGGATGAATGAATGTATAAACAAATAGATGACTGGATGGATGGATGCATGGATAATGGATGGATGTCTATGAGTAAATGCTGAAATGGATGAATACATCAATAATTGAGTGAATGAATGAGTGAGTGAATCAATGAATAAATCATTTGAATTGATGGATTACTATTAAGTAAATAAGCAGTTTGATGCATGAATGGACGAATGACTTATGCATTGAATGTATGAATGACAGGTGGTAGATAGTTTGAAATTGATTTTGCCATCATTTGTTATTTTGTGTAATGATAGGTTTTCTTAAAAAATAGTTCAATGTATAGATTTTAATAATTTCATAGTTTTATGACCCTGGCAACCAGCGTTACGAAGTCCCGGTTGTGATGCCAAAGGCAAAAGAGAAAGCCTCTAATGTCAACTACGATATTAAATACATCAGCAAGAAACCATTCGCTATGCAGGTTATCAGGAAGGATACCAACACAGTGCTGTGAGTATCTTATAATGTGTAAATATGCTCGCTCTAAACTGAAAGAATCTACAGACTGACCGACTGACCGACACTTACTCTTATCTTTAGGTGGGACTCCTCTGTTGGGTTGTTCGTGTTCAGTGATCAGTTTCTACAGATTTCTACCAAGACAGCTTCTAAATATGTCTATGGTATAGGCGAACAGGAACATCCTTCATTCCTACATGACATGAACTGGAAAACATGGCCTATATTCACCAGAGATCAATTTCCTTTTGTACGTAAAATGTTGATTGATGGTAATGTAGGCAGTCAATGATAGATAAATAATCGTGTAAAAGAGTGGTTGGCAATATTGATTAATCATTGATATATAATAAGTATTATAGTAAAATAACTTCTTTATTGATTAATTTGAATACATTTATAGTTATGCTTCAAACCCATGGTTGATTTATGACCTTAATTTACTAACCATATCCTTGATTATTTGCATATTGACAGTTAACAATATTATTAACTATAGAGCCCCATGGGATGGTCAGAAAAGGAGGGAATGGGGTAAAAAAGACAACGAATCGACACAACCCCCTTGTTCCGCCCTGAAAGGAATAATAATGGTCATGTTTTTTGTATACCATCTGTCTTTTAGAATGGCGGCAATGTGTATGGTCATCATGTTTTTCACATGTGTTTGGAGAATGATGGAAAAGCTCATGGTCTGTTTCTGCTGAACAGCAATGCTATGGGTGAGAAACACGGCTTTTCAATTACAATGACAACTCCAATAACATCCCCACAGTAATTGCTCTTGTCCAAGTTCATTCACATGTACACCCACAAAGAAGGGGACGGCTAGCCTTATTTTATTGTCAATTCTCGTGTTAGCGGACAATTTGGATACCGTAACTCGATGTCCTTAATTACGAGAGTTGGCAATTGTGAGAGCTGGTCCCATACAATCCATAAAGTCCATGTCCCTTAATATAGGTGTACCTGTAATACCAGGGTGTTCGTAATGCCGGGGTGTCTGTGATTAGGGGGTGTTCGTAATACCGGGGTGTCTGTGATTAGAGGGTGTTCGTAATATCGGGGTACCTGTAATACCAAGGTGTTCGTAATGCCGGGGTGTCTGTGATTAGGGGGTGTTCGTAATACCGGAGTGTCCGTGAGGCGAGAGTTGACTGCATATAATATGTGTATCTAAAAGTCATATGGTTTTGTTTCCTAATTATTTTGCGTGCTATTGTTTATCAGAGGTGGTTCTTCAACCTCTTCCAGCTATTACCTACAGAACTATCGGAGGTATTCTAGATTTCTATTTATTTCTTGGTCCAACACCAGAAAATGTGGTCAGTCAGTACACAGAAGTATGTATCTAATATCTAGTAATGTTTATGTTGCTGCTTATGAAGCTCAAAGTAATTCCATTACATCTTTGTCGGGCTGTGATCCGCCGTTTTCTACGGCGAATTTAAATGGGTATAAAATGGACTATACTAATGCCTAATTATACGTTGTGTGTAGCAAAGGCACAGTCACTCTGATAGTTCACTCTCATGCATGCTTTTCGGTGCGAGAGGTCAGCAGTTTCATTTTCAATGACACCACACTTGTCTCTGTTCATTGCAGTTGCTTATAGCACCTGTAAAAAGGAGTATCGACAGAGGGAGGGGGGGGGGGATTGAGTGTTAACCTTAAAAAGCACGAGTCTCTGGCTTCAGAGAACTTGACAATTACTCCCAGCACTGCGAAGTAAAATACTGCCTTTACCTTAACTTTTTTACACACGTGTCTTCTGTAATTTTAAAGTCAAACTGAATGCTGTTTAGCCTTGAGTTTAAATTAATGATTCATGAGTGTGTTTACTTTGTAGGCAATAGGAAGATCATTAATTCCCCCGTACTGGTCCCTTGGTTTCCAGCTCAGCAGATGGGGATATAACAGTCTTACTAGAGTCAAAGAAGTTGTAGATGGCATGCGAAAATATGATATTCCACAGGTCAGTCAAACGAAAAAAAGGCTCCAAACGCTCGTACGTTTATAAGAATGCAATTTTCACGATGATTTTCAGAATTTGTATCATTCGGCAGAATAATTGACGATGTCTATATATAAATGTATGAAAATTCATTGTTTTTCCACACAGTGAAAATTGCTGGTGCGAACTGCTCATAACAAAGAAGAAGCTCTTAGCAAATTTGTTTGCTCGTTAAATATTCAAATCTCTTTGAAAACAGGAGAAGCTGTTGGCACTTGTTGTATTGCAACATAAAGCAGACAAACATTCTGGTATTGATTAGTTTATTACAAATCATGCCAATCGCCTTTTGAACCTCACAATATTTTCCCTTTCATAATCGAGGTGTTCCGGGGAGACTGTGCATGTGTTGACCAATAATGATTCCCATGAATATATGTTTGCATGAGTCAAAATATTCCTTTACCGCTTGAACTACTTGAACAGCACAACTTTCGTCTAAGACACTTCACAATTTACACAAATGTTACGTTTTATTATTATAGGATGTCCAATATGGCGACATAGACTATATGGTTCGTCAACTGGACTTTACCTATGACAAAAAACGCTATGCAGGTCTTCCAGAGTTTGTACGTACAGCTAAGAAGGATGGTCTTAGGTATATCATAATACTGGTGAGTTACAATCAATTGAAGTAGCCACAAACAATTTAAAGCAAATAAAAATCAAACAACCAACCAAACAAACAAACAATTTAAAGCAAACAACTAAACAAACAAATGAACAATCAAACAACCAAACCAATTAACAAACCAACCAACCAACCAAGCAAACAACCAAACTAACAAGCAAACTGTCTCATATTTTGAAAAAAAAACAACAATAAAATAAAAATAAACAAACAACAACAAGAAGAAATTTCCAAACCTTGTTGTTCTAGGATCCAGCGATTGGTGCAAATGAGAGCAAACCATACAAGCCATATGACTCTGGCAATACCATGGACATTTGGGTGAAAGACAACGACGGTAAACCACTGTTTGGAAAGGTACTTGTTGATCTTTTCTTATAGTGACTCATTACAATTAGAGTCACGTACTGATTCATTATGCTTTTATGTTGACATAGATACTACAGGATTTACCAGTTTAATGTCTTTTATTCCAGGTTTGGCCAACATATGAGAATGTAGTTGTGAATAGTAGTTTACCATGGGACGAACAGACAAGGGTACGCCGATACATCAATCTCGTTTTGTTATTGTCTAATTTCCATTTTACTAGACAAGTTTCAATAGCGTTTTTTCCTTGTTGCATATGCAATCTTGCAAACAGATAAAACCTAACTTTTCGTCTATCTTTTTACTGCTTCGCATGTGAGAAAGCATTTCTTCAAGGGGCAAGTTGCGCAGAAAATCTTGATTTGGTTGTCAATAATTGTCAATAATCAATTATCGATTCATTGATATGGATAGTGCTTTTCAGGATTCCTACTTCGGGCTTCTAAGGCCGGTTGCACGAAGATAAAGTTTTCTTGATTTTTTAGAAATTAATCATTCCTTGTTTATTAGGGATTTGTTTTGGTGGACAGCGCTATCCAGGCATCGTGCAACTAGTGCCAGGAAAGTAAACTCTAACCAAGGCCATGTCTGGGCACACCATATACATTTGAAAACGTAACATTTACTCCGAATTAATCGTGAGAGAAATGTCGAGTGAAACAATAACATTTTGCATGAGTTGTTGGGATTTCAGGCAAATTAACATGAAGGTCTAACCGGATAAATTAAGCTGCGTTTTTTATTTTTATCCGGATTGATGTGAACATAGCCCAATTTAAAGCAATAATTAAAGTCTTCATTGTAATAACTCATCAAATGTCATGGTATTATTTTTTAGCTTTATCGTCAGTGGGCCACTTTTCCTGATTATTTCCACACTCGTGCCAAAGAATATTGGGGAGCACTAATTAATGAATTCTACAAACAAATAGAATTTGATGGTCTTTGGATTGTAAGTATCACATATGCATTCTTGATATGATCAGCTTTAAAAAATACGATCATATTATTTATTTGTCTTTTCATTGCGAATAAGCTACAGCACAGGGAGCCCACACACGATTTAAGTGTATAGCAATATTGAATGTGAAAATATTGTCAAATTGCGTCTTTTCCGGACGGGAGCTGAATAGCTGTTTTATCTGGTAGGATATGAATGAACCTGCCAACTTTGTACCAGGTTCAGTGACTGGTTGCCCCAACACCAAATGGGACTACCCACCTTACAAACCGAAAAGTAAGCAGCAATCGTTTTTGATAATTATGATTTGGACGCTAAACTATCATCATCAATATCATCAGCATCATTTCAGTCATAATCATTATAACATCGTTATCGATCACCATCCCCATCATCATCACCACTATCATCATCATAATAATCATAATCATTACATCATTGTTATCAGCATCAAAACCATCATAAGTATCATTATCATCATTACAATCATAATCATTATAACATCGTAATCACCATCATAATCATCATCATCGATCATTACCGTGTCAATCGATTATACAGTAGTTGTTTAGTAATTACATTACATCTTATTGTCTGCAGGTGTTTATGGTGAAGTACTCGCAGATAAAACCCTGTGCATGAGCGCAAAGCATTCTGGTGATGTATTGCACTATAATCTACATAGTTTGTATGGATGGAAACAGTCTATTGTTACTGACCAGTAAGTACATGTGGACTTGGGAGATTAGTGTGATAGGAGAACATCAAAATTTATTATCAGGGCCCGGCTTTGAGAACCACAAATATGTAGGTTAAGCAGGTCATAGCCGGGGATGGGGATGCATGGGACCCCCCTTGCCTCAACCAGACTTAATATATGCATGTGTTTTTCCTTCTCAGAGTGGTCAAAGAGCTACTCAAAAAACGTAGTCTCGTTCTTTCCCGTTCAACATTTGCAAGCAGTGGGAAATACGCAGGGCATTGGCTTGGTGATAATGTTGCTAAATGGGACCAGCTTCGCGCGTCTATCATTGGTCAGTATTTTACACAGGAGATTGTGGAACACTAATTCCCATAGACAGTGGCTAGTGAAATAGGAGTGGAATTTTGATACTTATTTATTTGATATACACCCGTCAAAGGCCTTGCCTAGTCTACATGTGTGATCTTTATTTGTTTCTTGATAACTAAATATTCTCGGCAAATTCATAGAAGTCGGACCTAAAATTGTGGAATTACTGTTTGTACTCTTAGCAATAACTTTGTTTTCTATAATTCCAAACAGGCATGCTTGAATTCAACTTCTTTGGAATTCCTTACGTAAGTAACCAGACAAACTAACAACGTTCAGTTCATATGTTAGTCCAGGGGGGATCCAGGGAGGGGGACTGGGGTGACTTGCCCCCCCCCCCAAAAAAAAATGTAATGATATTTTCACTTCTTTTATAATTTAAAAGCAAATTTTTTTTTCATTTCATTTACTGAAATAAAATAAATGATATCGACCGAATACATTTTGAGTATTTTATTCTCCTAAATGAACTGCAATGACTGACGTACTAGAAAATGCTAATGAGAATCCAAAAAGGGATACATTAACGAAAATAGTTGGAAAATTCCCATTGGTCCCCCTCCTTAAAATAATTCTGGATCCGCCACTGTAGTCAGTATAGGGCTTACATGTAAATATATATGGTTTTCAGGGTTAACGATTATAATTTGGAGCTGTTTGACTGTAAGCGCCTTTGCAATTCATGACAGAAACTAAGAAATAGGCTGTCAAGCAGATAGATATATAAACGACCTTAAGCCTGAAGATGAGACTCGACTATATTCGATGAATTTCGATTTTATTTTAAAACAATATATGTAATGAGTTATTTTTTTGTGAAAATGTGTACAGTATCAAAACAGCTGATGTAAATGCAATCACTACCTCACGGAAAGACTTAGCACACCACATCAACCCATCACATCAACCAAAGCAACTCGACGCGGTCTTCTAAAGAAACATAAATCAAATCAACTATTCATTTTAGATTGGAGCCGATGTGTGCGGATTCTTCGACCATCCCACTCCAGAGCTGTGTGAACGATGGATGCAACTTGGTGCATTTTACCCATTCAGTAGAAACCATAATGGATTTGGAAACAAAGTAAGTTAAATAAACAAATAGTCTGCCTTTTTCTATTATCACAGTATTAGTTTAGGCTCCAGACAAAACCTAAATTCAGTTGTGATCACTCAATTTTTTCGTATTTCACAATACATTTGTTTCATCATCATTATTACGATTATTACCACTGACGTCGTCTTCACACAAGTGTCATCATTTTCTTTGCAATTGGCTTAAGTCATTGTCACCTTTTACTGTTGCAGTTATAATTATATGTCACAGTTACCGTCATCAGTATCATCATCATTGAAGAGTAATATTATTATCAATATCGTCACCTTGATGATCGTTACCATCATCATTGTCATTTCTATCATCAGTATTTATTACTGCAATATCTTCTTTTTTAGGCACAAGATCCAGCTTCTTTTGGTCCAGAGTTTGCTAAGTCAGCACGAAAAGTTCTGCGCACTCGCTATAAGCTGTTACCATATTTGTACACTCTATTTTACGACTCGAGAAAAACCGGTGCTACCGTAGTCAGGTCGTTAATGGCCGAGTAAGTATCGATTGGTCTACCTTCTTGTTTTATTTTCTTGCCTGATTTTCTCGAATAAAAAGAAAATTGTTGCTGTCGGGTCTATGAAAGCTTTGAGAGACACTTTCAACTATTTTTGAATCACGTTAACGTGCGTGTTTATTTAAAAGTGTTTGCTTAAAGATATGAGCAAGTGCGATAATGGCTGATTTGACGTTTCAACTTTTGTTCATTTCTTTCTTTCTTTAGTTTTCATAGATATGTGTGCTATTGTTTTTGTTGTGTTTAGGTTTACAGCAGATAAGACAACTTGGGATATTGATAGACAGTTTTTGTGGGGACCTAGTCTGATGATATCACCCGTCCTTGATAAGGTAATCAAAGTTTAATGATAATAAAATTTGTAAACCTTTTTCTGAGTTATTTTACCTTACAGTGTAAACACTCCAACCTTGGCGTTATCTATATTTTTATTTTCCGAGCTCAAATTCTACTGTTTCAGACCCTCTGAAAAAGTAGGATTCAATTTAAATACATTGAGTGATCAAAATTAGAATTCTATTCGATTCACTTAAAGAATTCAAGTTTTAAAAGTATTGAAAAAAAAACACACAAAGTGGTCCCGGTCCGAGTGTCCTCACTGTAAAGTTAATTGCGTCTTGTTGGAATCTACAATGGCGCGCCATCTGTCTGGATTTCATTTGCAGTTTCAAATTTGTCTAACTGATACAATGCGGTGCAATACGGTGCAATGCGGAAATCGACTCTATTGTTAATATTGCGGCAAACTTAAAAGATTGACCGTTTCAGGGTAATACAAGTGTTGAGGTGTATTTCCCTAACGCTCGTTGGTACGACTTCTATTCGGTATGTAAATTAACATAAACGTTTTGTTATCGTCTTTGTTTGTATCAAAGTATTTTCTTGGTCACCACCAATGCTACTACTTATCATCATCATCATTTTTTGTCATCAGCTTTAAGGCCGGTACACACTAGGCGACAAGTCGCAGCAACTTGTCCCCGCGACATGTCGCCTCAGTGTGCACTGGTTCAATATTTGTCGCCAATACATCTGATTTATCGCTGCGACTGGTCGCACGAAATCCAACCGGTTGGATTTCATGTGACAAGTCGCAGCGACAAAGTTATGTCGCGGCGACAACAATTTCAGCCAAAAATACCTAGTACACAAGGGAGGAAATTGCCGCTGCGACATGTCGCGGGGACAAGTCGCTGCGACTTGTCGCCTAGTGTGAACCGGATTTTACTACGATCAATATTGACAACATTATTGTTGAGCTCTTATTTTCATCCGTTTAAGACATTTTGGAGTTCGTTGGAATGCAGCTCAACTTGGAGAACAAAACAATGGATTTCAGCTCCCAAGAGAGCAACAATCTTTTGTTTTGTCCTCGGGCTGCTTTGACGTCACATGTATGGGATCTATACTCATGATGCAAATGACAATTATAATTACTATCAATTATAGCTACAAACGCATTCACTTGCACATAATGATTACTACAACATCGCCACAAATACCATCATCATCATAAATATTATCATCGTCATCATCATCAATATCAGCAATTTCGTTTTGGTGAACAACATCTCTACGATCATGAACAACAACATCATTATCACAATCGTCAGTATTATCATCATCTTTTTTTATGCATTTCATCATAAAGTGCTCAAGTATAAGTAAGTATCCCCATCGTTACTGTTGTTGCCAGGGAAACGAATCGTCCAGTCGTAGAGCCCGCACAACGTTGAGTGCACCTCTAGATCATATTAATCTGCATGTTCGAGGAGGGCACGTGATACCCACACAAGAGCCAGCTAATAATACTATGTTTAGGTAAGAACCAGGGGATGAACATTTCTTGTCATTAATATATATTTTTAATGCGATTGCTTTGAACCTTTTGTTCTAAAGTATTTTTAAGCATATTGCTTTGTTTTTTGTTTTGTTTTATTTTATTTTATTTTTTTTTTGTTGCAATACAGCAAAAACCGTTTGAGCGTTTAATGAGAACATTTTGACGGTTTCTTTAGACAGTTTAAATCTTCGGTTGTTCTGTGAGATGTCAAACGTTTCTAGGGGCGGAGCCATCACAAGAGACTTTTCATTGGTTTACGAGTAAAACAATATCCGATCTCCTTGGAAACACGACATTTAATCGAGTAAAAAAACGTCCAAACAAACGATCCAAACGTTTACATTAAACGCTCAAACGGTTTTTGCTGTATTCCTAGCTTCATGCTTAGTGTCGTATTTTTTATATACTTGCTAAAGTTAGCAGCGAGTGTAATGCGAATGAAATTCTTCATCGTTTTTATTCCAAGGTATATCTGTCCCTAATCGGTCTACTGTGCTAACTTGTGCTAACTATACCTATAATTGTAATGCGAATATTTTACATGGATATATAGTGCGTTATTTAAATAGGAGGTGTTACTAACTCCTCGTAGTTCGTTGGAATGCGGCTCAACCTGGAGAACAAAACAATTGATTTCAGTTCCCAAGAGAGCAAAAATCTTGTCTTGTCCTCCGGATAGGGCTTTTGACGTCACATGCAAGTACTCCATACCTGAGCTCACACTGCGAAATTCTTTAATTTCGAATATCCTTCAATAAACTGAATACCATTGTACTGACACAAATACTTGTTTTATTAGTTAAAGCAAGTCAGAGTTATCCATTGTAAGCTCAGGTTGAATGTCTGCTATAAGTTTATCATTATTGTACAAAGTGAATGTGATGAATTTCAGGGGGCGCCCATACCAACCCGGATAATTTTGAAAACACAACTTTATTTATCCGGTTAGGCCTTCAGTCCACACTAAAACGCATGAATCCGAAACAATTTTATGCTAATTCTATTGTTTAACGAGTAATGTTTGTCACGGTATCGGAACAAAAGTTGCGCGTTTTTAAATTTATCCGGCATAGGGTAGCTAGGGTCTCAATGTTTGATTTTTCTGTTGTTTATTCAGTCGTAAGAACAAGATGGGATTGATAGTCGCTTTGTGCGACCAACACACTGCCAGTGGAGAACTATTTTGGGATGATGGCGAAAGCATCGGTAAAATAACATTATGTATTACAAATTTAATTTGTAGCGTCGTTTTCAAAAACCTTTGAAACAAAGAGTAATAGCTAAAGTGTTAAGGAGAAATAAAATGTAATCCACCGAAAACACAAAAGAAATTCGGAAGGTTGAGCTCTATTTTTTTCAAAGCTCATCAAGGAGCGTTTACTCTATTTCACTTGTTTATCACACTCTTTTTTCATATTATCTAATGTATGGTCTTTATTTTCCAGATACTTTTGAAAGTGGAACTTACCTTCTTGTTGGCTTTTCAGCTGAAAAGGTAAGACGCGGTGAACGTTTAGTTGTCATCCCTCTTTCAATGGATGTACTTGTACAATTCCTCGAGGGATTTTGGTGAAAGCTGCGGTAAATAGCAACGAAATATTTATGTGCATCATTTTGATTAGTTGATTTTAGTGTATAACTACATACGCTTTTGGAGTGGTTTGTCTGTCTCGTATAATCACCCATACATGCATATGAAAATATAGCCTCCTTTAATTTGGCACCATTATGGTCGTAGAACAAACTTAAGATCAGTGTTTCCAAGAATGGTTATTCAGGAGCTAAAGGTCTTGTCTGGGGATCGATTCAGATCTATGGCATGGGTGGTAACAAACCGGTGACGGTGAAAGCTAACGATGTTGATATAACTAGCCAGACGTCCATCTCATCTGACACAAAGGTAAATCCTTGTATAAGTAGTATATTTCAAAATGGAACTGTCAAAGCCCTTCCTTCAAACTCCTCCCCAAGAACCGCTACACAGGCTAACAAAACCCGATTTATCGACCACTTCCCATCCGACGACCACTTTTTTATAGCCATGTTCGGTTTATCGATGTTCCAATGTATTTTAACAGGCTTTGCAGATTGATGGACTACAGTTGGACATCACGAAAAATCATGTGATCTCATGGGATGTGAAGTCAGTGCCATCTTTCTCTCCGACTCTAAACCAACCATGGTTTTTGCTGTTACTTATGACCACTTTGATTGCTGTCTTCGAACGCGGATTGTGAAAAAAGGAAAGGTGTGACATAGCACCAAACTAGCCACGCCCCAACCGATTTAATGTGAAAACATAGGTAGTTGAACATTTAGGCACTTAGTGTTGGCTAGTACAAACAGCAGGCACTTATAATTTTCTAAATTGATTGACGCTTTGATTCAAATCAATAAAGATGATTTTGTTGGAAGAATGGTGTGTGTAGAGATTCAGAGATTTGAACAAATGGCGAGGAGAATTTTTAGTGCGGCTGTCGAAATGATGTATTGACGATTTCTATGGTTACATGCAAACAGGAACAGAATGTTGCAATGGAAAGCAAGGTAACAAAGTATAATCACAACTTGAACGGAATTTTGAAACTAGTCAAACAATTACTGATTATCAATCAAAAATTAAAAGAGCTATCCATAAAAATAGACTCTATTTTTATCTTTTTTTCTTTTGTTTATAGATTTAATTGTGACTTAATTTCAGATTTGTGCCTATGGTCAGACAGGCATAATATCGGAAACTAAAAAAAAACTAAAGTTTGGCGAGTTCCAGATGAACTCTGCTACCGAGCTTGGAGCACCGCACGTGGGAATGTACATTTTCATACACACAGACAAAGGCAAGCTCGATTACCTGATTATCGGTAAAGTTTTACTTTTCGCTGGAAAAGCACAAAACCTTTGCTAGGTTTTCAATGACAGGCGTCTACCGGCGGTATAGGGCCGCCTATTTTACCTCTTGCCGCCGGCTCTTTTGTGTCCTTCGTAAAAAAAATATGATTGTAAATTTTGGGACATAGACGCCTATTTCATTTACTCAGACGCTTATTCAAAAAGATATTGAAAACCCTGCCTTTGTTTTAACTGCTTTGATGCGTCTTTTTTTTTTTTTGCATTGTTTGTGCTTGTTGTACACCTTAGTTTACATATACCTTCGTACAATGCTCATTAACAGAACTCCTATTTTTGTAGAACTCATTAGCATAGGATTGCGCTCTAGAACAAAAGGGGCTAATTAGAAGCGCTCGTGTGTATGGCAAGGAACGTTGTTTGTGTACTATACATGTGTGCTGGAACATCGTTGAATCATCTCTCATCGTATAAATGTCTAAAACTGAAATATTTATCTACTAAGAACTGCCATAGCTACAACAAAATGACGAGTTAAAACAGGTAAAATATTATTAAAGATTTAGGTTAGATATATCAATGTTTTGAGACGATTATGCACGGTAAATGATGTTCTAAAGTGGTCTATAATTCTATTTCTCTCTGGTACTATATAACCTTTCACTTTTTACATTCAGCAGTGTTTTTTTTTTCAATCTTTTACGTTTCGTCCTTATAGGTGGGACAAGGTTTTACCTACAGTCCTAAAGACAACAGTCTCAGAACGGACCAAACAGACGGAGAGGAAACTAAGTCAAAATAGCAATATTATTAAAAAAAGGCTTGATTTGTATTCATTGAGTCATGCTTAACGACTTTGAATTGTACTCTTAATTTATCTCAAGTTTAACACTGAAATTATTTATATATATATTGACAGATAATGAGCGTGGGCTGCCTGTGATTATAGCATAAGTTTATATATAGTCTGATAATTGTTTGTGTTCTGTTATAGCATTGAACATCTACATCCTATCTACAGAGCCAAGAATAAGTTCAACAGGCAGAAAGGGACTTGAAACTAGCAATGAAACACTTGGAAGATGCTGAAATAAATATTACACAGGCTATTTTGACAGGGTTTGCAAAAGGTAAACAAAACAGCGTTTTAACTTATTATTAAAAATTATTTTTAGAGAATTCACGGATTTTTGGATTATTTGAGCATTCACACACACACTCAAGCGTTTGCATATCCCTGAATTTACCCTTTTCTCAAAAGTACCACATTTCTCATTTTAATTTTCATTTAGACAATAAAAGTAACATAATCTAAATTGCACTCGACTTACGTTTCGTGGCACTCGGCTTTTATTTCCAGCCGTGAGAGTTTCATGCGTGCGCAGCCCCGATACTTTCTCACAATTGTGAAGGCAAGGCGTACGTACGAAACACCGACTGGACAATAAGCTTACATTTTATTAATTTATAATTGTTTGTATTTCGTTAATATGTCAGATTATTGTGTCATTTGATTTTTGACAGTGATGGGCGATATTTTCAAATATCTAATTAATTTAGACTTAAGGTAGGTCGGGATCCACACTTCCCGCCGATAGAATTTTTTAAAACTTTTTCTGAATAAAGACTGACACATATAAAAAACAGAAATGAAATAAAAAATAGGGGTCGCCGTGCTTGTTTTGGAACTGTGGGGGTGGTAATAGGCCCATTTTTGCCACACTCAACTAAAAGAAGTAACATCAAATTTGTTGAAAATAATATTGTTGCTAACAAATTTGAAAGTTTTTCACAAATCTGCTATAAGAGTCTGACAAAATGCTCCCTTCGCTATAGTTCTCATGAATTTACTCGTTGGAAAAGACATCGACTGAGATATTTTACGGAGATTTAAATGAAGAGCTTCATTAATGTTTTGTACACTTTACCACAAAAAAGTCAAACTTACCATGTTTTAGTCTCGAAGACCATGTATTTTTTATTTGAAAATTTTAAAGCTTGGTTTATGCCAAATATAAAAATGGAAAAATAATTGGGTGTCACCGTGCTAATTTTGGAGCTATAAGCAAAAAACGCGCGGAAAATAAGATGATTTCAATGTTTTGCACGCGCGGGAATGGGCACTAGTTGCTTTTGAGGCCCGTATGTAATGCTATGATGTTATTTTTTAACAAAAAGGTCAAGAATAACCATATTTTGGCTCTAACGCAAAATTTCTTTTTAATCGCACGAGAAATTTTATTTGATTTCACATGCGCGAGCAGGATGCGCAGTCACAAGGGTCCCGAACTACCTTAAGAGTTTTTTTTTCTATAAGTGCGTGATCTAAACAAACAAGACTATATCATCTCATTCAAATAACCGCTACGACCTTGTTCATTATTTAAGGAACCTAACAGGGACGGGCGAAGTTCAACTGGTACATAGGCGCGATTCATGTCTGAAAATGGAGAACAAAACCCAGCTGTATTGAGACGAATGAGTCAAAGGACCTTTTAAAAAAGCTCAAGAAATCTTCAGTTGTTTTACGAAGGAAAAAGGATGGGGAGACATCCTGTACTTGGAAATGTTTGATGGTAAGTAAAGTTAGCTGTTAACTATAATAATGATAGAAACGCTTTTATATAACGCTACATAATCATATCTCTAGGCGTTTCACCTCCCCTCCCTTACTCTACCACATGTTTTCTTCGACGCAATGCTGATTGAATGTGATATGCTTCGTAAATCACCATGCATGCATGCATGCATCTAAATAGTGTAATTTCCAGGATTTGCTATGTCTGCTAACGGTTAGGTATATCTTCCTCACAGAGGACACATTTATATACTCTCATATCATGACGCACTCTTCTAGTTGACGTTCTTTAAACAAATGTTGTGAGGGTCCATTCAACTTTCGTAAAATACGCCGCACCATGCCAGGTACTTTTTTCTCATACAGTCAAGGATGCACTGTGACCGTGCAAACGATGCAAGTAAGATCAGTCAAAACAAATTCGTGAAGAGGATCAAAAAGTCTATTTTGTATGTAGTTTTTGAATATAGGTACATCATCTATTAGTTCTGGTACCTGCTGAAAACAAACCATGCATTTTTTCCCACTTGCAAACATCAGGGACATTTGTCCTTTAGCTGATACCTCCCCCATTTCAAAGTTGCTTCATCCAGCAATACAGTTGAAATTGCCAGTACATGAGTTCATCTTCTCCTTGACATGCATTTTCACTTATTGCATGGTGGATCGAACTCGACAAATCACAGTTGGACCCTTGCCAGTTCTGGATTTCTATAACAAACTTCGTAATGGCTCAAACCGTGAACGTGATGTATGATTACATAACAACAGACCACTTAAACATTACAATGCCCTTAATTTTGCCACAAACTCAAAGCGTTCCAAAAATGTCAAGACCAAAATGTATTATATTTGCGTTTTCATAGCAAGAACAATAGCATTTGAAGCAATGTATAACTATTTAGCATAAATATACTAACAAAGTGGAAATTTATACATTTTTCAAATATAGTCAAGAAAGTTTCATGGAAACCCCCTTCATTTGTTCTTTACTTAGGATGCACTCTCTTTACTGCCATGAAAATTGATGTACACCCCCTAAAATCCTCCGACCTAACCCTGGCGATAAATAATGACCCGTCTCTAAGAGAAGGAACATTGTTTGAATAAGACTGACAATGTCTGAAGGATTTGTCTGGGATTGTGTATTAAAGTAGTTGTAAAACCATAAAGCAGCTCTTTTGAAAAAAAAAAAAAAAATGGAAAAAACTACACTCATGGGTATATACTACTATACAACATAACATTTTAACAAATCACGATAACGCTCTATCCCGTTTTTGGCAAGTGTGTATTTCAATTTTTATTTCATGCGCAAATGCAGGTGTAGCAAGTGGTTTTATTGATTCAACTGTGGCTAGTAATTTTTGAAGGGATTGCTTTATTATTGCTGCTAGGCAACGGTCGCACCATTTAAATATCAATCGTTTCTTGTTTCCCTATGTAATATTTATAACGATGATTGTTTATACAGATATCTTTAATAAATGGGTGCTTTATTCATCTAGTTGGTCATCAACTTGTCATGTAAGTGCGACTCGTTTGTGTTGAAAAATTGAAGGACGACAGAATAACTGAATCACCACGCTTAGTGTCAGTAAGGTAACAAGGCAATAGATTAATATTCTTTGATAATTATTGATGGGTGTTGTAAAACAGTTTGAAACTGATGCGTCACGTTTTTTTAAAACCAATTAAGCGATTTCCATGATTGCAGGATCGTTTTTGTCCACAACTCGACAAACTAGAGCCGCGACGAATTGTGGACAAATGGAAGCATGCATGATTTACAGAACATCGTATGTATTAGTCTTAATACATTTTCCCAATAGACCTTTTTAGTTGCACCGTTGTCTCAAATAGCATAATTGTTCTTTTGATTTGAATTTTGCCAAGAATAATTAGCATGTTATCGAGGCATACATGTATTAAATTTGTTGATAGTAAATCTGTACCATTTTGCATTTGTCATGTAAAAAGGCACAGATTCTTCACTATGACAATTATCAAAAGCTTTCGTAAAGAACCAAATCATTGTAAAATCTTCGTCGTATATTAAAAATCTACATTTTTAACCAATCAATAACATATAATGCCAGCTGCAGTAAAAGGTGTTTTTAGTGGTTTCATTCCTTGTCAATTTACTTTTATATATATACACAGGCCAATTTATCAAGCTGTCTCGTGTTTGTTTGATCCAAGTTATATTTTTTTGGTCAAGTAAAAAAACATGAACGATGAAGTAGCACAAAATCTTTCATTTATTAAATCGATTACCGTTTTACTCTTGGTCTCACCTGAATTTGGATCATTTTGAAGTCATTTTCGTGGTTGGTTAGTCCATCCTTAAATACATATATCCTTTTAGATTTTCTCAACTGCATTTTGGCGGGCTATGTAAACTTTTGGAGTTTCTCCATTGCTACATTTTCACGTTATTTTTATGTAATGGCTATGTATATTTCAATTGCATCACAAATTCTTGCTCAAATATTCGACAACGCTAGCGGAACGAGCCTATTGTAGGTACATCTTGTAATTCGTGCGTGCAATGCAGTGCGTATATTAGAACGTTTTCGCGTAACATACATTTTACATGCAAATGAGCTTGAGTAGAAAATAACATGCTAATTAGGTCCACGCTAAGCTGTAAGCTCTTTGTAGATGAAGTTGTAGCTGTTTGAGAATGAAAATGAACTCAAACTTGCTAAACCTAGTTATACTTGTAATATTTTTTTGATTATTTTCTCAATAAAGACAATGAAATAGTAAGTGTACAAGTCATGCGCATTGTGCATATTAAGAATTGCACATATGGATAACTTTTTTAGCAATATTTCCAGTACAGTATTGCGAGAAATTATGCTATCTGTTTTTGTTAATTGACAAATTAATTTTCCGATAATTTCTGCTGCTTTGTACATGTTTGTACTCAAGTTCATTTGCATGTTAAAAGTGTGTTACGCGAAAATTAACGTTCTATTAATGTTGCTATTGATAATGATGAAACGAATATACTTTAACAAAATAAAGATAAATAAATACATTGATAAACAAACAACTAGATAAGTAAATAGAAAAAAGGATAATGATACAAAGAAAACTAGAATGATTAAATATGGAAATATAAAAAGTCTAAGAAATTAATGAAATAAACAAATAAGAAATGACTACGTCAATTACAAGAATAAAAGAACAAATCAACAAACGAATTATCAAACAAACGCTAAAACATTCAAATAAGTGAAACTAAAAGCGAATCATGTGAATACACCTAGTCCATGTAATGCTGACTGTTTTTCCTTGTATGGTTCCCTTGTCTATTCATCATCTCGCCTCTTGCATACAGTATTGTATATATTTGTGCTGATTTTTGTTTCATGATCAAGTCGTCTCCATCTTGTCTCGTCCTCCGACGACAAAACAAACCACATCACAATAAACACGCATTGTCGTGACGTCATAGGACGTCATGGCATGGGTGAGTGACACGCCTATGCAGTCATATCATTGGCTTTACATTCTGCTTTTAGCCATATTTTGTCCAATTTTGGCAAATTGTTGAACCTAAATGATAAGCTAGTGATTCTACGCTTTGCATCGGAAGTAGTTCAACAACTGGCTGGCAGACAAAGCTTGACAAATTACAAATAAAATATTACATCAAAACCTAATAGAGCGGGAGCCAACTGAAGATGATTCCGGAACGTTGGATTTTAGCGGATCTTTATTCCAAACGATTCTTTGATAATTACTTTAAAAAAAAGTGAATATCTTTTTTAAATGTTGTTTATTGAAAGCTCCTGTCGTTTTAAAATGTCCACGTTGCAAGTGTTTTTTGTTTGTTTTTTGTTTTTTTTGTTTTTTCACTTGCCTACTTCTGCGGCATTCTCTATTTGGCTTAACTTATACAGAACACTCAGGCCAACCAACTTATATTGAATGTTTTGGTTCTCTTGCAATTTATTGCCAATTTATGAAGACTATATTAGTATTTGTACTCAAAGTTGTTTTGAAAAAAATATATTGATTTACAAAGAATTTTTAAGGATCTGAAAAGAAAGCTAGACATGTTTTTGACACAAAACTAAATGTGAAAAGCAATGTTGGTGCAAACAGCTTTGTACCACTTATATAGTGCCGAGGACACTCGAACCATGAACACTTTTATCTTTCTATTTTCTGAGCTTTGTACTGCACTGAGTTACCAAAATGAATATGTTTTCAAATTGATTCACTCTAAGGATGCATGTTAAAAAAAGTGTTAAAAAGCACAAAGTGTTCACAGTCCAAGTGTCCTCATTATAAAAAGACACACACTAATAGCTTATATAAGTTATTGTGAATTTTGTTTTCTCTACTATTGTTTGTTCTGGTACTGATTTTAATTAATTCTTCTAGTATTGACCATTTCAAATTAGTTCGATTCTGCTAATCACTATTGCTTTGATTATCATTATACTCAGTCATGTTTTTTTTGCTATGAATTACGGCCATATTTTCAACTAAATTCAGTTATTGATTTTGTAGTCATTCGACTGATATAGTAGATAGATTAATTATTTATCGAAAAAAATATACACGTTGGCTTTTTTTGTGTTCAACTCGGCTTTGTTTTTGTCTACTCGACATGTTTGTTTTAGTCATTGCATGTTTTGATGATTCACATTTGATTCCGATTTCAGTTTGACTCTGAAAATGCTTGATTTTCTATAATTTCATATGTATCTTTTTTACATCTGTACTCTTAAATCTGTCGTCCGGTCCGTTTGATTCTTGATTCGCTTTTTTATACGTTTTCGTTGGACAATTATCTCCCAAATAGTTGAACTTTTCACGTCATCTTAACTATTTCAAATTTATACTTCTGGTGCAAGGTCATTGTAAATTGTGTTCTCGTTTGTGTCATCTTTGCACCGCTCAGCTGCACTTGTTTCCTATATAACATGACAGTTGCCATGACGACTGTGACAGGAGAACAATATTTTCCACCGATGAACAGGAGCATCTAACCACCAAATCAGCTCAAAATGAAACAAGCATTTATGTAGCAATACGGTACGCTGAAGGGTTTGTGTAAAGTTAGGAACAACTAAACTGATATGATCAACTTGAGCAGACTTTGAGTCTTAATCTGTCTCTCAATCCACTCGATACAGTACAAAGTAAGAGAAAAAAAGAACCAAAAAAGAGCCAAAATCACTTCAGGTTAAAACAGGTAAAAATAATTGCACAGATGATTAATAATTAATGGTTTGATTTCAAACATTTTATACACTTGGTGTTAAGTTGCTAATATAGCTAAATGCATGCAATATTAATATTCCTCATATGATTTTCAATGTATTACTGAATCGCGCGGGGAAGCTACATTCATTTGAATTTTTAGATTTTTTAGTTCTTGTATCTATTCAACTTTAAAAGCCTTCAGCGATATAACTTGAAATATGAAAGTACTTGAGTGTCTCTTGGTAAATTTTTATATTGTATAAAAATTTCAATTGTGAAGTAGCTAGATTAAAAAAAAGTACTAGAACGCATTTATTACATATATTTTAAGGTGTTTATGTGTACTTCTTTATCTATTTTTTTTTCTGTTGTTGCCTTTTCAAAAGATAAATACTAGTAATGTTAAAAGGTATTTGAAATATGATGTCAATATATGTTTTCCTTAGCATTGAGTGTGTTATCTAAATGCCTTTTAGTCAAATCAGTTTGCACAGGAAACATTACATTTTTATTACACTTCTTATTTACGTTTTTTTACGTTTTGTCAGTACAGTTGTGAAAGCTCATTTCATCTTTCAAACTACGTCTCGGAAACATATAATACATTAAAGTCAACAAGATAATTACAAACATGCTCGAATGAGTAGTGGTTGAGTAAACGAATGAGTAAAAAAAAAACAATAACGAATGAGATATGAATGAATGGATGAATGAGCGAACGAACTAATGAATAAAGAAGCCGTTTCAACGTATTACTGCATGCAAACATTAGTTTTTCGGACTCTTCCTATTAAATATGCTTACTTGATGGGGACATTAGGTTTAGAATACTATTATCGACATGTCTTCCACTAGTAGATTAGAATTCATTTTGTTATACCATCTGGTATTTTTTGATCATTTTATGCAGTAGCCAAATGCTATCCACTCCCCCCTATTGAGTTTAATTGTCTATCGTAATTTTGTGATATCCCATTTTATCGATATAATAGCTATACACGCAAGCCATTTGGATTAACTTGAAATTGAAAGGAAGCGTCAGTTGTCATTTGATTACATGAAATATCATGAAAATATCATATACTTTGTATGTCGAATGATATAAAGTTCAAACTGAATACGTACGGTCGATTATCATTGATGCTTCGAAATGGTGAAAAATCATGATAATAATTTGATGTTTGCAGTGATATCCTAATTATATCTTTGTACAAAAAACTTTAGGAACGTGAGAGGTTGTGAACTGAAAACGAAATCACGTGAGTGATATTTCAAATTGAAACTGTTCATATAATACATTTGTCGTCACTGATTCTTTGAAATATGTTTCATAATACCTCTTTTTTTTCTCAACTGTAATTTGAGTATCAACAAAGTCATGAGAGTAAGTCGAAACTGAAACTGAAAAATATACGACGAACTAGTTGTCGATATTTGCCATTAGCTGTAAGTATTTGAATGATAGTAGGGCTTTAAAATAATGCGTTTTAAGGAGAACCATAATACAGTAATGTCTTTTTGTGGTGACATAACCATCGCATTGGAGCTAGTATTTCAGTAGATCTCAATACAAATACGCTTACAACTTCCGATGAAAAGATGAACGACGAGAGCTCATGGAAAGGCTACTAATATCATACTTTAATATTGCTTTTGCTCAATTTATATCATCAACTGTGATGAGCACCTTGCCATGGGTTCTAGAAAAGACCATTAAAGCTAGTTAAATATAGCCTGTAGACCTCTAATTGCAAATACATTCTTAGAGAAACAGCTTTGGCAATTTAAATTAATTTGAATACTGAATGAAAGCTTTAGTTGTGGTATTCTTTGACTTTTTGTTTTGCAATCAGATTCTAATTCGTGCGTGTCTAAATACGTAAACCTGTAGACCACTACGCAGTTTCGACCATATTTTGATTTTATGCCCATATATTGATTAGTCATTCTAGAACAAATAATCGAAAAATACGATAAATGTCTGTGACAAAATTTGATTTGGATCTTCCAGAGTATTTGTTAGGATTTTTAGACATATGATTGAGACACGATGGGGCTTTTGACAAGTGTTTGAGACACGATGGGGATTTTAACTTTTTTTTTGTTAGTGATTGGTTATCATGCTAGCATAACCATTTTGACTGTTGATATCAATAATGTATGTAAATGTTACATCGAGTATAACATCCATTCCATATCTTTACCGAGTGACAAAATACACTTTTCAATTATCAATTTTTTTGAGCTTTTAAAATCTCATTAATGCTCAATAAAACTCTCAATCCAGTTTGATGCTAGTATTCGCTACTTATTCTAAAAATATCTTTTTGAATGAGAGTTTGTTCTCATTCTAATTGATCTCGAAAGACGTTGATTAATATCATATCAGTAGGTCTTTGTATTAATTCGTTAAATACAGCAGTTTGTCGAGGTTTTCAAGTGCATTTGTTCATTGAAAATAATACCTTATTATGTCAAGATCACTTATTCTCGAACACCTAATCAAAACAGAGCATTCTTTGCGGAAATAGGCTCTTGTGTTTTTTAACGATATTATCTTATTATTTTTGTATAATTTCACAATCCTTTAGTCTAGAAATCGTGATAAGAACATCATTTTTGTATTTTTGAGGAAACATTGAACAAACATCACAAATGGCTTATATTTTCAAACAAAAGCGGAAAAACTGATTTGATAAAGAATGGTCAATAGTTATTTATTATTGCAATTTGAGTGCTTTTTGAATATTATTTTCATATTCTTTATAAATTTCAATATCCTTTCTTGCTTTATCATTCTGATTAATTACATGTAGAGAAAAATAGTAAAAGTCCAAGGCTTTAACGTCTCCTTAATGAAAAATAGGGAAAATAGACATGATGTAATACTGATCCAAACAAACAGAAAGACAGACATTGAAGATGGCATTCCTAAACACCTTGCTCTTTATATCCGGGGGGGGGGGGTGGTGGTGGTATAAACGATCGGGGATGATCGTCGGAATTTAAAAAATAACAACCCTAAAAGATACCGGACATTTTTCAAAAGGGCGTGGCAAATTTTTCATCCCTAAAAGATACCAAAATCATGAGTTTCAGTGGCTTTCAACCCCTAAAAGATACCAAAAAGTGAGAATTTGGCAAATTTCATATTTTTAAACCCTAAAAGAGACCAAATCGCCGATTTTCATCCCTAAAAGATACGACGAGCATCCCGATCGTTTACCCTCGCAGGCTTTATATACAATACGAATCAGTTACAGCAAATTTTCGAAGTATTTTATTTCTTAAAACATAACTTATACTTAAAATATCATTGTCGGATAGAAATGTCGAATGTGGATTATACGTAGTTTTACTAACTTCGGCCCATGGTTCTACAACCTGGACATAAAAGTTATATAAATCAAAGTTAATATATAGATATAAGGCTTTTAGGACAAAATGTGCATCCAGATTTTCAACCATAATATTTTTCCTGAAAAAGCTCAAGGGCCCAACTGACCCTGTTAGCCTTTATTATTATCTTTATTTCACGAATGTCCAACTGAATATAAAGTATCATTATTAAACTAGAATGCGCAACTTGACTTAGGGGGCTTTTATTTATTAGCACATGGGGGGGGGGGTCGGCAGAATTGTGGGGGGTCAAGCTTTTTTTACAAGCCAGGGGGTTTCACAATGTTGAATGTGTTCTGAAGGGGGGTTAGGAATTTTGTGGATCATCATAGGGGGGTTTGTAACATTTCTAAAACGCTAGGGGGGCGGATAATGTATGCAGCCTGCTATATGAAATTTTTCCAGACCCCCCTCCAACATGTACTAATGAAAGCCCTCTTACTACTACATTTTGCGAATCTCAAATTAGAATCCAAAGTTTTGTCATCGATAACTCAATTTTAACGTTGGCACAAGAAGCTGACGTATTATATAGTCGTGCTCTTCAAGTCGTATCGATGACCAAGACAGCTAGCTGGTTCTTAGACAATGACATATGATATTTATACGATCGAGTCATAGTAAGTATATAAAATTGTTGTTCGTGTTGTTAAATGGTTATCAATACCAGCAAATTAGTCTTTTCCAGTATGAATGTTATTATTAACCGTTAGTGACATACTAGCCGAATACACATACGATTGAACGAAATGCATGTCCTCAAAAATACAAAAATTGAGTCCTCACAGAGATTTCCCGAGATTTTGGTATTGTGTTTTCTTGTGAAAGAATAGCGTGACCTTTTAAAAAGATTATCGGAGATTTTGATATTGTATTTTGAACAAAAATGAAGACATTACTCGACGCTAATAGATCAGAAGTGTCCAACTCTAATATTATGGACTAGAACATCGGATGTCCGAGTGAGTTATTTTTAGAACGGCACGCTAAGCCAATCAGCGTAAGGGCCTACTCTCTGATCTGCGATAAGTGATTGGATTAGGCAAAAGAAAAAAGTTGAAAAGCAAATTGTCAAAGACATCAACACACTTTGAAGTTTCATCAAAGAAAAAGTGAATTTTAGATTTGCTTTTGAAAATAGTTATCAAGTAAGTGAAACCCTCAGGAAATCTTTCACTCAAACGTATCGATTCCAAAAATTTAACTAAACATCCCAGAGCTGAAAAATCGGAAATTTTGAACATCAAAACGAAGGAATCTGTGCACAAATCATGCCACGCCCGCAAATTTGAAATATAGCACACTTGGACGTTCACAGCCCCATGCAGTATCGAGACGGACAACTTTCGTGAAACTCAATTATTTATTTGCAGTGCAGGTTTTTTTAGCATGTAAGATAAAATGTTCAGCAGCATATAGTTTATATATTGTATTTGGTATGGCTAGTATAGCTGTGCGTGGAAGGCAATATCTGGTAAAAATTGTTTGTATTGATGGTATAGTCAAGTTTTCCATTTCCTTTTCCATTTCATTGCCATTTGAACTAGCTTTGATTTAAAAATGATTGAAAAGAACAAAATTCGTAAAGCTAAAATACCCAGCTGCAAAGATTGAGTTCAACTTTTCACAAATTGATTGAAGTTCTGTTGGAAATAACGTCATCTTGGAAATAGCCTTATAATCTCCGCTTTGCTAGATTTCTAAATACTTTTTACTTATAGCACACATTATTAGGGAGCATATTATCCACTCGATCTACATGAACCACGAATTGTGTTAACTTATCTTTTAATCCAACCAGTCGAAACGTAAAATTAACTCTCCGTTTGTAAAAGGAGACAATTCTTTGTTGTTGTTGTTGTTTTTTTGTTTTGTTTTGAGTTGATATAAAACGCCAATATCTTTTTGAACTGATTTGCCGAAAAGCTGCAAATATGACAATTCATAGAAAACAACAATAAAAAAGGTAGACAAAATACGTTTTTCTATATCTATGTGGGTCCTACTTGCGTCCATATTGATATCAGAGGATATACATATTATAAAACCCAGTATATAATAGTTCAGATTACTGATGTCATTGACCAGTTCGGTACGCACCCATTTTGTATTCTTTTTGTCAGTGTGTGGATATTTTTGTTTGTGTTTATCTGTTCGTTTGATGTTTTTTTTGTTTTTGTTTTTTGTTTGTTTTGTTTTTGTTTTTGTTTGCTGGTTTGTTTATTTGTTAATTTTTGTCAGCATATTTCCTTTTGCTTGTTTGTTTGTTTGCCAGTTGTTTGTTGGTTGGTTCACAATGTTCATTCGCTCTGTTGCTTGTTTATTTGTTTTTGTTTTTATTTATTATTATTATTTTTGTTCTTTCGCTCATTGTTTGTTTGTCTGTTATCGAGGTCAGATGATGTTTAATTTCAATCCTTAAATAACTTTTAACCTAACCATCGATGAAGGAACAATCAATTCTTAGATTAAGACGTACCTTGAACTATTCTAACCTTTTTCTGTTAACTCAATAAAAACCTTAACGATCGTGCTTTTAAAGTCCACTTTCATCTCATTCATTTTGTTCGCCCAATTCTCGTTCCATATCTTTTTTCCTGGGCCAAATCTGAACGCGCGTCAGTTATAAAGGTCGGTACACACTAGGCGACAAGTCGCTGCGACTTGTCCCCGCGACTGGTCGCAGCCACAATTTCTCCCCGTGTGTACTAACATTTTTTGGCGAAAATTGTTGTCGCCACGACAGAATTTTGTTGCTGCGACTTGCCGCATGAAATCCAACCGGTTGGGATTGCTGAACCAGTGCACACTGAGGCGACATGTCGCGGGGACAAGTCGCTGCGACTTGTCGCCTAGTGTGTGCCGGCCTTAAGTATTTTTTGGTGGAAATTGTTGTCCCTGAGACTTGCCGCATGAAATCCAACCGGTTGGATTGTTGAACCAGTGCACACTAAGCGACATGTCGTGGGGACCAGTCGCTGCGACTTGTCGCCTGGTGCGTACCGACCTTCAAAGGTTGTTTCGTCGTTATGTACAAAACATTTATAGTTTCTATGGACAATTTTATTCGCCATTACTGGTTTATTTTCAATATTTCCTGTGCTTTGTATGCAAAAACAGTAGTACGCTACTAAATCTTATAACTTAGAATCAGAGTTTTAAAAGTAATCGTTGGTAGACTGAACAGCAGCCTATTGATCTCATGGCATAAAAAGATTACAAAATCTTGATCTAATCCAAACTATAATATTCAATTTAGTAATTTAATTAATGTATTTAATTACATGGTGTTGTAATGCTTTATACCAAATGACCTTTTTGTTACTATTCTTTTTATTTTGAGTTTCATCGGCTTTGTGTTCTTGTGCATGTTTTTTTTTACTTTTTACTTCTTTTTACTTAACTGAATCTATGAAAAATAGATATAAATACAAACATAATTTTATAAAAATATAATTCGCTAATTGTACTTTTCTAATTATATATTGTCTTTTATAATTGCATTAAGGTACTAGTAATCGTCGGATGTTGTATTATTTATTTGCTAATCGCAATATAGTAATCCTCTAAATCCAAATTACGTTTGTAGTCTTAAAATTATCTAAGAAGATCGTTAATTATACTCCATTGTTATTTTACTTCCTTCCACTGGGATTATATAGTTTTATTTGCTAATGAGTTATATTTTTGCGCGAGTGTGTGTTTCCGGGGAGGAATCAAACCCCACAGGTCTACTCGACAGGGATGCTCGCCAAAAACTCGCTAAAAGATACCTTAAACAGTACTAAGTAAATCATGACAGAGTTGAAAAAAATCAAACTTACTCCCCCTGCCCCCCTCCCCCCAAATGTTAATTTTAGATAAAAATTGTCCTTGCACCTTTGACTGCATCGGCGATCACCACCATGGCACTTCTCTATGTCACCATATGTATGAATGACGGAATGTAAAAAGAACTTTCAACCACCACCACCCCGATTTTGTTATAATTCAGTTGTGTTTTGATTCCTACGTCGCCATAAATTGCTTAATCATCGCCTAAAGCTAAATCAGTCATATATTTTTGTTTGTTTTTTGTTTTTTACCAACGTGTGATACTTATAAAAGCTATAGAACAGAAATCCAGAAAGACGACCCATAAAGATGATCGGATAATCGTCAGTTGTAGTTGATTTATATACGGACAAAAGCAATTCTAGACGGATGTGAAATGGAATTTAATGAAGAACGTTCTGGTGTCATAAACTGCGTTATTTGTTTTGTTAGTACAGCTTGCATACTATACGTTTCATGACATTTCTTGTTGTTGCTATGGCAGTTATGTGTTTTATCTTAATCAGATGTCGAGAAATTTCGTTTTCAGTTACGTTTGATTGTAGTTGTGTTATTTCTGTTTTTCATACCAATTTGATTACTTTTTTCTTTCTGTGTTATCCTTTATTGTATGCTTTACACTTTTCCTTCTCGATCTTTTTAAATATTTTTTTCATCTGATTTATGATTCGTTTGGTATTTTAAATCATGGGGTTTGTTGTTTAACGGAGCCCTCAATTTGGAAGGAATATTTTCATACTTGTGAATTTATATCTTTATAATCTAAGATATAACGCAAATAATGATGGTTCTTTTTGTTATCTGCATAGTTTAATGAGGAGATTGACAAGTTATTATCTGTAAGATCACATTACTAGCTATATTATTCCGTGTTAAGACGTATGTTATATCTAGATATTTGATATTTGACGCTGCACATATTATATCGTCTTGAAGAGCATTGTTACTACCTTTGATTCGGCGGCGAGTTAGATGGGCTGGAAAATTGGTTGGATCAGGTCTAATGAGTACTGTAATAGACTGGTTTGTAATTTTAAAATAATTCAGTTTAATAGCATTTATATCATATTTTTTATATTATATCAATATGCGTTTTTTTATTTTGATCAGTAGGTTTTTGCAGCATTTAATGCACTTCTGAAGTATAATTCAGGATATAATTCTCTTTTTTCAATGCAATCGTATTTTGTAAATGTAACTACTCTCAATTATAAATGGTAGCATCAACGAAAGAGTGACTGCTTTGTGGGTGATTTGGAATGGTGAGGCTTTTGCCGAGTGTTTTTAGTGTCGTCTGCAGTTAATGAGTATTATGGGATATCTTAAATCATTTTGTACATTTTTCCCAGAGATAAGCATTACATAACAAAAAATATATTTGCCATAATTATTATTATGACAAAAGCTCGCGTACCTTTTGGAGATTGCATTATTCATTTTTAATTATGTTTTTGTGCCTCATCAAGAATAAAAAATAGTGATAACGTTGGTTCCGCTGCGGAACGGTTTCAGCTAGCAAATTTCCTAGAGAATTAGTTTCAGCTAGAGAAGCTCAGTGTTTTCTAGTGTTTCTTAACACATTGTAAATGCATTATCTTTTCCAGGTTTTCTCATTGACTAATCTAAAATATTGTTATCTTTTAAATCATCAATATTCGCCTAATTCATTCCCACTGTAAGGTAATTTTTAAAACAAATTAAACGTGTCATGAATATTTCCATAGATAACAATATAATAATTGCCGCAATGTATATCTAACCGTAGTATACAGTTTGGTGGCGCCGCCTGTTTCCTAATTAGAATTCTTCTTGTTTCAGATCGTCTTTATTGTACTCAACGTGAATGTTTGAGTGTTTCTAAAGATTCACCTGCCAAATATCAAGCCGGGTAACAACGAGAGTCTTTTATCTTGCCAACACTAAACTTTGATATGATTACCATCGACAAAAATCAGCGGTTTGTTTACCAAGACACATGCTGGTTCTGAAGGTGAAGCCGTTGTTGCCCTGATACTCCGCTACATTACTCGTGCAAATGTATTTCATTCAGAAGATTTTGTGAACTGTGAACTGACACCTTGAAGAAATATATTTATCTACAAAAGTAACTATATTTTCTACTGGCACCGCGTTAGGTATCACTGGCCAGTTAGAGGATTTGCGAAGGACATTTGTGACAAATCTAAGTGTGGTTGTAACAGACAGAATTTCATCAAGATCTTTTAGACAGTTTAAGGACTATAAAACTACTTGAAAAAGATACACAGTACTGTTTAAAAACTCCACACGAAAAGCGACAAAACTGAGTCATTTAAAACAAAATACAAAGAAACTATGGAAATTTTAATAAAAAACTTCAAGAAATCAAACATCACTTCAAATTAAAGATCAAGAACGTTCTAAGCCAAAGTATTTGACATGTTTACTCTACGCCTCGTTAAATAGATTCATCAGCTCTTTCTTTTGGAAACCTGTATTTCCTTCGTAGTCTTGAAGCAAGAACTTGACAACCTAACCCTAAGTACTACTGAAAAAGAAACATCTTTGAAATTAGGATAAATATTTTTTTGAATTGTGAACTGAAAAAGTTGGGATTTCATAGTCGAACTGCAGGAATTACGTTTTGAAACGAACATATGCACACCGGGATTTACTTTTCATTTCTAAAGGATTGTATTTCTCAACTGGAATCGAAACAGCCAAACAATAACATTTTCAACAAACGAAGGATTTCATTTCAAATCTGGAATCAAGGATTCAATATAAATATACCATTGGATTATTAATTTTTTAAAGAATGACATTTATAGGTTTTCTAGAGTCAGAGAGTAGATAGATATTGGAGCTAAATTGTGTAAAGTGGCGAACAACAACAGCAGTTTCCAAAGCGCTTCTCTCTGTCAGTCGCTTCAACAACTGTGTCCAATTCAAGAAGATATCGAGAAGAATTTGATTGAAATACACATAGAAAAGTTAACACACCTAAATCAAGTGCAAAAGACGTGGGGAAAAATCTTGACAAGAAGATTCGGTATTCTACCATTTATTTATATAACAGATAATGGTTTTTGGAAGCAGTTGCCGTATACAAAGTTAATTCTACAACCTTTTAGCTGGCTTTCAAGTATTGGAATAAAGTAGATTTGTACATAGAATGAGCACAGAAACAATATGAGCTATACGCCTGAAGCTATCTTCGAGTCTTTTTTGATGATTATTATTTGCTTCCTAGGAGCTTTCGGCAACATATCTCTCTTCATTGTGGTTTTCAGCAATAGGCAATTCCAAACTATTTCAAACTACTACGTTCTAAGTCTTGCGTCTGCAGACTTACTAGTAGTACTGGTCAGTGGTCCTGTGACGGCAGTGAGCATGCTCCGACGTAAATGGGAACTAGGGAGCACTGCATGTACTTTGCTAGGTTTTGTAACTTTAGTAACCTTTGTAGCCTCGGTAAACAACCTTGCAACAATCGCCATTAATCGTTTTTTCTTTATCGTCAAATGGAAAGAGTACAAAGACATTTTTAGCAAACGCCGTGCATCCATTCTTGGACTTTGTACTTGGCTTTTCTCCGTTCTCCTTAGCGTACCACCTTTATTTGGGTGGAGTAGGTTTGACTATATTTCGGAGAAATCGTACTGTTTTGTGTTCTGGCCAGCAAATGTGTATTACATGTACTTCATGGTTACAATTTGTTTCTGTGGACCTTTAATCGTAATGATAATATCTTATTATAAGATTTTTGCTTTTACTAGAGAGCTCAAAAAGAAACTCTTTATGACCAAGGGCACTGTAACGAAGAAGAGATTTTTCAAACGTGAAGCAAGGATGGTGTCTCCAGAAGAGACGAAACTAACAAACACTCTTTTGATAGTAGTTGCCTGTTTTGTTGTCTGTTGGGCTCCATTTGCTATTACCATGTTTTTCGACGTTTATCATCCACATCCTATTCCAAGATGGGTCCACGTTGGCTCACTTCTTCTAGGCTACTTGAACAGTATGTGTAACCCTATTGTATATGGTATGAGAAGTACCAGTTTCAAGAAAGGATTTAAGAACCTGTATGCCAAATGTGCACCTTGCTTTATGAAAACAGAGGTAGTCAGTTATTTTAACAGCTCTATGGAAGGTAGTGATAACGATTACTCTAGATCAAGAGTCGTAAGAAATAATAGTCAAACAAACAGCTTAGAGAAAGTACTCGACAACACTGACTCTTTTTCAGGTAGACCTGCGATTATTTTTAATCATAGAGTATCACCAACCCTACTGAGTGTTAGGGAATTCGGCTCGACAAACGTTAAGCCCACTTCCATTGTTTGAAAAGGATAAACGGTTTTATATGCGTATAATCCCGTGTGCTTTACTATACTGGTCCTACCTGTTTTACACCGGAAAATATCACAACTTCTTCTTAGCCCACATGGATATGCGTTAGAGCTCCATCGATGTTCAGTGAACGCTAGAAAACTTTTAAGGCCGGTACACACTAGGCGACAAGTCGCAGCGACTTGTCGTCACGACATGTCGTCTCAGTGTGCATTGGTTCAATATTTGTCGCCAATACATCTGATTTTCTCGCTGCGACAATTTCCGCCAAAAATACCTAGTACACACGGGGGTAAATTGTCGCTACGACCTATCGCGGGAACAAGTCGCTGCGACTTGTCGCCTAGTGTGTACCGGCCTTTACTAGAAAAAAAGATGGTGGTCACAAAAGCATGCTTGTGACTGATAAGATAGTAATACGTTGATAAAATGTTTCGAGTCTTTATTTAGTGATCAAAATTTTTCACATGAAAATCATCATCATCGTTGTCATCTTTGGTAAAGTTGATAAAGGGCGCATGTCTGGTAATCGACATGAGAATGTTCTAGCATTTGAAAGTTATTAATTGTTTATACTATAAAACGTAAGACAAATATTTCAAATGAGATCATCTTACGTTACATAGTCATATTGTCAGTTATATGGTGACATTGATCCATCGTAAGGATGGCACTAGAATTGAAAAACTCTTGACATTTGATAAAGCAAGAATTACTATATACTCATCTCACCAAAACAAAGAGCCAAGATACCTATTTAAAACTGCACAAATAGAGAGCTTGACCATTCAAATTAAAAAGGCTTTCTGAGAATTTGGTAATTATGTAATTACGAAAATTCGAGTCTTGAATTTGATTTTGTAACATGGTAACTATGGAAAGTGAAAGATTATGACTGAGAATGTTTATAACATCGAATTCAAAACTAGCTACCTAGCTACATCAACAATATTTACTGTCGGTGATGAAAATGGTTCTATTTTTTAGTGCGAGATTGGACACAACACTAACGATTACTGTACATTTAATTTTTTTATTAGATGAATAAAACCAAAGCTGTAAATGTGTATATGGATCTAAGAATAAGTCTTAATAATCAATTAATTGTATTTTAGTTATACAAAACTTATGTTAAATTTTTGGAATAAACGTTTCAAGACGAATTAATCGCTTTTTTCGCATTGCTGGCTTATGTCAATCTTCAAATATGGTAAGCACAGTCCTTATAAGGTAGTATGTGAGGTTTGACAGAAAAAATCCAACATTGTAGAGAAAAAGCTTTATGTGTGTCGAAACAGCGTTCAAAATACCTAAGTCTGGGTGAGCGTCATTGTGACGAGGGAGACTGGTTGTGAGTTTTAAACAAGCGGAAGTTACCTACAGGGTAAAAAAAGGATCATATAGCAAAATTAATGATCACTCCATTTCTAGGAACTTTGTACAATCAAATACAGGCAATATTTTTTAGGAAACAAACACAGAAAAAAAACTTTGAATATTCCTGCTATGGGTAAGAGAGTCTGTCACTTTTGTGAAGGCGGTCGCCATGCCCGAGACTCTATACAAAATTTCTTCTTAACACACTTAATTCAATCCATATTCTTGTTTCTAAACCTATTCAAATTGTTTTAAATACCGCTATGAGTCAAAATTAAACGTACGCGCTGAAACGCTAAAGATCGAAAGAGAGCGCCGACAAACTACACTAAATTAAATTTTAAACTGCTAAAAAAATTGAGTTCCTTTTTTTTAAGTAGTCAATTTTATTAAAAAAAAGTTTGATAAGTTTACGTCATTATCATTGTCCTCCCTCGGTTAGCCTTAAGCTTTTTGCAGGGCAATGTCAATTATTATGTGTTTACGTTGATAGAATTGAATTCTTACTGCCCAAGCCAGTCTCACATTCAGACGTGAAGGAAGACACCACGCTGAGAAGTCTTTCGATAAATTTAAGTTGTTTACGTGAAACATAAGTTGCTTTTTAACATCTGTGAATAGATTAGAAGGTGGGCGCTTATCGTCTTGTCTTGTTCTTTGTCTTTCACAGTCTCGAAGAGAGGAAAATGATTTTTTTTTAGAAATTAAATAACATAACACTTTGATGATCAACTGAAGTAATTTTTTTGATGAACAAAGAAATTTTGATGATGAAAATGCTGATTATGATGGCAATAGTGCATATTGCGTTTTGATGAATTCTATTTCTGAAATAAAAATTAGTTATTTACTCTTTTTAGAGTGAAAAACTTTGATCTGTGAATAGCTGATCGAAATTGATTGACTCCAAGAAATTAAGGAAGGAATTATATGGAAAAACTGGATTAAAGTATATCAATTCACCTTCAAACAAAGAAAGTATTTTAGCATCTATTTTTTCAGGAAAGCGGATCCTGTAATGTTTAAAAGCTTAATGATGTCTTTATTTAAGAAATATGATCTTTTTGGGTTCAAAAACGCCGATAATCGCTCATGATTCAAACGTTTACATAACATGATGTTTTTGTATCCGACAATACTTGTTTTCGAGGGCGGGTGCATGGAGTTCAAATACAAAATGACAAATTTCTTCCCAATTATTGATTATAAATGATGGGCACAATTTACTTTGATTGGACTCTAATTAATGTCAATGTCTGTTTAGTGTCGATAATATGAAATATAGTTATTTAATTTGTGCTATTAATTGCTTTATTACATAACCGTTCGCGGAGTATGTATATGTAGGTGGCAAACTGTTCCGAAATTGAACACGGATGAACTTTGTCTACCCCGCGGAACATTTATTTTAACCGTTCACTAATTAGAAATATATACATGTTATATCAATTGAATACACTGATTAAAATTGTGAAACACACATTGGAACGAACTCTCACGTATACACAATTATGTTATATTTTTTTACTGTCGCTTTAATCCTTCTTCCTCTTTTTATAAATATAAATCAATTAGTGTATTCTTTTTGACCGGAGTATGTTTTGGATATAAAATAAATTTCTCGAATACACACACGTAAGCTGTCTTTAATTATGTACTGTGATTTTGTCATTGTCCATGTTCGCCTTTTTCCCGAAATAAATCAACCAGCGTATTCTTTTTGACAGGAAAATAAAACAAGTGCTCTTTAGTGAGTCTTTTTGAAGTTATTTTGGTACTATCACTGTTTGGTGCATTGTTCTCGATCACCCGACTTGGGCTACTGGTCAGCGGATTATTGGCTAACGATATATTATTATATATGGTAGTTGGGTCAGAATTTGGATTTAGTTTAGCCGAATCTTGAGCGTTTGCAGTATCTGTAGTCATGTTATACACAGTGATATTATTTACGGCGCCTATTCTCTGAATGTTGGAGGTTGTTCCATTATCTATTATATTTGGTCCTGTTGCTTTATCTTTTAGCCAAGTCTGAAATCTATCTATCACCTTAGGCGATGAGTTTGTAATGTTTGTTCTGAGAAAGCTGTCGTTGCTGTCTTTGGGCCATTTACGTAAATTGTTTTGTTGTACATGTGAACCAGTAGCTTTATTTCCTTGCATCTTTTTCTTTGCGAACATTGAAGCAATCGAGTCCAATACAGATGTACTTGATATTACAATAGGTTGAATGTGATCTGATAAATCCTCGTCAGAAGCAGAATTTTCGGTTTTATTTTCAGACGTTTTGTCCAGCTCAAAAGATTGATCAGATATCCCTGAATTACTAATATTTGTGACTGTTGTTCTTTGCGACTCAGTTTTGAAAGTGCTCGCTGTGTTGTTGAATTTTGTGATGTTTCGTCTGGCATCTCGTGCATCTCTGTAAGGTCTCAAATGGGCGCGAATATCCAGGTTTTTCAAATCTTTATTTAAGCCATTGCTCAGTAGTTGTAAAATATTTTTGCTTTCTTGTCGGTTGGGCTGCTGCATAGTGAATTGTTGCGTGACAGGCTTTGAAGGAAGATATTGTTGCATGACATTGTTTCCCGAAACCGGTTGGTGTTGCATGTTCATAGCAAAGCGACTTTGTGTGTCAGAGTTCCCCGTGACAGTTTGTTGTTGCAAAACGTGATTGTCCGTGATTGCTTGTTGTTGCGTGACAGGATTCCCATTGGCTGTTTGTTGTAGCGTGACAGGTTTAGTCATGCTAAAATGCTGTTGACCAATAGAATTCAACCTTGTTTGTTGAGTGACAGGACCTAAGGTGACATGCTGTTGTGTGACAGGTTTGTTCATGGTAAAATGCTGTTGTGTGACAGGTTTGTTCAGTGTAAAATGCTGTTGTGTCAAGGGCTTGTTCGTAGTAAATTGCTGTTGTGTGAACGGACTTGATGAAGCAGTTTGCTGTTGTGTGACGAACTTATTTGTGATAAAATGCTTTGCTGTTGACGGATTTGCTGAAGCTAGTTGCTGTTGAACATGTTTGACAGGGTTACCAATAACTAGCGATTGATCTCGTGCGGCAGGCGAATCCGTAAAATGCTGCTGTTGTGCTACAAAGCTGGTATTCGTGATCGTACGCTGGCTTATTGCATTCTGATTGTTCGTGTTAATACTGTTCTGGAATTTGTTTTTTCCAGGAAATACCCTTGGTCCCACTGGAAGATATGTTTTATCAAATAATGGTATTTTCATCTCAGGACTAATGTTTGTGCCTGGAATCTCACTCTTAAAAGATGGCGTCTTAATATAATTGTTTCCAGGAAGAGGAACTACTGTGGAAGGCGGGGAAGTTCTTTTCAGTGAAGACCAGTTTTGAACTGTTGGTGGTTTTAAAGAAGCCATCGTGGGATGATTGTGTTGTTTTTCAGGAACAGGACTAGCTACAACAGGTACAAAGGCTTTACCTGGTATTTTCCGTGGTGTGCTTATCTGGCCATGGCTGTTGACAGGAGATGAAGGGTACTGAGAGCTTGTTGTAGTTTGATTCCAAGCTTTCCAAACCAAAGTTACACTCGGTTTTGTCGTTGACTGGAAATTACCAGTGATTGGTGCATTTGATCGTCCTTGGGAATTGTCTTGAATTTGCTGCCGATGAGAAGCTGACGCTTGGGTAATAGTAAAGGGTGTTGGTGGTAACGTTTTGAATTGGGCACCAGAAGTTTGGTTTGGTATCCATGACTTTGGTGATGTCGGTAGTGGACTATTGCCTGTCTGGGCGCCACCTTGTGTTGTCGGACGTGAAGTTTGAGGCTGTTGTCCTTTTGGTGCCCTATAACTGTGACTAGTCAGCGTCTTCTCTTCTTTTGGTTCTGAGTAATTCTGAGTAGCTTTAGCCAGAGTTCCTGCTCGTGTAGTTTGAACATGCATTCTCGTTGGTTCAAAGACGTCTGGGTTAATTTGAGACTGCACTTCAGCTGATGATGTTTTGCCCTGTATTCTTGTTGGTCCAAGGACATCGGAGCTAATTTGAGGCCGCACTTCAGCTGGCGATGTTTGAGCCTGTATTCTTGTTGGTGGAAGGTAGTTGTTATGAATTTGAGCCCGCACTTCTACTGGTGACGTTTGAGCCTTCATTCCATATCCAGTAGTGGCCTGCATTCCTATTGGTGCGTGATACTGGTGATTTGTTTGAGCCAGCATTACTGTTGGAGTGATGTTAGTGTTTCCATGGTGTTCATTCTTCAGTGTCTGAGCCTCTTGTTCGATGGCATAACGAAACTGGTAGGCTTTCTGAGCCTTTTCTATGTAATCGTACAGGTGATGAAATCTACAAATACAAATGAAACGATGGTCTTGAATCATTCTGAGAAAATTGAAATATATATAGAGGACAAAAATTATTCAGCTAGCATCGATGCATATAATGACAACAACAATGTATTTTTTTATAAAGCGTAAATACATTAATTATTTTTGTTAGACATTTTTGTTTTTGTTTTTGTTGTTGTTTTATTTTGTTTTTATTTTGTCTCCTTATATAAATTATTGAAATTATTAAAATAATTTATTATAGTTGACCACTCTCCAACGTCCTCTGGAGTCCATCATTATACAGGTCGCAATTATGCACAGTAAACTAGAATAAAAAGTATTCGAAGCTCATTGCAATGAAATTGTCATAATGGTGAAATAATTTCATGATAAAGTTTATGGTTCGGGAGCCCTATGCCGCAGATTAGTCGAGCGTTTCTTAGAAACTACGGATACGATACGACTCGATTTTCACTTATATAGTCTACCAAGTTTAAAGAACTCCGTATTAAATTATCCGCCTGTGGGAATTCCATTTCAGAAGAACGCGCGCACTGACCTGTCTTCTGGATCTGCCTGTTTTGTTGCATATGGTGAAGTAGGAATACCCTGCTGTTTGTCGATGATTTGTTTGGTTATAGCTTCTCTAGTCTGTGAAAGCTCATGGCTTATGTCGTCGCGCGTATTTCTAAGAAAAAAAAAACGATAAGTTATTTTTATGTGATATTTTTATTCATTGAATTATTTATCGAGACATACAATTTCTCCTGGTGATATCATTAAATTAGCATAATCATACGTTAGACTTGGCTCATAGCGGAGCTCCCCGCGCAAGCGGAGCACCATAATTAAGAAAATGGTATGTGTCTTTGTTTCACTATTGATGTTGAACAGGTCCTGAGGGTGCACAAGTTTTGACTTATTTCCATCCAAAATTGCAAAATAACTTATCATAAATTTGTCTACCTGATTATGGCGAGGAACAATCAAGTATCTATCGGAAATCTTTAACTATTGCAGACTAGAAGCCAAATGAAAGATTTCAGTCTGTTCACTCAGCCATAGCCAACAAGGCAAAAACAAAAGATTGTGCACTGTAACGCTTGAAAAACCTACAAAGAGTTAAAACAATAGGTTTCCTAACCATCTCCCTATATTAAATATGCGTGGCTGTTCCCCATCAAAATCTCAAATTAATTTAAAGGATCTCTAAAGGTTAATACTTCACAGAAAGAAAGCCGAAGTTGATGCGTTCTTTTTACCGAAGGCGTCAACAAGCATTTATGTGGCTTTGTTCATTCATTTTATCATTGCTTCTTTTAACCATTTGTTTATTTTGTTCATTTATAGTACATAGAATATAATTTCTAGATTAATTAATTAATTTTGATTGGCTGAGAGAAGTACAATTAATCCTTTAAGTTTTACTCTGTAGAGTACAAACTAAGTTGCCATAGCAACGAATCTCAGCGGATTGCAAAGCGGCAAATTCGAAACAAAATGGCCGCTCCGGCTGTCTTGGAGATAATGTTTATAAAAATGAGTGCGAAGTTGAGAAGACAAAAAGCCAAAAAAGTTATAGAAACAAATCTTTCAAATTGGTCCAAAGGTGTATCGTAATTTGGCAGACGAAAGAGGTCTAAACGTAGAAGAAAATGTGCCTCAAGTCTATAAACGTGGTAAAAGTTCAAGTTCATCGCATAAAGTTGCAGAAAAACAAAAATTTGGACAAATTTTGAGTGGAAATAATTTTGCTGCGAGTATAGAAAAAGCATGCAATGAATGTGTTTATTAATTTTGACTTTTTTGTTGCTGTTTGGGCTTCGGTTGAATAGTTGTTGTTTCGTCATTGAATGCACACAACACGTTTTCAGTTTTATTTCTACTCGTCGTGCGTGTTGCTTGAATCTCGAAATCATGAACTGTGTAAAAAATCAAACGATCTCGATCACAATTCCGGATTAATTGGTACGAGTAAAGTTTTGAAAATTTCCGTAATTGGACGAGCCTTCCGAGGCAATCGTGTGATTTCGTATACTCCTTTACGAATATTTCACAATTCAGAGTTGAAAAGATGGTCAGGATAGTATAAGGATGCATATGGGCGGTGAACCAAAGGTCAGTGAACAAGCTTATGTGACCGTTGATTAGTGGTTGGTAATGGTCACATCCACAGTATTCCAAATATTCTTTTCAGCTGTGTTTATAACCAATGAGTGACTTACCTATCATCTGGGATACAATCTGGCCAAGGCAACATGTTACTTGCGGGATATGTAAACCATTCCCCCGTTACCGGGCCACACATGTACACCACTGCAGGCTTCGTTGCAAAACGGTAACCAGGGTGACATTCAGGTGAGCAAAACAAATGAAACAGACTATCACATGTGACATAACCATTCTTTGGATCATCGAAGAACTTGCAATGAGGTACAGAGTCTAGAGTGCGACGAGAAAATTACCATTATGAAATGAATCGATAGTGCTCAAGGTATTTAAGGACTGGGTCAACAGCCTAAAAACAAAAAAAGCTACTTAACCAAATTGTAAGTGATTGGATAAATACAAATGCATGAAACTTTACACATTAATTGGAAACCATTGTATAAGGATCCTTAACACACATTTAGAGTTAAAAGTGGTCACGTGACCTTGTGACGTCATTGAAACTTTGAAAAAACTTTAAAAAAATATCCGCCAAAACGTTTTGAAGCCCTGCAAAAGTTAGATATCAGAAATTGTTTAGTTTCTAAAGGTGTTTCGAGATTTGTATAGACAATATGACTTTCATTTTAATTTCCAGAGTTATTTGACATTTCTTGTCAAAATAGGTCACGTGACAAATTTGTTTTGTTAATATCTACTCGGAAGTAACGAAATTTTCAGGTATCTATACAAATCTTGATACACCTTCATAAACTAAACACTTTGTGATGTTCAACTTTTGCGGTCCTTCAAAACCCTTTGGCGGAGAATTTTTTTCGTTTTTTCGCAGTTTTAATGACGTCACAAGGTCACGTGATCACTTTTAACTCTAAATGTGTGTTAAGGATCCTTATACAATAGTTTCCTATTAATGTGCAAAGTTTCATGCATTTGTATTCATCCAATCACTTACAATTTGATTAAGTAGCTTTTTTGCTTTTAGGCTGTTGACCCAGTCCTTAAATACCTTGAGTGAAGAGTTGATGATGATGATGGTGGTGGTGATGGTGGAGTTTGTAAAGGTGCAGTTAATGGTGGTTATAACAGTTGTGGTGATGGTGTTGGTGGTGATGGTGGTGGTGGTCGTTGTGGTGGTGGTGGCATTGATGATGATGGTGATAATGGTGGTGGTAGTTGTGGTGATGGTGGTGGTGGTGCTGATGATGTGGTGGTGGTAGTTGTGGTGATGATGGTGGTGGTGGTGGTGGTGGTGATGGTGCTGGTGATGATGTGGTGGTGGTAGTTTTGGTGCTGATGATGTGTTGTTGATGGTGGTGGTGATGGTGGTGGTGGTGCTGATGATGTGGTGGTGGTAGTTGTGGTGATGGTGTTGATGGTGGTGGTGATGGTGGTGGTGGTGCTGATGATGTGGTGGTGGTAGTTGTGGTGGTGATGGTGGTGGTGGTAGTAGTGGTGGTGATGTTAGTGGTAAGGTGGTGTTAGCGTTGCAGTGATTGTGTCCTTGATTATGACTGTGACGCACGGCGATGATGACATCATTGACGATGGTGGTTGGACGGTGAGGGTAACAGCGACAATAACGATGTCTAATAGAGCGTTAATGATAACGAAGTTAATGATGATATTAATTATAATGCGCTGATAAAAATGTATATTGATTTCAGCGCAATGTAAGTTAATAAATATTATTATATTATTAATGATGATGATAACAGTCAATCAAAAACACACAAAAAAAATCACAGGTTTGTGAAATAATACATTTTTCTTGACAGACCTACTTCTTGTGAGGATAGAGTATTTAGGAATGGAACTATGCGTTGATGGAACTTTACGTTAAACTGAACCAAAAAAAGGTGAGCTTTAGGCAGTAAATATGGCATATTACTTGACTTACTTGCTCCAATGATAAACCCAGCTACAACGATTAATTTTAGCATAAGCATATCCATCGTAATTCCAACTATATGCTGCAAATGCTGACTGCTGTCATCCTTTGGATTGGTTTATTATTCACCCATACACTCGCACATGTTTGGTGGTGTTTGCTGTAATCTGCTGTAGTCTGCTATAGCCTACCGTGCTATACCGTGGAGTAGTATCATTCTTGGTTGATTAATAATAGTCAAAACTATTAGCTGTAAACGAAAAAAGCAACTGAATTTATGAATATTCTCCAAATAGAATAAATAGCAAAATATAACAGTAGATTATGTTTAAAAAAAATAATAATCTGCTTGAACGCAATATGATTTTAAACTTATAATTCATGTTGAACGTTAACGAATCCGGCAAGGCTGTGGTGATGTGAAAACATCGACCAGTGTGAGAAAATGTCCTTCATAACATGAAATAATATATGTAGCCAACATACCATGTTTTTGTGTCTTTAAAATATATGATCAAAGTATGTGATCTTAACCGTTTCCACAAAAGTATTTATTTTTACTCTGAGTGTTGTAATCTTTCCATAATTATCCATCTTAGTGTAATCGTAAATTGATAATTATAGCGCCGATCAGTTAAATATGATTGGAAATTGCCGAACACATTTTCCATTCAAATATTACAATTATTTTTCCCCATTAAACGACGGGAAATAAATATCAACATTAAAGAGCAGTAAATTATCCCTTGAAATTAGTTCCAAAATCTTATCCATGTATTTGATTTTGAATTGAGCGGTCCAGTAGCGAGGTATTCGACCATATATTTTCACATTATTTACAGAACTACTTCAAGCGCATGAATGAGTTGAAATTACCAAGATGAAACACAAATAATTTTTTGCCTACCTTGAACTTGTCTAAATTTCTGTGAACGAACTAAATATTGTAATAAAAGTAGTGTCTTGTAGCACTTCCACGAAAAGAGACCATTTCTTTTCATCGAGCTGCCTTCACAATATAAATCTCCAAATTCTCCTTCAAAATTCTCAAACGTTCACTACGTCAACTAAGGAGAATTAGTATTTTGATAAATTTCTGGTACTGCAGGTCTCGTTTTTGTGTTTTACTATATTGATAAAAATCGTAATTCTCCTTACCTGAATGCGGCTTTCTAATAATGGTTTGGTAGTAAGAATTTGGTCGTTGATGTTTAGCGGGTGGCAGTAGCGGGTAAGCACGCCTTTTCTGATGAGAGCACTTTGTTCAAACTCGAAAAAACACTGTTTTCTTTTCTTTTTTCTTTTTTTTTTTTTTTTTTTGTTGATTATTATCTCTGATGGTGGCCGTGTTCCATAATAATAATACCCTTGTATCAAATGTACGCGGAAAAGTCATTTCTGTATCTGTTTATGAATGTTTTAGAAAGTGCTTTATATTTTGTGTATGCCATGCATTTATATGAGACATTCAAGAGAACATCTTGGAAATGAAAAAGGGCATGCTGTTCAGTTTTTGGCGATGTGAGCAATAAATATAAAAAAGCAAAAATAAAGATAAGTTGATAAATGAAAATAAAGCTAAATTAATTTAAATTGGTTATTTTAAATTAAAATGAATTAGAGCAAATGAAACTACGTTATTTCAAACTGACAACAAACTGAAGTCTATGTTCATGCTAGGTTCATACCTCGGTAGTTATAAAGTTGCAAAAGCCATTGAAACGAATTTATGCAAAATGTGAAAATTAAACTATTCAGAACACAATTCATACTAATTTATATTATGATTATTTACTACCATTTCTAATACTTTGTGCATTATTACATCTAACTGTAACAAACAAATCACTATTATACCGCCCTGTTTATAGCTTTATTATTAGTTAGAGCTGTTTAACTGCAAAATCAAACTATATCTCTATTCTAAAAGTCCGATTTCCAATTTTGCAAGGTTCTGAGCTTTTTTAACTCCTCGCTGTCTCAGTCTTCCACGGGAAGAAGGCGTTGTCAACATCTTTCAACACCTGCTGTAGTTCTTCGATATCTTTGAAGTTATCAAGAAGTACCGATTTCATATCCCGTTTTTGTATCCACGCCATGCCTTCTGCTGTGTATGTTTCATCGGTGAAGTCTTTAGTTAAAAATCTACAACGAGAACAAAGTTCTCCGAGTTGATAAAGTTGTTAAATGTCCCACCTCTCCCCTAAGTCCATTGTAATTATTGAAGTTTTTAGAAGCTAAAGTCGTGCTCACACAAGACAGCAATCTCATGCAAAATTTCCCACGTTAAAAGTTTACATAGGGCCTAGCTAAAAGAGGCTCCTTTTTCAATTCGATTAACACTGCAATTGTGTATGTCGCTGATTTGTCGTACGTCCACTTTATTTTCGATTCCATAATTTATCTTTCATAATATATCAAACTCTATTGGCTGTCTGTCTCTGTCTGTGTGTGTGTCTGTCTGACTGACTGTACTGTGTGTGTGTCTGTCCATCTGTCTTCAGTTTATTGGTCTGTACCTCTGTTTTTATTGGCTACGTACCTATCAGTCTCCAAGCGTCTGCTTGCCATCATAAGAAACAAGTTGAAAGCCGTCTCACCAAAGCCATACCCATCGGGCCTGGGTTCCTCAGCCAATGATCCAATCAACAAATCCAGCTTCTCAATGTCATTGCAGTAGAGCTTCTTCAAAGCAGCCACGTGGTCAGTGTTCGGTGTGAGTTTTTCGAAGGATTTTACAGGACTTAGGTTCATCAGTCGACGAAAGTTATTGTACCTTGGAACACCACGTTCTCTATCTCGTATGATGTCAATAGTTGATACGTCTACTAGCTGGAGAAAAAAGTTATTTCATAACCATTAGTGAGATAGAGTGCACGCACTAAAAGTGTGCAACATATATACCACTTAATAGTGCTGTTTTATGCTAATTCTATTGTTTTCTTTTGTTTGATAAGTGCTATTTACTACTAAATAGTGACAACTGTTGCACACTTTCAGTGCGTGCTCTCTATAGAGATTTCCACCACTGAAAAAATATCATGTGTTGTTACTGGTAGAGAAACAATATCTATTCGTGTGCCATAGAGGCATCATAATTTGTTGTAAATATATTCGACGTATCTGAAAATCGACTTGTAAACTAGGTTATAATTGCCACAATTCGTTGTTTATTAAATAAATTGAAAATATGGAGTTCAACTTTCTAAGACGAATCATATTTTATAAACCCGATCGTTACTGTAATCAGTTTTAGAACAAATCGATAGAACAGACTGCCGTAACGACATTTGGGTAAAATATAAATAGGATTAAAGATAAAGTTGATGTATCAAAGTGGTATTGCTACTGTATCGTATCCCACTTCATATGGGTGGCGTAAGTGGCCGAGTAAATTAAGCCTCTCGCCTCTCCCCGGCTCGTGTGCAGGACCAAATGTGAACAGAGTTTGTTATAAGAGGGTGTTTCTCCAAGTTCTCTGGTTTTCCAACCTCAACGACAGTAGAGTTTATAGAGTGTGGGGGTAGTGAGCGTTAATGAGTCTAGTGGGTTATGTAGAGTATATCAAGTGTAGGGGTAGGGAGTGTGAATGAGTCTAGTGGTGTGTACTGTCGCAATTTGTAATAATCGTCGCAATTTGTAATACCTGTCGCAATTTGTAATAAACCTGTCGCAATTTGTAATAACTGTCGCAATTTGTAATAAACCTGTCGCAATTTGTAATAACAAAAGCTGTCGCAATTTGTAATAACTGCTGTCGCAATTTGTAATACCAAAAAGCTGTCGCAATTTGTAATAACTCTGTCGCAATTTGTAATAACGGCTAGAATGAGTAAGTACAGTATATATAGACTAATATCTCAATATGTTTTTTTCCTGAGAAACCTAGAGTCGTGGTAAAAATGAAATCTGTTATATTCTAGGAAAGATAATTGACAAAAAAGATACATTGATTAATATGGATTTAATCCTAATGGTTTCTATTCAACAATCTAAGTGTCATCAATACAGTCAAACGTCGATTATCCGGACGACTCCGGATCAAGGAAACAGTCCTGATAGTTGAATTTATAAATATTAATTATTATTATTATTATTATTATTATTAATTTTTTTTAAGCTTTTAGGCTTTTTCTTCAGCCTGAAAAGCTTTATTATTTTAATTCCATGGTAAGGCTATCTTAGCCCCCATATTACTCCAAAATCAATCAACTCATCCCATGTCTAATCCGTTAAGATTCCAAGGGTTGATCCCAAGTTTGGGATTCCAGATTCCGTTGATGTGAATTGCTGATTCCAAGACGGAGAGAGAGCCGTTGCTGGGTACATGCTACATGGGGGGAGGGGGGAACTCAGAGGGTAAGCGATCGGGGGGAGGGAGGGAGGGGTGAGGGGGGAACTCAGAGGGTAAGCGATCGAGGGGAGGGAGGGAGGGGTGAGGGGGGAACTCAGAGGGTAAGCGATCGGGATGACGTCGTATCTTTTAGGGGTAAAAATCAGCGATTTGGTCTTTTTTACGGTTTAAAATATGAAATTTGCCAAATTCTCATGCTTTTTGTATCTTTTGAAGTCACAACAAGCATTGTCATTTCAACAGATCTTCTAGTTTCTTGTTCTTTTTTTTTTTTTTTTTTTTTTTTTTGCTGTTGCGCTCATGCATGTCAGAAGATAGACTACACCACTAATGAATATGGTGGAGAAGTAGATAGCTAGAGAAATACTATCAAAAATACATTTTTTGTTAAAATTTTAAAAGTTAAAGTTAAGACTAGCCAGCAAGTAGTTTCAATTGTTTCTGTAAAAAATCGCACGTTCTGCTGCATTATCAAACGTAAAATAACTTTAGCAATGCTGCCTTGGTTGTGAACATGATAACGTGGTTCAGTTAGAAGGCAATCAGTCTAACGGCATAACCGAGTTTGCAATATCATTGTATAGAAACGTTAATTAAAATCTAAAACAAGAATAAAGGTATTCAGTCATTTTTATTTCTGAACGGCTTAATTTTATCATCTCACTCACCTCGATTAGACCCGGTAGAGGGTATCCCATATACATATATCAGAGGGTTGGGATGGTCGTTGTTCCTTTTAGGTTTTCAGACTCTCAGAATTAATGTTGGTGCCATTTAAGGTATTTATTGATCATGTTCAAAAACAAGGTTTCGATTTTACGACCATTATATTCATTTGTATTTCTATCTTTTAGAGGTAAAAATCATGTATTACCACGCCCTTTTTGGATAGATTTTTGTACCTATTAGGGGTCATTTTCAAACATTTCGACGAGCACATCCCCGTCCTATTCCAATCGGAGTCGTGATTTTCTATGCCGAGAAGGGAATTGCAATCACTAAATAAAAATAATTAAAAAATAAATAAATAAAAAACTTAGAAACAATAGATTGTCAAATGCAAGTCAATCTCATCTGGATTTATTACATTCACATCTGTTCTAGTCATTCAGTTTTATAATGTAAAGCAAAATTCCAGGCCTCTTTATATAAACCTAGTTCTATTATCTCTCTTTCACCCAACCATGACCTAGTCTTAATATTAATACACAGTGTTTTATTAGGCTCATTACACAAAATTGAGAGCCCTATCTTGTCTCAATCTTTCTCGAATATATACATCATTGACTGTTTTTTTCTTTGCGATCGGCGACATGCAAAACTGACATCACGAACATCTTATTATTAGTTTTTCCAATTATTATTATTATATCCCTTTTTATATCTTGTGACTTTATCAAAATCTCAATGCATTCCTTCCAATATAAACAGCAATTTTCGAGTCATGACATTATTATTACAAATTGCGACAGAGTTATTACAAATTGCGACAGCTTTTTGGTATTACAAATTGCGACAGCAGTTATTACAAATTGCGACAGCTTTTGTTATTACAAATTGCGACAGCTTTTGTTATTACAAATTGCGACAGTTATTACAAATTGCGACAGGTTTATTACAAATTGCGACAGGTATTACAAATTGCGACGATTATTACAAATTGCGACAGTACATGGTGTATGTAGAGTATATCTAGTGTAGGGGTAGTGAGCGTTAATGAATCTAGTGGGGTATGTAGAGTATATCGAGTGTAGGGGTAGCGAGTGTGAATGAGTCTAGTGGTGTATGTAGAGTATATCTAGTGTAGGGGTAGTGAGCGTTAATGAATCTAGTGGGGTATGTAGAGTATATCGAGTGTAGGGGTAGCGAGTGTGAATGAGTCTAGTGGTGTATGTAGAGTATATCTAGTGTAGGGGTAGTGAGCGTTAATGAATCTAGTGGGGTATGTAGAGTATATCGAGTGTAGGGGCAGTGAACGTGAATGAGTCTAGTGGCGTATGTAAAGTATATCGAGTGTAGGGGTAGCGAGCGTGAATGACTCTAGTGGCGTATGTAGAGTGTATCGAGTGTGGGGGTTGTGAGCGTGAATGAGTCTCGGAGATACTATCACATTTGTCCGTACCTTCCCACCATGTTGATGAGCAGGAAGCTGAAGATTTGTCAGGAAGCTAGGGTAGTTGTTCAGAGTCAACGCTCCTGAGTATTCAACACCAAACGTGTACAGCAAGTCCGCCATGCTATGACTTTCAAATATCTTCCTTGCATTTCTAAACGAGTATTGTGGAAGGCTGTAGCTGCAATAGAGACATATGAAAAACATTGTGGTAATTAGTACTAAATATATGTTTAAACTACAGAAAAGAAACAAAACAAAAACAAAAAAAACAAAAAACAAAAAAAGAAGCTACACTACAACTGCACCAGCAGAAAGCGAGGAAAGAACAGAGAATATTGAATTTGAGGAATCCCATCTGGGAAAAGGGACGAGGGAATCGCAAGGAACTACAATTTTTGACAAAATGTTTCAGAAAATTACGTATATATAGAATAACTATTCACAACAAATTTGAAAATAAGTAATATAGTACTATATATATGTCGTCAAAAGCGCACAACGATTCTGTGCCATCCAACAGCAAAGTTTTAACTTTTTATTTAAAAATAGAGAAAGAAATCAAGAAAGGTAGGGTGCAGAATCAAACCAAAAAGCAAATATCGATTACCTGGTGTCGGTGTATTCTTTAGTATTCATAGATCGTATCTTGAGATAATCAGGCAGTAACGGATGCATTCTATACACTGATACAAACTCTTCAGTCAAACTGAATGGAACATCTCGAAATTGAGTCGGCCCACCAACTAATGGTTTGAATCCAGGATTTGATGTGATGTTGTGTCGTCGTAGCCAATCCCAAGTTTCTTTACCAGGATCCAGTCCCCAGTTAACTTCGACGCCAATTCTCAGAGCCGTAAGGTTTAAAATAGCTGGTGTCCATTCAATAGTGTGGATTTTGGTTACGACCGCTGTGTTGATTAATCTGCGGAGAAACATTGAAGCTATATGGATCACAAACTGCACACGATACGAGGACACTCAAACTCAAAGGCAAATTGAATTCAGTGATATTTCTATGCATATGAACATTTACTACCAAGTAACATAAAATCAACGGATTATTTAATTAATTTATTTGGGTAATTACATGTTATTGTATTCGATCTTTTATAACTTCTCTACCTACCTTGCTTTATCATAAATATCCTGGTCGTCCCAGTAAGGATGGTGTCGTTTAAGCATGTCGCATATAGCATTGTGTTCCCTTGTAAAGATGTTATGCATCAGAGCCAGTCCAACCCACCAGTTGTTACTGAAACCTAACAACAAGTACAAGTTCAGAGGTTTGAAAATTGGCATGTAGCAAAGCGTTCCAGGTAGAGTGCAATAATCTTACAAACGTTTCGTAAAATAAAGAATAGACGAGGACTACCATTACAGCCTGTACAGCATCATTTGCATCTTATAGTATCATAATCCATTAAATAGGTACAAATTACTATTGATATTTAATCTTTACCACTATACATTTATTGTTGGTTTGAAACAAGTGTGACACCCGGTACGTAAGGTCCCTAGTACGATTCCCAGCGACTCGTTTCTACTTTGTTTTTACCATACGAAGTACTCGTTGCATCGTTTGTCTTGATTGAAAAAAAAAAAAAAAAAGGAAAAAGAAACTAGAGTGCGCATCGCGGGCTTCCTGGAAAAACAGGTTACTTTCTAAACTAATTGTCATACAGCACTCAACATCCTTCGATTGATTTCAATCACGTACACTAACAGACTTCTTACCAGTGATGTCAATTCCAGTCTTATGGTCCACAGGAAGTAGTTTATTATAATGGTTTATCCTCAATTTCCCATTATGAAATGCTCGTACTTTTCGATTAGTATGATGATCGCTACCATAGAGCTGTGAGAGATCCCACCAATGTGTAACATCGTTCTGGTACGTCGCTGGCTGATCTTTATCCTTTAGGGGAAAAATGGTGGAAAGCATCAATAGAATTTCATATAGGGCTTATCGACTACCTTAGAAGCTGCATCGGTCGTGAACTGATCAATCACTGATGATCCGGCCCACGGATGATTATTTTGATCGCGTGCAGACAATGTAGATATATTCACTGATTGTTGTTGACAAGTTTTTAAGCTGTGACGTTTGTTTACGCCGTTTTTTTAAAGCATGTTTGATAATATTTTTGGATCTCTGTACATATGCGTACGATATAGGGCACTTGCAACGTTTTACTGCTTTTTAGGATAGTTTAAGGACCTGGGGTAAGGCGTACTTCAAGAATCATTACCTTCTGACAGTTATCAGGTTTTGTACGAGATATACTCATGTAAGGTCTGTGGTGCGTATATGCAGGATCGTCCCTTTCTAGTGGCACGTGTATCTCATTCTTTTTATCAGGCTCGCCGTGGTCAAACCAGTCGTGGACCATAAATTGTATCCAGCCAGCAGCCAGTAGGTTGATTTGTTTTACTGGGATAAACTTCTTCCTAGTAAGAACTCTACAGCAAGAAATAGAATTGTCTTGGGATAAACGTATTTCTAACACCATCAAACAATTGATCTTTTTACACTCTGACATATTGGCGCGTGAGTAATCATGGGATGACTTGAAAATTGCGTTAGACATTCATTGAAAACGCTCGCCGTGCGCCTTGCTAAGGTTTTAATTTATATCGTAAATCTAATGATAATCAAATCAATGGTAAAACGATTATTACTCCATTGAAGGACTAACGTCCGAAACGTCAGTATCACCATCATCACTATACGGTGTCTAATGTACCTCATATTTAGTTTTACGATTATTATGCATAATACAGGATGAGCTCAAAAATAATAATATTAAGGCTCACAAGGTGGACGTTATCGACCCTGCGAACAATAGATATTTTCTTACTCGAGTGCAATTTTTCTTGGGTTTGGCTCCAACATCTGATTATCCTCCTTAGTCCAATTTAATGGAACATTTCGACCAAATCTGTACAGTCGTGACCCCATAACGGGAAACTCTAGATCATTACATGTGCCATCAACAGTTCTTGCTTGCCTCATACGCTCTGTGCAGTGCACTGTATAAAAAAGTACAAAATACAAATTATTTCAGTAAAAAGAAGATCTCCAATGAAGGTCACGTTATCCGGACTTACTCCGAAGAAGGAATAATGTCCGAAACGTCTGTTTTCCGCACACCTTTACGGTGATACAGAATTCACATTTATACTCAACTAGTTCTAGATACACCGACGCTTTTCAAGCTACAGTATTACACAAGTCATCTACCATGATAAAGCGTTTACAGTTAAGACAAACTTACAAATATGTTTTTTTTTTTTTGTTTTTGTTAGCAACCCAGTACACTTTTCATTTCAACCCGTAACCATGGATACCCCAAACCCGTATCCATGGAAACACCCTCCCCCCCTGCCCAAATCCTTAGGGTGCTGAAAGGTATACATACTTGTCCTGTATATATCATAAGACCTCTTGTGATGATATCCCCAGTCCTTAAAGTTGCAGTAGCCAGAGCTTATCTTGTCAGTTGGAAAGCGATCAAGGCAATGACAGGTCTGATATCTGCTGTTAAAAGCAGCATAAGGCTTCTTTTTTGTTTCTTCACAATGCCTGAATAAATTGAACAATAGAAGATCAAACAACTCATAAGAAAGCAAGACTGTCAAAGGTTAGTTATCTGCGAAGGACAAACGTTAAACATTTTCCGTAGAGCTTTCTACCATCGGATAACGTTAAAAGAACGAAGACAATTTTGTCGGTTTTTAAGGCTGTAATTGCATAAAAATCTGGAAGCAATCGATAATTTTTCATGACCAACTCCGCTGACCCCAGCAGGCGCACATGGCTGGAATAGTAATGATGTCAGTTGCAAAGTAATCAGTCTGAAGTTGCACTGACGTTCCTTTGCGTTAGTCTCTCACTTTTGTTCATCATTATGATTTTTTCAGGGCCATTGGTCACTCAATCAGCTCATCTTAACGTCCATTTCCAAGCATATTAAAAAAAAAACCCTTTGACAAGAGAGTATGAGATAAGAGAGCTTATCCCCGGACCCCATCAGGGGCTCTTCTCGTCATGCTATTTTTAGAAATTTGTTACAAATCTCCGCACTTTTGTCTTAAATAACTTCAGTTTAAAAATAGAAGATCTCCTGATGAGAATAAAGCCCAATACGGGAGATAGGCTCTCTTATCTCATATTCTCTTGCCTTTGACTACTAGTATTTACCTTATGCAATTGTCGTATGTTTTAGGACATGGATATTCACAGTAGTAACTCGCTCTTTGACCATAGCATCCTAAATGATAATACCCTAAAAAAAAGGTTTTCTGAATATTATTTTTGTATTATTGTTTTATAATTGTTCCTTGTTTGAACTGAAGTTTCAGATTGTCGATGTAATAGACAGATTTCCAACATTGTCGTCAGATCAAATGTCATATCTAACGCATCAACATCAACAAGTAGCTAGGTTTTAGGATTCTTTCTGGATGCACCGAGCACCTATTTTATTTGTTTTGTTATAAAGTGTACAAACTATGAGTGTTCAACATAAATACCACTAAATAGTGCAATTGTATGCTAATTCTTTGTTTTCTTTTGTTTAATTAGAACTATTTACTACTAAATAGCGAGAACTGTTGTACACTTTTAGTGTGTGTGGGTACTCTATCTTTTTTCTGAGTCAGTCAGACTTTGCTGCTTTACGGATCCGAAGATTATATACTGTAAGTCTTGAAGTCTTGAATGGTGCTGGCACTCGTATGCATGATATGAATAACAATTACCACTAATTTATTATTCTTAAGTCTTTTTATGGTAAAACGGACTGTAAACTCCAAGAAAAATCATAATTGATGTCACCTTATTGATTAAAAACACTTACTTGTTTATATTAAGCGAAGTCTTACCTATGACTGGGTCGTTACAGTGCTGTTTGCGTGGCTCAAAAGATCTTGGGTACGCATCAAACAGATTTTTGCTCATCAAGATTTCTCGTTTCTGGAATTGATACATCATTACTAAAACAAAGGGCATCTTCCACCATTTGTATCCTCTAATGAGGTACCACCTGATCATGGCGACCAACTTGAGGATAATTTCTTGAGAAACCATTTCCAGAAATTCCTGGAAAAGAAGTGATACGGTGGTACTATTTGTCTTTAAAACTTGAGATATGCAAATGACGTTGTTATTCGCTAAATCAGTATTGCAACTGGACAACCTTTTCAAGATGAATAGCTGTATATGCCTATTTCAAAAAACAGAAACAAAATAGGCAATGGATTTTTTATGAATACAGCACACCGAATACCTCATATACTGTATATCAAATACTGAATATCGAATACTAAATATCGAATACTGCATTCCAAGATCGAAATACATAAATGAATAATTAAATAATCGTCATGATTAGCAAGCATGCCGTCTCCATATTCTAACGATTTATGTTCAGACTCCATTTTCGCAGTCCACGTGCCACTCTTCAATGTATTTTATTAACAACAATACAGTATTCGGTATTCAGAATTCGGAAAAATCTAAGGACAATATTAAAGTATATGTATAGATTAATAAAAAACAGTGAGAAATAAGCAACAATATAAGCAAATCAATCAAAAATGCTGACTTTAATAATCAAAGTCCATTGGTGACAGATAGCTATGGTTTGTATATAAAGTTCAGCAATGTAATAATAAAGAATTCCAATTCTGTCCACAACACCTTTCGGGCTTGCTTTCTTTGTCCAATGTTTCTCCGACAAGGATTTTTTGAAATGGGTACATCAGATGTTTACAGTAAACACAAGTTTCTAATTAAGTTGATTGTTTTTCTGATAACTGTTTCCTACAAGTTTTTGAGAGTACTTCATGAAAATGCAGATCCATGCGAAACCAACAGATGTGTTTGTTTATTTATTTAAACAAGTGATAAAGTGCTACTATATACATTACAGGCTCACGACATCAAATGGAATTTTTTTTTTTGATATGCAATTTTCAATAGATAGCATCTTTTTGAAGTGTTAATTTATGTTCAGTATTGGAAAATAATTAACGGATTTGTACGCATCAATATTTATAGGTTATTAAACGGAAGGAGATGCTTTTGGCAATATCACATTGCCTGGGTATCGGCGAAAGATTGTACATCTGGTAAACTTTGTGTAATAAGCCGAAGAAGACCTATGTTAGAGGTTACGCCAATTTTTCTTGTCTTATTCTCTCTCCTCTTTTCTGCTGTTCCCATTTGTGTTTCCCATCTCTCTTCTCTTCTCTTCTCTTCTCTCGATCTTCTCTTCTCTAGATCTTCTCTTCTCTAGATCTTCTCTTCTCTAGATCTTTTCTTCTCTAGATCTTTTCTTCGCTAGATCTTCTCTTCTCTAGATCTTCTCTTCTCTAGATCTTCTCTTCTCTAGATCTTCTCTTCTCTAGATCTTCTCTTCTCTATGTCTTCTCTTCTCTAGATCTTCTCTTCGCTAGATCTTCTCTTCTCTAGATCTTCTCTTCTCTAGATCTTCTATTCTCTAGATTTTCTCTTCTCTAGATCTTCTTTTCTCTAGATCTTCTCTTCTCTAGATCTTCTCTTCTCTAGATCTTCTCTTCTCTAGATCTTCTTTTCTCTAGATCTTCTCTTCTCTAGATCTTCTCTTCTCTAGATCTTCTCTTCTCTAGATCTTCTCTTCTCTAGATCTTCTCTTCTCTAGATCTTCTCTTCTCTAGATCTTCTCTTCTCTAGATCTTCTCTTCTCTAGATCTTCTCTTCTCTATGTCTTCTCTTCTCTAGATCTTCTCTTCGCTAGATCTTCTCTTCTCTAGATCTTCTCTTCTCTAGATCTTCTATTCTCTAGATTTTCTCTTCTCTAGATCTTCTTTTCTCTAGATCTTCTCTTCTCTAGATCTTCTCTTCTCTAGATCTTCTCTTCTCTAGATCTTCTCTTCTCTAGATCTTCTCTTCTCTAGATCTTCTCTTCTCTAGATCTTCTTTTCTCTAGATCTTCTCTTCTCTAGATCTTCTCTTCTCTAGATCTTCCCTTCCCTTCCCTTCCCTTCTCTTTTTCACTACAGGCAAACCACAAACAAAGCTACACGTGTTTCATGTAATTGAAGTGCATGAAGGAGAGTGATTTGACGTAATTGTATTGTAACAATGTATACAAATACAGCTAAACTAGCAACGTTATCCGTATTTGTACTTTGTTTTACGTTCTTTCAGTTTCGTCAAAGAAAAATACACAAAAAAAACTTTCAAAACATTAACCTTATCTTGTACAATCTCAATTCGACCAGTCTGTTTGTAAATGAAAGGTCGTTATCTAATCAAAAACATTGTAATTCAAATCTTTCGGTCAGGTCTATCATACCATGACTAGTACTGTAACTTCATTGTACTGATCATTTCAAAGATATATAACCAATACTTTACAAGGTAAACATGCAGTTTACTCATGGACATCAGAAGAGAAATACAAAGCAAAATCTCAGTTCAAGAAAAGTTTTCGGAGAAGTTGTTCCTAATAGGTAACTGATACCCTGACGACAAGCTTATATGTATTGATGTCCATTGATATGTCCAATGTAAATTGTGAACTAAGTCAAGATAAACTTTGGTCTATGATTTTATTGTAATAATTGTTCAGTTTGGTTTCTTTTTTTGTTGTTGTTTTTTTGTTGACCAAGCAGCACCAAAAGAACGATTTTTGTCAGTTCATTTAGCCTATATAGTGGGCACTGTACTAACAACTATGCTCTGTCTTATCCAACAAGGGTAAAACAATAGTGAAACAAAATATTATGTATGGTCACACGGACGCATGAAAAAAGTGTACAATTTCCTATAATCAAAGAGTTTCCTATTATATATTATTTGACGTTTGCCAAATTAAAAATACCACTGTCAGTTTTGATACCTTTTTATATCATGGACTGTGAAGCGTTCCTTGATCCTGCTTTGCAGTTAGTGTTTCGTTGACTATATCGTTCGAAGACGTAATCAGCAGAATGAAGTAGCAGTATATTTATGCCTTGGGTTGGTATATTACTCGCTGATTGGATGTTGAAAGATCGAGGGGCTGTCTTTTAATCATGAACTGGAGTGTTGATGGCTCATTAGATATGGTAATACTTATCTTTTATTCATCTTTATCATACAAAGCAATAATAATGAGCTATTTTGGTAGATACCAAATGGATTTTTCTTGCTGTGAAACAAATCTATACAAATTAAGAAAGTACCATTGCGTCTTAACACGGAACTCTTTATATGTGTATTTAGCGACTATGCAAACCCATTGCAACTGGATCCAGTACAGTCCGTCAGTTTTTATTAAACAGGAATTGATACTGGCTCATAGATAATAATAGTGATTAAAATGATCGTTATGTGTCTCAAGATAAACACACACATTGTAAGCTTTATACATATAAAGTATTAAATCATATTACATTGAAATAGGAAGTGATAAATATTGGTGATAATCATATAAAATAGAAATATAAATTCTATTAATTCTATTCAAACTTGTATTTTTTTAGAAGTACCTTAATACATGAAATTTTCGCGTGTCGTTGATTTGGCGAATTTGAGGTGCCCATATTTCGCGACATTTAAATTCTAAATGAACGTGACGCAAGAATCCGGTTACAAGGTAGATGGAAAGTTAACCGTGCTGATGGAGTTCTGTTAGCGTTCCCTCAACCAGAGATGTATTAAAGACAAATGGACTTGTATCTCCTTTGCAATTTATTTCAAATTTGTTACTGTAAGAAATAGGCGAGTTTATAACATTTTCTCAACCCAGAAGCAAAATCATGTTATATCAAAATGCAAAACAAATAGTTTTGACTTATTGTCGTTTTTTACTGTTGGTTTACCGAGGTACCAATCAATCCCCACGGTCCACTATTTAACAGTCGTATTTGTTGGTCTCAGGTACATTTGTCTGACCGTCTGTCTGTTTATCTGTCTGTTTGTTATTGCATGTCAGTTTGCTACTTAATCCGACAAAATTTCTAAATTGCAAAAGTTTATCAGTCTACCCGTGGTCTCTTGTTTTCTGTACGTCTATTCAACTTTGTGTTTGTCTGGCTGTCTTTCTGTCCTCCCGTTCGTTTAGTGTTTGGTCAATAGAGTATGCTCCAAAAAGCCGTGAAATAAAAATTGTTGTACAGTGTCTAATTGTAACAGTTTGAGGACGTTTCTATTTAGTACAAAATAGTACTTCTCAAAAAATAGAATACAATATAATTTGCACAGTTTGTCACTAACTAACTACTTGCTAATAAAATACTATTAGACACTAAATCTTAGAAGTTATTTCACGGTTTTTTGGCGCATACTCCATTTTGATGTTTCCTTGTTTGTGTTTGTCTATTTTTCTGTCTGTCTGTCTGTCTGCCGGTCTGTCCGTCCGTCCGTCTGTTTGTCTATGCGTTTACACCTCTGTCTGTCTGTTTGTCTGTCCGTCTGTCTGTCTGTCTGTCTGTCCGTCTGTCTGTTTTTACACGCTTGCATTATATTCCCAATCAAAGAATGCTGTTGGTGCTTTGTCCATCATTTCGCCAAGTTTTTCAATGTCAGGGAAAGCTCTCAATAGTACATCTTTCATGGTTTGTGTGTTGACCCAGTCCATGCCTTCTTGGGTGTAGTATTCCGGAGTGAAGTTATCATTAAAGAATCTGAAAAACAAAGACATGTTTAGCTTTTGAATAGCTATGTTGCTCCCTTAATCTCGCGAACTTGCATGGACATCGTTATCACCACGATTAGAATTATATCATGCAGTTATCTATTTTCTACCGTATTTGGCATGAAACCTTCAATAAAGCTTATTATATTTGATCATGGATTCATCATAATCACCATAATCACTGACCATAACCATTTTCACCATAATCATTAGCATCACCACCATCAACATCGTCAACCATCAATATCGTCACTCATTAATATTGTCAGCCGTCAACGTGATGGGATATCTATTGTTACCTGTCAGTCATCTGTCTTCTATTTGCCATGAACAGGAAGACTTGGAAAGGTGTTTCACCAAAACCAAACCCAGGTGGCCTTTTCTCAGCTAGAGAGCCAACAAGCAAATCAACACTGTTTATATCATTTTTATAGATAGTCTTCAGCATCTGGACCTGCTCTGGTGTAACATCGAAGTCTTCAAAAGCTTGGACGGGTCGAAGTCCAAGCAGTTGTCGGAACTTGTTGTACCTTGGTACACCTCTTTCTCTGTCACGAATCACGTCGATAGCAGCCAAGTCAATCATCTGAAGTAGTAAGAAACAAAAATATATTTCTTATTTGTAATGCGGCAAGAGAGTTTTAATGCCGGTAAACACGATGCATGGAGCTTGCTCCCGCAACATGCTCCTGTCTGTACCAACATGCTCTCGTCTGTACCAACGATTTAACGCAAAAAAATATGCTGCGCAACCAAACCTTTTGAACCCGGGTTTTGCTCCCTCCTATAAAACTGGTTTAATATGAGGGAGCAAACTCCAGAAACAAAACTGCTGCATGAACGTGTTTCAGGAGCAAACTCCCTCGTGTGTACCGATTCTAATATGATGGAGTAAAACCCGGAAGAAAACGTTTTGATGCGTAACATATCAGTTTCACGTGAAATCGTTGTTACAGACGAGGGAGCTTTGCTTCGAGAGCTAGTTGCGGGAGCGTGTTTCAGGAGCAAGCTCCCTCGTGTGTACCGGCCTTTAGAGCTAGGATTAACACCAAGCACCGTTTACGTAAGCGCAGGAGCGGCTCTAGGAGAGGGGAGGCAATAGATTCATACGGATTCTTTTCAAATGCGTCAACTCCTTTTCTGGATTCTTCCCTAAAGCACAGTATCATTATTCAACTAACCCTTTCAGATCCTCTGCCTTGATGAGCGGGTATAATCATATCCATTGTAGTAAGTGGGTAGTTATTGAGAGTCAATACCCCAGCGTTTGATGTCCCAAATGTATACAATATATCCTGAATATCATTATCATCGAAGACTTTAGCAGCTTTACCGAATGATAAATCCAGTAGACTGTAGTTTTTGCCTATTGATTTACCTAAAAACACATAAGACAATCTTTAGATAAAGAAAAAAAAAAAAATTCCCGACGGTTGTTTCTCCTCTGATTTTGAGTGGCTCCAATTTCTCAGTGACTCGTTTACACTCTTTATTGGTATATCCCTAGTTCGACAAACTAGCCTGAGACTAACCTGAATCCATGGATCTCATGTCGACAAAGTCTGGTAGAAGAGAGTGGAAGCGATAAACAGAAACGAACTCCTCGGTAAGAGTGAACGGAGCTCCTTGTGCACCAAAATTACTTGGATATCCAATATTGCCATGTACTGACTGAAACATGAATTGTTAGATAGATTTACAAAAACTTGAAACTCATTGAGGAAAACCTAGATACATTTGCTCTCAGAGAAGTCACTAAATAAATGAGCAAATCAATGCAGTAATAGCCATATCAAACAATCATCTTAAGAAAACTGTCGTTCGCATCCATAACCATATTTGGTAATCTTACCATATTTGGAAGTGACAATTGAGTCTTTTTTGGCGATTTTCTACTATTTACGGCCAAAATTCTCGGCAAAATTCGATGAAAACTTGCAGAGATTGCAGTGAACAACTTTACCAAACTGGCAGCCATTTTGAATTTGGTTTGGAAGGACAGGAAACCCAAAAAAATGAAAATTGCACAGGAACCCCAACGAACGACAGTAATTGTTGATATATACTCACAGAACACAGTGATGAAACAACTCTGATATAGACCGAGTAAATTGACGTACTCACCGCTACTCACGGTCAAAATGGTTACTCAAATAACTGAAAATAACTCAAGACTAACACTATTCTCCACAAATTAATGCAAAAGCAACATAGCATGCAGTGGCTACTGATAAACCGATTAACGCTTTACAAATCACTTCCCGGAGTTAAATAAACCATGGCGCAGTGCTCTTACCCCTGGGTGTAGTGTGACGTTGTTGTCTTGCAAGTACTTTATGGTCGATGGCGATAGTGTGCTAAACCATTCCACCTTAACGGACTCGTTAACAAATGGTTCTTTTAATATGGATGGTGTCCATTCAGTTACATGAATTTTGGCTATCAGAGCTGAATTGATAAGTCTGTAGGATATATACAAAAACAATTCGTTGAATGTCATAAGCATATAGACAGAGAGTTCGTCTATAGCGATACTTCATGTTAAGTTTAATAAACAAACAAATCGTTATGCTAATGTGCCAACCAGAACTACAATAAGCTCTATTGAAATATCGTCCAATCACCAAGGCTTACGTCAGCTGAAGTATCGCTATAAAGTAACCATAATTCCCGGGGGGAGCGTAATTTTGGCTTCAATAGGAGATTTACATGATTACGTAATATACTACCAATACCAGAATGCTTTGCAGACTTTCTTTTTGTATTGCAATTAGTGCAAATTGTTTTATCAATCTCTACAAGATTTAAAAATTTGAATATGAAAGAGAATTCGCAATGAATGCTGGTATTGGTAGTAAAATGACGCCATAATGCAAAACGCCTATTGGTCATGACATCCTAATCCTTACCATTTCTACCAAAAGACATGTTATTTTTTTGTCAAATTAAAGGAAGGGAAAACCTGAGGACCCAGAACTGAGAAACGTAACCTATATGGCATGAGAGAGATCCACACTTCAAATAAATTTATACAAAAGCATTTCAAAAGTTCAGTTCGTTGTCGTTGTTTTATTGCATGTGCTAGCATTAAAAGGGAATGTGGTAGAAATATATTTTCTATTCTCTTGCTTGTGCATATTTGTAATCGTATTCTGTATTGTGTATAACATACGTACCTTGCAGTATCGTACAGTTTCTGGTCGGACCAGTCAGGGTGTTTCTGTAGCAGCATGTCACAGATTGAATTGTGTTCACGAGTGAAGATATTATGCATCAGACTCAAGCCAACCCACCAGTTATCAGAGAATCCTTTGGATGAGGTAAAGTTTGTTTTAGTGCTTTATTTGTTTTGTCTGTCTGTCTGTCTGTCTGTCTTTTTGCCTGTTTTTGTTTTGTTTGTGTGTTTGTCTGTGGTTTCTTGATGAAACCATCTTTTTTTATTTCGTTCCTTCTTTCTTTTTTTCCTAGCTAACTTTCCTCGGCTTTTTTTCTATCTTGTTTAGTCTATACTGTACCTGTGATTTCAATGTTAGTATTTGCATCTATTGGCAAGTACCCTTCGTCATCGACTGTCAATTTGCCTTGGTTTTTGCTTCTGACCAATTGGTTTGTAGGATCATCGCTTCCGTAGATCTGTGAAGCATCCCACCAATGAGTAACTTGGTTCTGGAATGCCAGGGGTCTTGTCGGGTCCTCTTTGCAATTGTCAGGTAGAGTGCGATCCACGGACCATTTGCCTGTTGGAGAATCAGGCAAATAAGTAAAAACTAGTAAGATATACTACATTGGATTGTTGGAGAGTCAGATAACGCAAAATATAACTGAAGTTACGCTCGTTGCCATGACCATTTTGCAAGCCTACGGAATTGCTTTGTTTTGTTTTGTTTTGAGGATTTGTGCACTAGGCACCGGTGAACCAACAATTAGATAGAGAGTTAGTTATTCATTTATTTAATGGGCCGGGCACCGGTTACACGAAGCAGGGATTGAAATTATCCATTTCATAGTATTTGTTTTGTATGTATCCTTTAGATATGGATTTATTCGATGTAGCGCTATCCGGACTTTGTACTTCTGGCTCCAGCTAGTTGGTACGTGTTATTACGTACTTTCTTCAGTCAATTCAGTTAGTATCTAATCTTACCATTAAAACGAGTGTAAAGTGGGTCATCAGATTCTAATGGTACTTTGATTTGATTTTCACCGATGATTGGTCTACCGTGGTCAAACCAATCATGGACCATGAACTGTACCCATGCCACAGACAGTAGATTAAGCCATGGGACCTGCTTGAACGTCTTACGTTTCAACAATCTTTAGAAAGAAAAATATGAAAGTGAAATTTGTGTTGTTTTTTGTTAGTCGGTATTTGATATAATATAAATTTATGTAACATTACCTGATAAATTTAAAAGATTAAAATAATTTACTACTTCGGATATTAAATATATATAGATATAAAATCGGAGTTTTAATTATAGGAATACCAAAAGCTCAGTTGTTAGGCAAATGCATGAGAGGTGACGATAGTACAGGAGAAGACACGAGGTCACGAGAGTACAGGAGAAGACACGAAAGTACAGGAGAAGACAGGAGAGTACAGGAGAAGACAGGAGAGTACAGGAGAATACACGAGAGTACAGCGGAAGATACAAGAGTGCAGCGGAAGATACAAGAGGTCACGAGAACAAAAGATAATAAAATATATCAATTCTCCTTACTTTCTAGCTATAGTTCGTGGATTTGGTTCTAGCAGTTTTTGATTTTCTGGTCTTATTGTATGGTTATAGTGAAAATTCCTACCAAACCGGTAAAACCTGCTGCCCATGACGGTGAAGTTCAAGTTGTTACAAGTACCATCGATAGTACGAGCTCTTTTCATGAGAGAAGTGCAAAACTCTGAAATAGACAACAAAACGTTATTGTACGTAAAGTGAAAACACTAAATATGTGAAATACAAATTACTAAATTATAAAACATAGTCCTAATTACAAAAAAAAAGAATTTGCATAAAATTGCGCATATAATCGTCTGATAATTGTAGAAGAAAGAATCAAATACCGGGTATTACTGTCTCGCCTCGTGTAATATCTAAAGGCTAGATGAAAAATAGTGTTGACTGTGTCGGTGTTTGTAATGAAACTGTTGGAAAAGTTTGTAAATTGATTCACCGTAAAGGCTTGTGGAAAGTGACGTTTCGGGCGTTAGTCCTTCGTCAAAGTATAATATCAAAAGGATTGCAGTTTGGTGTATCATGCATTCAAACCGTGTCAGGATATCATCTTTACCTGTTCTAAATAACGAACAGTATTCATCTTGATCGTTTCCTTTCTTCTTTGAGCCACACAGTTGCTTTTTGTCTCCTTTGCAACGTTTCCTACAGTCGCAGACGATGCTCTTGAATGCGGTGAAATTACTACCACAGTAACAACTGAAGAAACAGTTTAAGATTAACGAGACGACAACATATGCTTAAGCCTGGTTTCCATATAATCGCTCACTATCGCCGGATCCCTGAAATTACTGATGGAAGGATCGCTCACTATATCGCTGTCAATTGTTTCCATGTGTTTCGATCGCTGAAAAGTATTTCCATATGATCGCTGACATCATTTTCAGCGATCTGGCGATCGTGAGCGATTGCATGTAAACTGGGCTTTAAGGAGATGATGAGGTTGACATGATGATGATGATGGGGGGGGGGGGGGTGGTGGTAACCATGGCAATGATGATGATGATACGGGTGGTGGTGGTCGTTCTCTAACCTGTCACCGTTGAAGAGTGCTGCGTACGGGTATCCTGTGTCCTGGCAATGTTTAATACAGACAGTCTGTGTCATGGCATCGTTTTTAAGAGTTTGAACAAAACCACGGTTTTCCAGAAATTTTCTGTTATAACAACCAACTAACATACGACCTGTAAAGCACAACAAATCATTCTATCTTTTTCGCTACATTTAGGCACAGGGAAAAATCAGCTCATCCTAAAATTGGTATGTCACTGGTAAAATGGAGCAGCTAAAGAAAGCAATAATTTCCCAAATAAAATGTATTGGGATTATATTGGTTCTTTCACCAATGAAAATCACATTTACCATGTGTTTGGGGATGTTAGTGGTATTTTTTTTGGCTTTTTCTATATCATCATTTGGAATGTGCCCTTTGTTCAGTGTGAAAGCCGTGCATGGAATATACTTTAGCGTATCAAAATTATGCTTTTTTAATTCAGTTACATTTTATGTTGTCATCATCATGATGAACACAATCGTACTACCATAACATCATCATCATCATCATCATCATTCTCATCAAACAAAATCATCGTCATCATCAAACAAACTCATCATCATCAACAACATCATATCATCATCATCATCATCTTGGTTTTTATCCTACCCAAAACTGGATCCAGGCATTTCTGTCCATAACGATCCGGGGAGTCTGGGTACATGTCAAAGAGGTTGCTATTCATCATTCTTTCTCGTTGAAGAAATGTATAGACCATAATAAGCACTACCGGCATGTTGTACCATAGTACATTGTTTCGCAATAGCGCGTGCGCCATGCCCAACAGCTTCATAAGACCAGGATCCATGGTGTCTAGAACATAAACGTCATATTAGTATATATCATAGAAATCACATAGTAAAATAATAGTTTGCGTTAGGTGTATGTCTGTCACAAACATTGTTTACGGTGGTGTCAGGTTTTATGCAATGCGATGTAATGCGTGCTTATATAGCTCCGAATTCACTTAATGTCTCAATGCGCTTTACAATCTCTAATTTTTATAGTATGTAATTCGGTTTTACAAACATGAGGTTGATTAGTCGTTCTTTTACGTGGCATTGTCAATTTGAAAATTGTCCTTTATAATAGCAAATTGCTCTAACTCCTCCGCTTTGATTTAATCATTTTGCATACAACAATATTTGATAAAATCTATCTGAAAATAAGAACAAATAATCATAGCATGTATATGTTAACGTGTTCTTTCAAAATTCAAGTTTTTGCTAACTTCACTAGTGAAAAAATGCCTTGACGGGCGAAAGTTTTGTTAGATCTTTCTTTAAATCAAGTCCGCTCGCGCGCTTACCAAAACCAAACAACGGGACAAGCACTACTGTTCGGAAGCTGCTCGGAATTTTCGTTAATAATCTTGTCACTTTAATTATGGGAAAGGCAGAAAAATAGTTTGGCCTGTTTTTCGTTTTGATTTTTCATGGCAGGGTTTGTTAATTTCATTTGCGTTTTCAAATTTCAACATCCTGTTTGAAGTGGTGAAGCTTCATTAAATCTGCCTGGAATCGGAACATCGAGTTTCAGCTCGGAAGAACAATGTCTTCCCTTATTTTTTTGTTTTTTGAGATTGATGTTTTGTTTTGATGAGCACTTTTCCAGTAAAAGTGAAATAATCAAGTATAATTGGTATTATGACGAATTGTATACAAATCGAAACAGAGATGTATAAAATGCATGGTATTGTGTATTGTATAGACCGAAACAGAAATATCCTTCCCACTTTTTGATGCTTTTAAATTGAACTGAAGCGGCATAGAAAGCTTTCATTCTCATTGAATCTCGTTTGATTTAAATCCATTGATATCTATGGGAGTTATACAAAAAAATTACTAAATACTATTCAAATTTAACTATAGATTATGGAAGATTTTTCCCTATATTACATATGCAGTCAAAAGTGATTAAAATGCAAATTAAGGTCTTTGTAGTATGTTGCAAAAAAAAAACGAAAAAAAATGCAATGGTAACGTAAATATTGAAGTTTATTTTAAGATATTAATTCATTGTAAATTTATCAATAAATATATATATGCGACGTTTTTTCGGGATTTACGCAAAATCGCGCAATTTTTTTTATTTTCCAATCTGATGATCAGCGCGACTCAGCGTAATAAAAAACTTAAAATCATCTAGTTGATTGTTTTGTAACCTTTCAGATTTTAATTAAAAAATTACTCAATTTAAGTATACCACTTATATATTTCCATTTGAACATCATTTTTTTTTCTGGGTACGATATTGGGTCTAAAATTGATAGTAGAAAAATGTTCCATTTTTTCGAAAGTATAACCATTTTCTTCAATATTTTTTAAAACTTTTCGCAAGCGGCTAGCACTCCTAACTTAATTCTTCACTGCAAGAATGTATTATTTTAACTTATCGATAGACTACGGCGCTTGATAACACCTTAAATGATTAAACATATATGTCTATGAATGAAGACTTACCAATTGTGTAGGTACTCTAAGACAAAGCTGTAATTGCTGACCTTCCTCTAAACTGCTAAATCTATGTGACCTAATAAGATCAGTTTCCCCGGTAACGGGTAGTGCGTTATTAAAATCCAAGTAGTCAATCCGCAATCACAAAAAAAAAGCAGAAAAAATCTAAGTGTTTATCGAACAATTTAACCCGGCTTTTGTTCTGAAGGGAGAGGACTGAGTAATCATTCGACGTCTGTTAGGCTTGGACACTAGCTACATATATACCGGTGGCCCAGAAGGGCCATGTCACTTATTTTTATGGGGTAAATGATATGGTTGAAAGTTTTTGTAATTGAACTAACTTATTTACAAATAGTACAAATCATGTAAATAGTTATAACTGTAAATTTAGAGTTATAACTGTAAATTTCGAGTTATAACTGTAAATTTTGAGTTATAACTGTAAATTGCGAGTTATAACTGTAAATTTTGAGTTATAACTGTAAATTGCGAGTTATAACTGTAAATTGCGAGTTATAACTGTAAATTGCGAGTTATAACTGTAAATTTCGAGTTATAACTGTAAATTTCGAGTTATAACTGTAAATTGCGAGTTATAACTGTAAATTGCGAGTTATAACTGTAAATTAATGCGAGTTATAACTGTAAATTGCGAGTTATAACTGTAAATTAATGCGAGTTATAACTGTAAATTGCGAGTTATAACTGTAAATTGCGAGTTAAAACTGTAAATTGCGAGTTATAACTGTAAATTGCGAGTTATAACTGTAAATTGTGACAAAAATAAATAAATAAAAAATAAAAATAAGTGACATGGCCCTTCCGGGCCACCGTAATATATGTTTGACAGTATTAACATTTTTGACGACATCGCGCCAATCGTACAGCTCGAACAAATTATTGACAATGGCCCTTTTTAACCAATGCTGCTAAGGCAACCAATCAGAATGCACGTTTGCACCTTGATTGACGGTAGGAGTGTCCTACTGTTGGAGCATCAGCTCTTATAAAGAATCGTTTGATGAGATGAAGATTGAGAATGAATGCAGGAATAAATGATCGAATGCATGAATGACTAGGAATATTTGAGTACACTTTAAGAGATGAGTAGATGCATTTATTCATTCATTTTTAATTGATTTACAAAAGCTTAAGAATTTTTTTCAATATATATTAAGACCTATTAACGGATAGATGGGAAAAGAAATGAATAAATAAAAAATAACGACCTCACATGCAATCTACATAGTCTTGAAATGAAACAAACTTACCAAAAGGAGATTATTTGATAAATTTCAAATAAATGCTCCAGCCATAGTTGATAGATTTTATATCCGATAACTATAAAACTGTCTCCTTTATCCGGCACGAAAGCAAACTTTATAACCACTTCCGGCCTTATTTACCGATCTCTCTAATCCGCTTAAAACTTTCTTTGTTCTATTAAGTGTTTTTAAGTAGGTTTTGTTTCAAGTGACTTTAATTTGATTTATTACTTTATAGAAGTCCTGGATCAGATAGAATGCGATGATTTGATAGTTTTCTTTTAATTTCCTGTATGTTTTGATTTCTTCTTCTCCTTTGTCAAACTTATTAAGAAGCTTATGCGTTTTGTAGTTGTTAGCTTTGTTTGGAGGGCCATTTTGCACTTCCCCAATTAGCAAGTAACCGAGAAAATAGAAAGAAAAAACATTAGATGTCCTAGATTTTACATCAATATATGAGCTATTTTGTTGACAAATGAAAGCCAGTTTTATTAGCGAGCAAATGAATCTCTTTTTATTTAATACAAATTAGTTAATTAAATGATATTTATGTACTGAAAAAAACACCGATTTAAATGTAAATAAAACTTTATGCTCATTTGCTCTATCTTTAATTGTTGTGTGTTTTCTTCTTTATTTCAATAAATGAAATTTAACGTTACGGCATTGAGACATCGCACATAGATCTGTGTGGTCAACTCGCGATTGAGAGCTTCCTCCACAAGGAGCTACAAGGTGTACCATTTAACCCGCGGGGGAACATGGCTCGCTATATATGTTACGACTCTTTCAGATCAAAAGATATTTTGTTAAATGGCTGTTAATTTTATTCTCTTACTTGAATTTTTTGTTGTTTTTTATTTTTATTTTTGGTGCACTTTGGAATTGAATGCCGCTTTCTTCTGAATGTACATCCAAGTAATCAAGCAACAAATGTACAAAGTGTCAGCCGTGCTTGCATTTTAATTGTGCTGTTTCCTGAAATGTCCAATTTTTAAGTGGTTTAACATTCTATAACCGGTTTATATGACAGCCAAACGAGTGAGTAAATTTTAACGAAATATGGAATATAAAGTCGTTTTCGTAAGAGTGGGAAACAGTACTCCGTATCGTAACCGTAGTTTTTAAGAAAACATTCGAATTTTCTGCCGTATCGAAGCTGTATTGTAGCCGTACCGTTTCCCACTCATGCGAAAAGGACTCTATATCCAAGACAATAAATTTAAAGAAAGCAGAAAGAGCATTTGCTTTCTTCACGGTTACCACCAGAGTTAGAAATAAGTTTATTACCCATAAATAGCCATCATCCTTTAGGGCCTTTTAGACCAAGTTAATTTCATGCTTACAATATATCGTCTGATTTCTAACCATGACGCTACAATAATGGAGGACTAGTCCACTTATAATGGTGATATCTATTGAACTGACAAATTCTATTAAAAATAAATAATTGAAGAGCCTTATATTAAATTAACCTGGTCCTGCAGGGTTTTTTTTCGCATGATCTCCGACATGAACTGAGCTGGAAAAGCTCCGTTGGATGAACTGTATAAAGAGAAAGAAGAAAGCCCCTGGGACCGCGGTGAGACAGGATGAGCTCGAATAAAAGACCAACCAGTATATGGTAGTAGCATGAGATGTCAAAAAAGCACAAAGGGCGGTATAATTTGGTTACGTATTTATCATCGAGAATTTGCATTATTGAATACTTTGCTTTGTAACATTGTACTTTTTTGTACTTTGTGGTTTTAATACGCTATAAACGTTTCTTTTGAACGCCCGACGCACTAATTCAATTTCATTTTATCAAAAATCAATTTATATTGGGCTGTTTCCTTGGTGATATTGAGTCGCTCATCATGCACTCAGATTAAGCCACTGATGACCACGGTACCATGCATTTTTTTTTAAATATAGGTAATGAGTAACTTTCACACGGGTTAAAGTAATCGAACTCTCCGATATTTTGGACGCTTTTGAACTTCTGGGCGCAATCTTATTAGTTATTCAGAAGAAACTCTCAAGAGCTACTGTTAGCGACGTTTTATATAGGATTCATAGAAGAACTGAGCAATAAACTACAAACTCACAAATTATCTTACCTCAGAAACGTTGTCTTCTTTGCCTTGCAACTACTGAAGCAACTGCGTCCTTGTTTAACGCTTTTTAAATCGTCCCACGGCGGGTAAAAATCAAACAAACAGTCCAGCCAACGCTAATTGTCTGTCAGTTGGGTGCCAATTTTAATTTTGCTTGATAAATGAATGAAAATCAATCGCTGTCAATGGGATAAAAAAATAACTGAGTTCTTTGTTGTTTGATACAACTGAGAATTGAGAGAATTACTGCATGGATAGAAAAGCGGTGACGTAGAACATGTTGTTTCTTTATTTTACATTTCAATACTCTGATTAATGATAAGATTGCGAGAATAAAGTTTATAATATTTCCATTTAATTTTATTAAAACAAACATTTTCTTTTAAGAATTTCTATGTTATGTAAACATAATTGTATTACTTTTGTTCGTTTTAATGAACGAAGGAATTATATTCATTTATTCTTTTATTCAGTTTTTTTGGGATATTAGTATTATGATTTCTACTATATAATATTTAGTTCATGACTAGTTGCTTCAAATAAGTGAAGAAGTGATTTTTTATATATATCATTTTGATCCTTATTTCATTCCTTCCTGTAAACTCTTTTAGTTTGAGATGTTTTGTTATTTTTGTTTTGTTTAATTATCAATGTTTATTTTCTTTAAAAAATTAAAGAATTCTGAACATGTGATCCGATGTGATAGAGTAGATTGAATATATGATGCGTGACAAAGTATGAACCCCGTGTCTAAAAGATTTAAGAATGGCCATTACAAGCTAATTCTTGGGTGATAATTGAATTAAGGGAAAAAATTATTGTGCTTCTGTTTGATTTTAATTCTATTATAGTAGTGTATTTTTTGCAATTAGAGAGACTTGGAATATTGTACTACTGAAGTCTGAACTGATGACTCTCTAAGAGGTTTTCTTGATGTTTTTAGTTCATATAAATGTTTAGCAAATGTACATAAAATATGAAAAATAGAAGTTCGATTTTAATGATATCCATCTAGTTCCAATGAAAATCAGATCTGCTCTCGTATATGTTTGTATATAAAACCTGTCATTATTTTTGAAATAGGTTCCAATCTATATCTCGCTCTATAAAGCTCTATCTCTTATATAATATTATTCTGAAAAGTATAAATATAATCTCATTGTATTGACCAATTCCTAATTTATAAATGATAATTTGAATCATCAAACCATAGCAAATCATACCTTATAGTATATATATATCAAAGACCGAGAAAGTACAACTATATCCCAAAAAAGGATGAAAAATGAGACGCGAGAATTCTCGTAAATTTGTTATAACAGTTCACTTTGATAGCTCATGTCAGTCAAATGGACCAACAAACAAGATAGATTACAGTCAATTGGATTTCGTAGCTTTTGCTAGAAAGTTTCGCGAAAAGTACAATTTTTTTCCTGCATGATATCAAAGCTGTCTTTTTTCATGATTACTCCGGTGAACGCCTGATGTCCGAAACGTCAGTATCGACATTATCGATTTATGGTGTCCAAATTACACATGTATATTTTACAACTGTTTCTATAGAAACACAGATGTAGCTTGCATTAGCATCTTAACTAGTTTTATCTCAATAACATGATTCTCATTTTTTCATGAACTAGTTTACCGTATCTCAGCAAATTTAGCTCAAATCACAAATTAGGACTAAATTTTGCTTGCTTTTCACGTGGGATCACGAACTTATGTTTAGCCGAATCGTGATGCGTCACGAATTACCTCTCCCCCTTGGCCATCCTGTAAATAACAGCCTACCTTTCACTATTTTCAACTTTCACTATTTTATCAATTTTATCAATTATCAATTTTCTAATAACTAATTATCTATATATAAATAATATTATTATGAATTTATTGTAAAGCGCTTCGAGAATTTTAGGAAGCGCTATAGAAGACCACATTTATTATTATTATTATTACCTGTGACCCCCTACCTGATCCCAAGCTTGCGATCCCATATCCCAAACCTGTGGTCCCTGATCCATAGCCCGACTCTGATTGATCAACCAATACAAATGATCCTTTTGATTTGTAAATTTATTTGTTTTCTTCAGTGTTCAAAGTTTGTTCAGTAAGCTTTGATGGATGCCATTGTGTTATACTACTGTTACCTACGCGATTTCTAAACTCCCTCACATTCAGGCGAAAAAAAGTAAGTCTCTTAAGTGAAGGCTTCGAAACATTTCGTATTCATAGTCATATAGAGTTATCCCCCCCCCCAAAAAAAAAAAAAAAAAAAAATCATTTTTTCAGTTCGCATGAGTTGGAAACGTTCAAACTCTGAAATGTGCGACCGTGACAAAACGAACAAACAAACAAAAGCACCAACAAACAAACAAACAAACAGAAAACGAATTAGCAAAAAGACAAAGTACGATAATTCAACTGAACTATTACAATTGATTCAGTCCTAGTTGGCTTTCATTTTGTTTTTGTTGTTGTTTTTTTTGTTTTTTTTTTGCGGGACTTGCGGACATTACCTCAGATAATTGTAAACACATTTGACGTATGATTGCTCAGCCGACGCATGTACAATTGTTACCATTGTAACATTTATATGTGACGTCATCGTAGTATCATGACGTCATGCCCGCGTGTGGTCATTCCTTTTTCGTAAGTAGTAAACACTTTTAATATTCTATTTTCATCAAAATAACAACAGAAATAGAATTCGACTTGCAGAGTAATCGTTAATATCCGATTATCATTGTATGTTTTCTAGCTGTATGGAATATAGTGTTTTGCAATGCCTTAATTTAATGATTTTCCAGCCGATTATCATTTTCTTTATTCATTTATCTCGTTATTGCTTGATTTAAGATATGATTTTAAATGTTTATTTATTTAGATGAAGTGATTGTTTTAAATGTTTTTTAGTTATCTAATGTGATTGCTAATGATTACTTATTTACTTAGAGTTATTTTTTTCATTTAATGTGATTGTACACGTTTTCTATTTGTTTGTTTCTTTTTTCTTTCTCTGCAAGAGCAGCGGGGCGGATCTAAGGAAAAGGTGCCCACCCCCTCATAGAAGGACTTCAAGTCTTTGTTTTCTCTTTCATCTTCTCAAAATAACCTCTTTTCGAAATATTCTTGTTTACTTCATTTCAGTACTTGTACCCCCTCCGTTCCCCTTAAGCTTCGATCCTGAAACTTTGGCGCCAAATCATCAATCTCCGAGTATGTACTGGGGCCAGCTTAGTTCCCAGTCTCTACGTTCAAGATGGCGGGAAAGATGGATTCTGCTTCTCTTATAAATCAAGCCAACAGTGTTTGGCAAATGTTGAACGATTTAGCTGACAGTGACCCTGAAGCTTATAAGAAATTGATGGACAAGACTTTGAAGGAGGGATCTGAGGACTTTAAACCACCACAGCCTTCATTTTGTATTTCGACTGTCATGGTTAGTTGGTTGTCATAGCGAGTCTTATCGTCAACTCATGATAAATATTTAATGTTAAGCCGTCTATTTTTTTTTATTTGATAAAATTTTAAGTACTTACCTAAGAGTAAATACAAGTATGTCCAACTATTTTAGGATTTGTGCAAGTACTCCAGCAGTTCTTTGTTGCTTTTGATTTTTAATTGTTATAAAGTTTGAATGAAACATGTTTGTTGTCATTCATTTATTTTCATATCATTTTAAAGGCTGTTTACTTTTCATTGATTTGCTTATTTACCTCATATTATTTGTTTTTTATTTTCCTATTTGTCTTGTTTTATTGCAAAATTTGAAAATCAGAAATGGACAACTTTATTGATCTGTACAATGCATCATCACCATAACATCATTGTTATTCATGTGCCTATCACACAGTGATTGGTCATTATTTCAGTAAAATCATTTGTGTTTTGGTTTATATGTAAACATAACAATTGTGACGTGTTTTTTTGTAAACAGTGAATATTGCTATACAGCTCCAAGCTGATTGGGTCTAGATATTACAGTAAATAAACCCAAAATGTTGGTGTACTATCTTAACTAGAAGTGATTATATTTCCTGTGTTTTAGCTGCCAGAAGTCATTACTCATAAAGTGTATGTTAATGTCTGTGCTTGGCAACAAGTACCCGCACCAAAAACAGACCAGGACCCTATTCCAGTCATGGCTGGGCCTATCCAAGAAATAACAGTTGACAGTACCTCACACTCCGTTGTTGACGTCATTTTTAATACAAAGGTCCTAAAAGACATTGAACATAAAAAGGACCAAAGAAATCTCTTAGTTCACTTAGCTCTGGATTATTTAGAACAAGTCAAACAAATACAAGTCTCTAGAAAGTACAAAACACTGCAAACTAAATACAAAGGAAATAGCTCAAATTTAACAAAGTATCTGAAATCAGGAGCCTTTGGGGACCAAAACCCCAATACTGGTTCAGCTCCAAGTTATAATAAAGGTCCTGCAGGGACTAAAGACACTCTACTAGAACAGCTCTCATCAATAGCAGTCCATGACAATGACGATAAAGATGTTCAAGGAATAAAATTGTTGGATACAGATACTAAACAGGTCAAAAAAGGTCTAATTGAAGAGCTTCCAGCTGATGTAACTGTGACATCAACAACTGAAATTCCAAAGTATGACATTGTGATATTTAAGGACACTGGAAACTCTAAGAACCAAGTAGTTTTAACAGTTCAGTTGCCCAAAGTATCATCTGTCAGTCAATGTGAACTGGATGTGTCTGAGGTTTGTATGAGTCCGGGGGGGGGGGGGGGGGACTCCGATAGTAAGCAATCGGGGATACTTGTCGTATCTTTTAAGGGTAAAAATCAGCAATTTTGTATCTTTTAGGGTCTAAAATTAAAAAAAGTCAAATTCTCACTTTTTGATATCTTTTAGGGGTTGAATAGCATTAAAATTCCTGATTTTGGTATCTTTTAGAGATGAAAAAATGTCAGGTATCTTTCAGGGGTATTTTTGAAAAATTTTGACGAGCATCCCCAATTGTTTATCCTCAGAGTCCCCTTCCCAGGGGTATGAGTTCATACATGCTATGAATTATACTCTTTAGGAGGTTCTAAATTTTGTTTTGAAAATTATTTCATGATTTATTAAGTTATTCCTTATGAAAGCCAAATGTTTTTACCACATATCTAACAAGATGCTTCTTGTAGCTGTCATATTTCATGCTGAGAATCTGAAGATCAGTATACCTAATGGGAATTCAACTTTGGATGCTGTTGCTATACTGCATCACTCATGTCATTCCCTTTGCTATTTTACTTCCCTCATCTTTTATCTTATACCCTCTCCTCTACTTCAAGGGGGAGTCACAATCTATTGAATAACTGTTTTTTTAGTTTGGGATAGGGTATGTGAAAATCCAAATGAAATCGAAAGAATCAGTGTTTTTAAGACCTGGCAAAACCGACCCCCACCCACCCAAGTTGGTGTGGTAGTAGCCTCCCCAGGCCTTTTTCCATTACTACACAAGACGATAAATGATGTAAGCTTTTTTGTTTTTTGTCTTTTTAGGATGATGTTCTTCTAAATGTTCCATCCATTTACCATTTACAAATTGATTTACCAAAGAAAGTGGATGATAGTGAAGTGAAGGCTTCTTTTGACAAAACTAAAAAAGTACTGATTGTCAAGCTCCCAATAGTTGAATAAGAAACCATACATATCACTGGTTTGATTTTAATTCCATTTTAAAAGTGTTCACTCATTCATTCATCTTGGTTTCTAAATATAAAATATACAGCCAGATCAGTATAATGGACACCTTCTGGACTCCCAATCAGTATGTGACTTGAAAATGGACGTTGAGCTGCAATTGGCAAAATACCACCAGAAAGTGGCTATGACTCAATTTGATTGAAATCAAAACAAAATGTAAATATAGTGATGCATTTTTGTTCAAATGAAATTTGCTCCCCATTCAAGCAATTGAGTTTAAATGAGAAAATCAAGGAAACAGGCAGTCTCTCCTGCATCCATTCTCTGTATCATCAAATTTCCTGAAAGATGTCAGCAAGGGAGACATACTAGGATTTGTTTTTCATTACTCTGGCACCTAAATGATTAGTAAAATTGATTCTTGTTTTTAGTAAATATTTGTATTTATTTGTACTGATTTATAGTTGATTGACTGAATGATTGGACTGAAAGAAATGCATTCAACTTGCGAAAAAAAATCCAGGCATTACCAAATTCAGTCCTATGTACAAATTTCAAGGTCTGGCCCTACGATTGAATTATTGTCAAACAAAGACAACGATATGTGAATCTAGCTGAATTAAGTGACCCATTAGAAAAAAACAAAAAAACAAAACAAAACAAACATTGGGCTTCAGATAAACCATTCATCATTAGCCCTCCTTCAAAGATAGTTCACCTCTCCAGTAATACATCTTTAAAATCATTTGTCTAAGTCAACTGACTTCATGACATCATATGAGTAAAGACAACTTTCATTGAGCGAACTTCTTTGAGTGTCTAAAAAACGGCTAATAGCTGGACGCTGTTTCAAATAGCATCACAAAAAGTAGGAAAGAGTTAGAAGAGAGAATAAGCAAGAAAACGTGAAAAAGAGGAGGATGAGAGTAAAAATAAAGCGAAAGATCTATAGAAGAAAAAAAATTCATCAGACACAGCCGCCATTTTGAAACCGTCTAAGCATTGAGAGGTCTGGAACGAGTAAGCTCCAAACCGCGTACCGCGCAGTTGATGACAAGGAACGCCTTGCGATATCAAACTTCCAGCTCAAAATGAGGTGAAAATGTGAGGCTCTTATGAATTCCGAAAAGATTTTCACTTTTAAAGATAGAAACTTAGAACTTAAAGTACGAATTCCGGAGGTAAATTGTTGATTATTTAAAAACAAATGTCAGTCTTCTGTGACTTCTTCGTCAGTTCATGAAAGTTAATCTAGCTGTCAAATTTATAAATTGTAGGTAGTAGATCCACAGTATGGCATGTTTACATGGCCTTCAGCTCCAGTTCTTGCACAGTATTTATTTTTAAATCGTGCTCAAATACGTGGAAAAACCGTTATTGAGGTATATTATATATATCAATGTAGTCTGACCTCCACTTTTCTCCTTTCTGAACAAAGAAGTATAAATTGACGACTATTGCAATGAAAACTCATTTTATCTTTACCTTTAATCATTAGCTGGGAGCAGGCACTGCTTTACCAGGGATTGTTGCATCACTATGTGGAGGAAATGTCATATTGACAGATAAAGAGGAATACCCAGAATGCCTTGCCAACTGTTCTAAGAGTTGCCATGCCAACAGTATTTCTTCTATACAAGTTATTGGTATTACTTGGGGTCAGATTTCACCAAGTTTACTCACCCTTCCAAAAGCAGATATTATCTTGGGATCAGATTGCTTCTATGACCAAAAAGGTACTGATATATGACTGCAGTCATTCAAATTACTGCTGTTAGCATAGCTACATAGCAATCCCAGACAAAAATTCTAGAATTCTATTTGGCTGAATTAAATGCAGCAAATCTGCTTTTGGCACACCTCACTGTGTACCTGATGGACAAAGTATCATCAAAATGTCATATTTACCAATTCCAAATAATGCATGTGAACCTAAATAAAGGCACATGATTTACAGCTAAAAAATCACCAATTTATTAAGATAAGTATTGTTTTATTTTAATAATTCATTATTTTCGCATCATTAATCAACGTCCTCATGACCTTGGTACCATGCACATTGTAAAAAATGTCAGTATGGAATATGTAGGAAACTATTAACTGGCTTTCATATTATTTCCAGCTTTGATTTTTTGTTTATTTTATTGGACATGTTTTCCAGATTTTGAGGATATCTTGGCAACTGTTTCTTTTCTGATCAAGAAGAATCCATCTTGCAAGTTTTGGTCAACATACCAAGAAAGAAGGTATGTAGTCATAACGACATCAGTGACCAATCACAACACCAATAGTATTAACATCACCAGCAGCTGCAACTTTTTAGATGTACATATTTGCTGCCACTCATGATGATAATGGTGGCTTAATCTTGAATGGGCAACAAAAACTGATGTCAATTGAAATAAGAACAACTTTCCTTAATAATTATTATCTGTAGAAATGTTTATAAGCAATGAAAATGCAATGGTTCCAAGCTTACAGACCAAGTAAAGTCACTCTGTTAGTATTACAAGGATACAAATAACATGATCACCATGCATTGATAAGAATGTTTATTGTATTTTCCACTAATATATAAGTAAGAACTATAGATTAATAAAAATATCATTATATTTCATTTATTTTTCTTTCAGTTCCAATTGGTCCATTGAAAGTCTGTTGACACAGTGGGGACTTCAATGTGTCCATATTCCTCTGGTTTTGTTCAATGCAGATGGAGATCTTGTTGGAGGGCATTCAATGTCTAGCAAGCATACAGTTCAAATGCTAGAGATCACTAAGAGTAAAGAGAATGAAAATGACTGATAATTTTGGAAGACCAATTAGCCATCACTGAATGGAAACATGCACATAAGCACATTATGGCATTGTGTCATGAACTTTAAGGCCTGAATTATTTGGACATATTCAGCCAGGGTGATTTATCAGATATAATATTCTCAGTTATCCATGTCTTCAACCAAATACTTGATTCTGGGATCCTGGCATTTTATGTTTGTTTGTTCTCAGATGTGGGATTCCCAACTACTGTCTAGCTGACACCTGCTGTATTGTCTGCTCCTTGTTGCACAGGAATTCTATAAACTCTTATATGAATAGCCGAGTTTGTTCTCACTTTGGAATGACTTTCATGTTCCTTGAAATAAAATTAAAGAAATGAAAATCATATTATTTTTCAATTCATACATTCACGTCAATATTATTATTACAGTCAAAACACTGCACCCACCAAAAGTTCACTGTTGAATCATTATTTGATTTACATATTCAATTTTGATAGAATTGGTATTGTCAATGATAAGACTATTTTTTCTTATGGCCACTAGTCTTGCATGTACAAAAATGCCAAAATATATATAGAGAGAGGAACTGGACCAATGAAATTTTTTGCTTTATTTTTAAATAAATAAAAGTAATAGATTGTTTACTTACATCATCAAGTGGTTCAAAATCATCAATTAGCTCTACACTTGAGGTAGTCGCTGCAACCTTAAAAATGAAATCATAAATCAATGATTTATCTACCAATCATTTATTGATAATGATGATGCAGATAATGCTACAAAGGATATGCAAACTGAGCTATTACCAAATATAATCAGATTAATTGTTCATGGATAATACACCTATCAGTGGAAGGGAAAATACCATGTTCAATGTCCACTGGTCAAGGCATTCACTAAGGTACAACATCCCTTCATTGCAAAAACAAAATTCACAATCTCACACCATAGAAATTTCACAACAAAACCAATGTCACTAACTTCCCCAACCCCATGGGCAATAACTAGCTCCAATCTCAGGGGCAGCGGATCTGGAGGGCCGGGGGGGGGGGGGGGGGAGGGGCACAGGCACCCCCACAAAATATTTTTGGTTAGAAGACATTAATGCATGAGTTTACACAGTTGAAAAAAAAATTTGTTTTGTGATTTTCCGGTTTGTAAAGTTTTCCAATTAGATGCTACGTGCCATAATACCCATAAAACATAACCGCCTTGGATGCAGGAGCTGTTTTCCTGTGTCGTAAGGAAATGCAAGATGACTGGGCTCCAGGGATGGGGTGGGGAGGGGGATTATAGTGCCTCCCCCCAACAGCTGTCACTGTTCCACCGCCCCTGAATCTACCTATATTCTCCCTGGTCAGCTCGTGGGTCAACCCCAGGGGGAAGCCGCTGATACATGTAGGTGCATAAGACCACCGGTACATGCATTTGTACCTCGATTGTTCCCATTCCTCTGTGTTTTAGTTGCAGTGCCAGATTGATAGCTCTATTTATAGCAGCTCCTAGACCATGGATCCAAACTTCCTGATGACTAAAGCATAATTGAGTATAAGTATTGTACTGAGATTACGTCAAAGCTTGCAAAGTACACCATCAACTAACCTTGAATCTAGCAGCTTTTGACATCGTTCAAGCTGTGCTTTGAAGTCAGTTTTTCTATTAATATAAATATCATTTTTTCTCTTTGGAGGTCTTTGTGGAGTACGCTTTTTCATTGAAACTATGAAGCACAGAAAAAATACTTGTTTAAATAAAATTAAAGTAAGAAAATGCTCTCAAAACCAACAACTTACAATTTTCTGACTTTTCCGCCATTTTGAATTCTCGGAAGTGACCGCTGACCACAAGTTACGAGTGTTGGCGCACGCTCTATAGCTTTCTCTTTTCGTCGCCATCTTTGAGACTTGAGAGAAGGTGAGATGGCTTCCACAAATAAATCTTGTTGAATCTCAGCCATCATTATAAATTTTGATTGTGAATCGAAATAAACTGAAATAATAGTTGTCATTCTTTATTTCAACTCTATTATTTATGAATTTAGTTTCTTTGCAGCTGAGTTATGATACGTTTTTCACGACAACCTTGAATAGTTTCGAATGTTTATTATTCTTTTTTCTGTATTGTAGGACTTCTCAGGATCTCCGTAAAATATCAATATGGTATGTTACAGTAGTAACTTGGACCTGATATTTATCGTTTTTCTGTCAACCTTGTTGTCCACCGTTACATAAAATTTAACGATAAATGTTTTTTACAGCCTAAACAGATCCACGAGATCAAAGACTTTCTCATCACTGCGAGAAGGAAAGACGCTAAATGTAAGCATTCTATTAATGTATCAAATATATTACAAATCTAAAATTTATAATATTTGTTTTATATAATTTTTATTGTATAATTTGTGTTGTATTATTAAACTTCATTACACCATGGTGCTCAAAAATGCGACCTGTTACAATGTCTTTGCATACTCCTGTCTACATTTCAGCCAGTCCGCACAATGTTATCCGTGCTGTTTGATTGCTAATTGGTTGAAAGGTGAACGTGTGCAAATAGAATAAAATAAGTCTTTTGAGCATTGTGATGGAAGTATTTATTGCTGATGAATTAGAATTGTGAAAAAATTGGCTGTCATGCTAACAATAATATCACACATTGGCATACTTATAATAACAGATTAATAATTTTGAAAAAAAAAAAAAAAATTGAATGGACATCACTGCACCTCGACCTGCATGACTGCAGGAATCAAAGCTCACCAATCAGTGATTTTATATCGTTCTATAATTGCTACATTCCTGATGTCATTTTGATTGACAGCTGTCAAGATAAAAAGGACAAAGGAGAGTGTCAAGTTCAAAGTGCGATGTAGTAAATATCTATACACGCTTGTCATCCAAGATAAGGAAAAGGCTGATAAACTCAAACAGTCCCTACCTCCAGGTATCAAGAGAGATTCTTTTATTTTGCTGTTGCTTTCTAAAGTGTGAAAAAAATAAATTTGTAAAATGCTAGTTACTAAAGATCCTTATTTGGTATGAATTACTTGATTTAGATTGTAATAATGGGTTGTCTCGCATGTAATATAATTTAATTTACACAAGTGAGGTCAGTAGAGAATCGGTTTCAAAAGACAATACTCCTTTTGCATCTGTTATTGTTACCTCACTTGTGAGCATTAATTGTATTACACGGGAAATAACCCAGAGATATGCAAGTCAAAATAACCTTTCAAATACATTTTAGCCAGTCAAATTTTATAAATCTACAAGGTTAGTTTTTTCTTTCAAATATGATTGGAAAAAAATCCTATTTGTCCAGTTTAAGTAGCAAAGTTTAGAGGGACCTTGTCCCTTGAGCTGCCCTTATTTCAAGCCCTGAATGATTGTAAATGAATTTTTTTTATTTTCTTTAGGTTTGGCTGTCAAAGATCTCAAGTGAATGTCACCTATGAAAAGCAATAAATGTGTATTATAATTTGAAAACTGTCTTTGATGTGTTGGCTCAATAAGGTGCAATTATATAGTGCTTTGTTGTTACTAAACAATGCACTGTCTTATGGCATCCTTATCTGATTTTTATACAAATACATCCACAACAAACCAATAAACAATTTTCACATTGTAGCCTGCAACTAGAGTGCAAACACTAAATGTGTGCAACAGTTGTCACTATTTAGTAGTAAATAGCACTAAATAAACAAAGGAAAACAATAGAATCGGCATAACATAGCACTATTTAGTGGTATTTATGTTGCACACTTGGTGTGTGCACTCTACCACTAAATAGTACTATTTTATGCTAATTCTATTGTTTTCTTGTGTTTAATTAGTGCTATTTACTACTAAATAGTGACAACTCTTGCTTACATTTAGTGTTTACACTCTACTAGTATCAATGGTTCTTTGTAAGCATGCAATTGAACTGTTGTGTTTGACCAGTGGTAACAAATTGGTGTACACTACTTGTCATTTTTATTTTGTGGTTTAATTGCATGTGATTTATATGACCTTTTATTTGTCCATCTGTTTGAATGTTGGTTATTATCAATCATCAAACATTTAGGTTACAGAGATGATCTCTAGTAATAGAATGCCCCAAATAGCACCAGATAAAATATAGTTCTTTTTTAATTTTATTTACAATGACATATACATTTGCATTATTTTTTTTTTGCTGTAGTTGATACTGACTTATAGTATTAATCTTTTGCTACACTTTCTTATTGGATCTAGAGTTTAAGAATAAACAAGGTAATATATATCATAGCTCTTGGAGGAAATTGACCCAGGCCTTCTCATCAAATAAGTTAACCACTACACAAGACCAAGCAAACTGACAAAGTAGCTACCATATGAAGTAGAGGGCAACCATGTTGAAGAATAACATGCGTGGGCAAAACAACTCAGTCCTAAGTACATGTTTTGACAACTACTTGCTACAAGGTCAATAACACCAGGGGGTGGGGGGTGGGTGATATTGCCTAAATGCATATGTACAGTGGCTACCATTGAAAGTTTACAAATATATGTTCCATGGTATAAATTTGCGCATTATTGACAGTTATCACACTACTTCCTCCTGTTTCAAAATTTCCTGCTTATATATTACAGTCGTAAACTACACAGGATAATGAGACTATCCAGTAGGGGTCCCTTCATTTTTCTGGATGATATTTTTTAGTTCATCAAGTTTCTCTTGCACTACTGCTGCTCTTGTACAGGCCAGCTCAAAGTCCTGAGGAAAAAAAACAAAAAAACAACGCATTATGAAAGAAATTGAATTCAACCCAGTTGTAAGTGATGGATCACAAATACCTTTCAACTTATAGTTGGATTGAATACAGTTCCTTGACTAAAGTAATATTCACACATTGGCATATTAAGCCTTTGTTGTGCCAATCAGACAGTCGTGTTGTTGGCAATTTAGACCCTGTAAAGGGATGATGATGATTAAGACGTTCTGGACATTAGTACTTCAATGGAGTTTAATATATCAATAGTACTCTCTGACAAAGGACTTACCTCCAAAACAAAGTATTGTCATTATCCCTTTACTGTATCTAAATCACCAGTACATTAAATACAAACATTATCAAAAGAGACTCGGCTTCATGGATGACTGACCTTTTCAACTCCATAAGTTGACCCTTCATGAGGTTGTCCAGTTGCAACTTGAGTCAAGTAACTGATTTGTTCTGATAAACCTTTTTCAACACCCTGCAGTATTAAAGATAATAATAAGTCTAAGTTGGATAAAAACGTACTTTTTCAGTGCTTTTTTTAGCTACTGACCAAAACGTTTTTCTAAACAAATGTACATCTACCTCGAGTGATTTGACAAACTGAGCTGCTCTGGCATTGACGACATCATCAGAAGGAGATTCCTTGGACAATTCTGCTAACGTCTCTCCAGCACTCTTTAAAACTGTGACAATCTCCTGTTTGAATAATATGAGATAGAACATTGTGAATAAAATTACCCGAGTTGTCCCTCAGACAAAAGAAATGATCAAGCTACATGTATAAAATAAATAAAATAAAATAAACAACAATCTCACCCGTTCAATATCTTCCAGACGCTTCAAACGATCCCTTGAATGTGACATATTACAATTAAAACCTAAACCATTGATTACTACACAAGTAAAACAGAAAGTATATCTCAGTACTGTTCTTACAAAGTCACAAACTGTCAGCCATTTTGTTTCAAAGAGACGAGTGAAGATTGGACCTAATGTTTTTACCGCACTTATTTCCAACTGTGGGCTCAATCACGTGACGTGGCCTGTTATATCCGGAAGCAAGATGGCGGCGAAATGTTGTAACATCAAAAGTAAATATCGCCTCTTTTAGCTAGGATATACACGAAAATGTTTCAGCGTCAGAAAAATTGGATATCTGACGTGTTGTGGAAGCCCAAAAAGTCTCACTCTTTGGAGCAATTAAGGTAAATTTGATAAATGTCTTGGGGAAAACTCGAGATTTTGAAGTCGCATCGATATCAACAAGCTTACGTGTATTAAAAACAGTTTCAGCTTGTTGATTTCTTGCAGCCTAATGGGAATCACTTGCCCTGTGAATTAAGGCTTCATTTCGACGTAACTCTCGTTCATTTATATTTTTTATATAAATTAATACAATTTTAATTAATTGCGAATGCATTTCGATTCTTCCTTGTCACGTCTGCTTCTTTTGCTGCAGATTATAAATAAATACAGTACTTATGTCGAATATTAAAAGCTTATATATCTCAATTTTAAAGCTCACAATTATTCTCATATGAAATTTTGTATCTCTTTGTACATTTGTCCAAGTTATAGTTGTCATTTTGCCAATGGTGATCATGTTGTTCTTATGTACAATCAAATATAAATGACGTTTCTTGACAGGTATCTTCACTATGTCTTGAATAAGAACTCGGTCATTAACGAGACGAATCGTGGACTACTAGTCGAGACACTGCGCTCTATTGCTGAGATATTGATATGGGGTGATCAAAATGACAGTAGGGTCTTTGAGTAAGTTCAGTTGCTAGCATTTATTCAAAGTTTAATAAACAGCTGATCATGTGATGTTAATGGTTTCAGTTGTGAAATGGTTGCCAGACTAGTGAAGACAATTACTTTTTTTTAAACTTTTGTTTAATTTCCTTTGATTGCAATGTTGTTTTTCGTTCTTCTTGTCATTTCTTTTTCCTTCCTTCCTTCCTTCCTTCCTAGCTTCCTTCCTAGCTTCCTTCCTTCCTAGCTTCCTTCCTTCCTTCCTTCCTCCTTTCTTTCTTTATTTCTCCCTTCCATCCAAGGCATGTAGTTCCTTCTGTCTTTTCCTTCCATCGAGTTCTTTCTTTCTTCTTTCATTCCATCTATCTTCTCCCATGCATTTCCTTAAATATATTTCCTATCTCTCTCTTACTTGATTGCCATTTTGTTTGCTTTGTTTTAATATGGTAGATGTGAGGGTTGAGTATTATTTGTTTCTTTTATTTTGTATGTGAATCCATTTTTTTACTTAACATATAATTGTTATTTTCAGTTTTTTCCTTGAAAAGAACATGTTGCTGTACTTCCATAAAATGATGAATCAAAAGTCTAGCAATCAAATCTGTGTCCAGCTCTTACAGACGCTAAGCATTTTGTTCGAGAACATCAGAAACCAAACATCATTGTGTAAGTTATATCCATTATTATTTTTACAGAGTGATTTGTCGCCATTGAATATTGTATTTTTGTATAGATTTATAAACCAATATAAGCATTTACTTGAGATATGCATTGTAGATATTGTTACAATAGCAAAGCGAAAGAATGAATTCAAAAATATATATGTATAAAATCAATCAATAGTCACTTCAGTTGATATTTGCCAGGCATCATGCTGTAATATTAATGGTAGCTAGAAAAAAAATCACATTATATTAATGTTAGTCATCATTTGATGTGCTAGAGTAGGCATTGTATCCAACTCCAATGTTGTAGTATTCCTTCAGACAAAGGACTATTGTTCAAAATGTCATCATTCAAAATAATTTCAATAGCGATAAATTTTGGGCGTTCTTTTGTATTTCCTACAGATTATTTGCTGTCCAATAATCATGTTAATTCCATTATCATCCACAAGTTTGACTTCTCAGATGAAGAGGTAATTACTATATTTTATGTATTGTATACTTTATATTATTTATTTTATTTTATAACAATATTTTAACAGGAATGTCTCATTTAGCAGAAGCTAGTTTGAAGAGAGTCGTAGTTGTTCATTTTTTTTAAAGAATTCATTATATTTTTTCTGATAATTTTTTCTGTTGTCCTTTAATTCACAGGTGTTGGCCTACTATATTTCATTTTTGAAGACATTGTCACTCAAGCTTAACACACAAACTATTCATTTCTTTTTCAATGAGGTAAGTATAATAATTATAAAATTGGTATTGAAAACCGGTCAAACAGAAATGAGATGCAGACAGATATACAATGAGATAGATATTCACACAAACAAGCAAAAACTGACCATCAATCTCCGCAATACATTAATGATATGATCACCATCTACAAACCTTCAAGATCTCTTTGTTCCTCAAATTCTCTTCTTCTAAAACCACCTTATTATAATCTGAAAACCTATGGATGTTGATCGTTCTCGTTTGCTGCACCTGAACTGTGGAACTCTCTCCCTCTGTCCTTAAGATCCTGTTCGTCTGTCCCTGAATTCAAGTCTCAACTCAAGACTTATCTATTCAAATCTTATTTTGATTGATATTTTTCATTTATGTTATAGCGCATAGAGCATTTATTTGGATATGCGCTCATACAAATAATATTATTATTATTATTATTATTATTATTATTATTATTATTATTATTATTATTATTATTATTATTATTATTATTATTATTATTATTATTATTATTATTATTATTATTAAATAAACACTTGAACCATGGTATAGAGTCCAATAGTCATCAATTCAACCAGACAGCCAAATAGACAGACAGACTGATATATATATTGTACAAGTTGTCAAAGCTCATCACCAGAAATTTAACATTAGAGCAAGAATGACCATTTCTATATTATAATAATTATTATGCTGTGTTTTTTTTTTGTTTTTACTAATTAAAACTCTCTTTTCTCTCAGAGGAAAAATGACTTTCCCTTGTATACTGAAGCACTAAAATTCTTCAATCACCCAGAGAGTATGGTTAGGATTGCAGTGAGAACATTGACTCTTAATGTGTATAGAGGTATTTGACTCATTCATTCATTCATTCATTCATTCATTCATTCATTCATTCATTCATTCATTCATTCATTCATTCATTCATTCATTCATTCATTCATTCATTCATTCATTCATTCATTCATTCATTCATTCATTCATTCATTCATTCATTCATTCATTCATTCATTCATTCATTCATTCATTTATTTATTTATTTATTTGTTTGTTTGTTTATGTGTGATTGTTTCAGTTGGTGATAAAAACATGTTAGAGTTTATCAGAGACAAGACGGCTGATCCATACTTCTGGAATCTTGTTTGGTTCATTGGCAGCCATGCTATAGACTTGGATAACTGTGTGCAAAGAGAAGCTGAGTATGTTTTAATGATTATTTTTATCAAGGGCAAAAATGCCACAGTTTCTCTTGTATGGATCATCGATAGCATAGTGGGGTAACAAATACAATCAACATGACATTTTGTCTGTTAATAAACACAAAGTATCATGATTGTTATCTTGACTTTACGTCTTTTTAAACCATAAGTGGTAAATACATGCACAGGTTATAAAAATTATGTCTTTTTTTGTTCATTATTTTAGCCATCTGAAGTGTGACCATTTAAAAACCCTTGTAGCAGACCATCTTGATCACCTACACTATCTACACGACATACTGTGTTTGGACATCCATGACATTAGCAGTATATTAACAGAACATCTTCTAGACAGACTGCTAATACCACTCTATGTGTATTCTATTGTTAAAAACAGACCTGGTGCAGAATTGGTAGGTCAAGCTCTAAATATGTCAAACTCAATCACCATCAATTTTATTTTTACTGTATTTCTAATGTTTCTAGTAGAGTATCATATATTATCTAGTCATTTATAATCATTATCAACTTTTAGATTATCTGCCTACTTTGTACCATAATAATTATTGTTCAAAAAACGTTTTTTATTTGTTGTTGATTTCTTGATTGTGGCTTGAACATAAAGCTGAAATTATATTGTGTTTTTTGGTGATCTTTGCCTATTCCAAGATAATATCTGATGATTTTTAGCTAGACTTAACAGCTTGGTTATTGAAGTTTTTGTCGGTGTAATGTGAATGTAACCTCTACATTATCTCGGATTGATACAAATTTTTTTTATGTTTGCTTGCTCATGTAGGTACATCCAAGAATCAGTGTTCTTGTTGGTTTGTTTCTGTTATCACAGGTTAGGAAATGTATTGATTGAACTAATTTATTCTATGTTGCTATTAATAATGATAAGCAAAAATAGCAAACCAGGAGATACTTAATTGTCACAATCTTGTAAGTAAATTTATTTTACAAATTAGTTTGCAGCAGTCATCACTAAATAAACTGTCTAGTTATTGTATTTAATGATGTGTGATCATTTTTATGTTAGATTCTCCTGATCATGGATTACCCACCCTTGGTATCTAGTCTTATTGACATTATACTAAATGGTGATGAAGTGGCGCCAGGAGAAAACCCTGAGGAATCCCCACTGCCACTGAAAAAGGTAAGTAATGTATGTTCAAGTCAATTGGATGAGTTATTGTCTGCTATACAGTTCTCTTATATGGCTGACATTTTTCCGCAAGTCACTTGAATTTTGTATTATTTATTCTAGATGTGCTGAAATATAACTTTTCCTGTATCTTGCAGAAGTTTAAGGAATTTTAATATGGTATAGTTATGCTTTTGAATGATGCATTTCCTCTTTAGGCGGGATCTAAAGCAAGCTCAGTGGCCAGTATCAGAACATTCCAATGTCCAGAACAAACCTTAGAAGAGTCTCTAGTTGCATATGGTGTAAATACAGAAGGGTACATGTTTCTTGGGAAGTCTTCTATGGTCTCGTTATCAAGGGATAGACCGAGCTCTTTAAATGTAGCAAATTCAAAGTTTTATGTCAAAGGTGTGGTGTTTGTCATGTTTTTGATGTGTTTCCTAAAAGTGGCTTACTCTTAAGAAAAGAAGTTCCAATAAAAGTTTTTCTTTTTATGTGTACATGCTTAATTTGAAAATTGTTTAAAATGTTCTATAAAACAAATAAAATAAAATAAATTATAATAATAAAATAAAAAATAACAAATATCAAAAAAAAAAAAAAAAAAAAAAGAAACAAAAACACACACACAAATACAAACCAGAGAAGGTGATTGAAGTTTGCTTTTACACATTTTTCTGAAATAATACTGGGGCACTGGGACAGCCCTTCAAAATGTGAATGAGCTGATTAGCTTATTTACTGTCTCCTTCTAGATAAGAGAAAAACAGATGGAGGATTTTTAGAAGAAAAAATTGATGGCTCACGGTCAACCATGGCCAGTAAGTAGCAGTATACTAAATATCAATAATGTTCTATAATATATGTAATAATATTACATTAGGATAAGGTTGACAATAAACCAGAATTCCCAGGGCTTGCAGTTATATTGGTAAAAGCTGTTGTGGTGTCCGTGTCTTCCTTTGAAGGAAAATCTAATAAACTATGAACTGTACTGCATCCCACTCATTCCAAGACAACATTATTTGCTGTCTCGTGATATTGATCAACTGGTTATAGTCAACTGCTGTTGTATTTTTCTATTGTAGCTAAATTGAATGGTGTAGCTGTAGCAGTGACAGAGACACCTTTAGCAGAAATGGAAGGGGAGGTTGACTCACTTGGAGCAGTTACGACAGAAGGACAAAAGAAAGGATCAAATGATGAACGACCTGTGAAACATCACGGTAAATAGCCTGTGTTACTTTCATACTTTTCAGTGATTGAACAGTTGGTTATAGACAGGTGACTAGCTGCAGGTTGATCGAATTTATAGCTTTATGACAATTTATGACAACAGACTGACCAAATGACCAACTGACTGACCATTTTATAACATTGTTTTTATTGTTTTGTAGGACACAGTGACCAATCATATCTCAATAAACACTCAAGAACACTAGTCAAGGTAAGACTGAAAATCCAGTTTAAGCATTCAAGCAATTGTTAAACCACTTGAAAAATAAAGGTCAATTTTCACTAGTGATCGAGGTACATAAAAATACAAATGCAGAGGCATCAAAGTGAGGCATTCATGCACAATCATCTAAAAGATATGAGAACCAAGCAGAGAAGAAAAGATATGCAAGCAAAAGGAAATCTTTGTTCTTGTTCTTTCATATTTTGCATCACCTTTTCCTTCTCTGCTTACTCCAGAATGTGAAAAATCCAATGGCAAAGCTAAGTTGTTATTCATGTTTGTAGAGCTTTGTAAGAAGAGCTAAAGACTTCACACCAGACAGGTAAGCCACAGTCTCCCTAATCTCTCTTGCATGTGTCACACAACACTCTAATTCAGTTTCTGTCACAGATGACTTATGCTTAATGATAATGTCACACAACACTCTAATTCAGTTTCTGTCACAGATGACTTATGCTTAATAATAATGGTAATCAACTCTAGAGTGCAAACACTAAATGAGTGCAACAGTTGTCAAGAAGAGAAAACAATAGAATTTGCATGAAATAGCAGTATTTAGTGTTATTTATATTGCACATTTTTAGTGCGTGCATTTTATAATCTATGATGCTAACACAAAACAGCTGACATTGATAAACGTGTGGCCTTCCTCTAGGCAAGACCCACTATCTCTTGGTCAGCCCTAGAGTAAGATTCTTGTAATTTACTTAACTTTTCGTGTTTTCCAGTATATTTCTTGATGCTCTTCGATCAAGTTTAGACTGTGGTGAAAATGATAGCGAAGCACTGTTTGCATTGTGTCTTATTCAGGCTGCTATCAAAAATAAAGGTAAGAACATTGTGAACAGGGAGACTGTTTTTATATGCATACAAACTGATGAGTGTATTATTTGTTCTTTTCAAGGTGTCGATAAACAGCTTCTTCATGCTAGCGGTATATCATCAATAGAGGTAATAAGATATCTCATTTATACAATTTGTAATGCTTTCTTCTGATATTCTATATTACTCTCTAAAAGTGTTTTTATTACAAACATTACTTCCATAACTTTGTTTTGTTTTCATTGTTTCTGGACCATTAATTTTAAAGGCAGAGCTTACGGGTATTTCAAGTCAACCAATGACAGCAAGCTCTACCTCACGGCATTGGTTGACAGTCCAGATATCAAAATCAAGATGCAGCAAATTTGGCATAAAATGTACAATCATTTACAATATCACCCTTGTTTTAGTCATTGGAACAGTACATCATATTTTGTTTTTGTACAGGAAAATGTTCCTTACAATGAAGGTGTTGTGGATGATGTCATCAAGGTCTTTGAGCAGGGATGCAGAAGTGGTATGAAATTATTGTTCTTTTTAGAGTATGAATCTTAACCATAACTTCATTTATAATAATAATAATGTAATTTCTTCATAGTTGTCCGTTTAGAACTTGTCATTATTAAACTTGAGCATGTTTTATTACACTCTATTGCTCGCATTTCTTTTGTACTTTGAGTGTATGTGTACAATCAATCCCTGGTGAATAAAGCAATCCAGGTCTTGCGCTGTCTCATGCTGATCTTTAGCTTATTCATATGTTTCAGGTAGCAGAGTACGGACTGTAACCTTGGAAATGGCAATAGTGGTGTTGAAAGAACTAGTTTTGTACCAAAATGATGGCAAAACACAGGCATATTTAAAAGACGGGCATCTTGCTTTAATAGAGGTACTTAATGTATATCAAGAATATTAACAACAGAATAAAAAGTAGTTGACATCACTATCAAGTGTAGTTTACAGTGAGGACACTCAAACCATGAAGGCTTGTCTTTATTTAGCTTTTTTGAGCTTCTGCTTCAAATTCTCAAAAAAGTAGAACTGAACTCAAAAATCGACTCACTCAAAGGATGCATGTTAAAAAAGTATTAAAAAAGCACAAAGTGTTCACCATAATAAGAAACGTTGCATTTGAAAACAAGTCGAAAACATATTTCATACATTAGATATTTATTAATTTACAATGCTTCCGTAGATTTCAGTTCTTTGAAGATTGAGTTCAAGGATTCCAAGCTAGCAACTAATAGTCCAACAAGTTGCTAGCTTGGACTCTCCAGTGTGTATTACCCTTGACTTCATTGCACTTTATTTGACATCATTGAACATGAACTAAAAGATAAGTCAAGTCATGTGTGTTTTTGTTTTAGAATATCAGAGAAGCAAGTACTTTACAACTGAGACATTTCTACAAGGTAATGAATAGCTAATCCATCTCCACCCCCCTCCCCCTCAATTGTGTGAGACATGACGATCCAAAATGCAACTGTGAAAGAGGTTATGAGTAGTTGGTGATGTAAGAGTATACAGCAGTCTGGACCTCCTCCATAGCTGACACAGAATGACTATTGAGGTGTTGTTCCAAAACATTACATACTTATTACGTTTTTTTTAGGAAGACGAAATATTTCTTGATATGTTTGAGGATGAATATAGACAAATGAAGGTACGTCCCAAGGCTTTCTGGAAATGGGCCCAATTTTATTATTTAGTGTTTTAGCAATTCTTGCATGTTTTTTGCTCTCAGTCTCTGGATCATTTGTAATTTTGCTGCCCGGTTTTTAGAACTTGTTGTGCCTTTCTTTTCAGATGAAGCCGCTGAATATCCTCCACCTGATGATGGACGCAACACTGCTTCTACCCATAACTGGCACACCGCTGACTGGTATCGAATTCTCAAAGCGTCTGCCTTGTGGCGAAGTTGAACATACAAGACGAGTAAGTGATAATAAGGTCCAGTAAAGCGTGTTCTTCTGTCTTTGGATCCCCTCTCAAAATAATAAGAAAATATGGCATGACGCGATGCGTTGTGAGACACGTGGAATGTGGTAAATTTTCGTATTCATTTCTTCGAACTCAATTTTTTTCATTGTTGTCATTTTATGTTTTTTTAGGCAATTAGAGTTTTCCTAATGATGCGTGAGTTATCTCTAACTCTACTGCAGAAAACTGAAAACAGGCTCCCTCTGTCAAAAGTGGAATATTCTGTTCAGATGGAGGATGTTCTGGATCTCAGTGAGTACATTGTTTTCGGAGAGGGGAGGGGTTGGTTGGTGCTATTCAGTCAATTAATATGACTTTGTTTGTGTTCATCAGATAATAGTGATTTAATATCGTGCACTGTGGTGATGGAAGATAAGTATGTTGATTATGACATCACATTGATTCGTATTTTTCACTTTTATTTGTTTTTGTTACTAATTTTCGCGAGTATTTAATTTTGTGAAGTTGGAATAGGAACATTTGGCGGGTCTTCAATTTCGCGTTTTTTTTTTCAAAACATTTCATTAACTTTCACAAAATTTTGCAGAATCTTTTTTCGCGGGACTTTTTTTGAATATCGCGAAAATAAAGATCCACGAAAAGAACTATTTCTTCGTTCATTCATTCATTCATACATTCACTCGATTACATTGTTGTGTATTTTTTTTCGCTTACTTATTGCGTTTTGATTATTTGTACTTTTATCTGTTGTGTTGATTGATTTAAATGTATGTATTCCATCTGCTTGCTTATTTATACTTATCAGACTCTGTTTGTTACTTGGTTTGTTTAGTCATTACATAATTTTCTCCATGTTTTTTACTCATTTCACTAACAAGCCATTTATTGTTAGGCGCATGCGTCGATTCTTAGTCATTGATGAAGCACAGTTCATATTAGTGGAACCTGACACCAGTAAATTAGGCTGGGGTGTGGTCAAGTTCGTTGCTAGGCTACAGGTATGTTTCCCATCGTTACAACTGATGGTAAAGTCTCGCTAGAATCAACCATTGGACCTTTTTGGTGGAAAAGGACCTAAAGGGTGTTTTAAATACAATAAAAAACAATTAAAAATTGTTATCATTGAAAAGAAAGATATAGTTCAAATACAGGGGTTTTCAAGCAACAGTCATAAATCCATGTTCTCCATTTGGGATTCCTTATATCATCAATTCTTAATAGAGTGCACGCACTAAAATTGTGCAACATAAATACCACTAAATAGTGCTATTTTATGCTAATTCTATTGTTTTCTTTTGTTTAATTAGTGCTATTTACTACTATATAGCGACAACTATTGTACGCATTAAGTGTTTGCTCTCTATCATATTGTTTGACTTAATTTACAATCAAACGTCTTGTGTTCAACAGGATGTGGAGACCTCCCCTGATAAAGAAGACAGTCGATCGTTATTCATCACGATACATCAACCTTTCGCTGCTAGAAGCCTGACAAAAGTAAGAACAAAACCTCTACTGTCAGCCAAGTTTGTCTTTGATGATTACATTCGATGCATGTCAGCAAGACAGAGACTGCAGAGAAGACGCACAATGCTAAAACAAAACAAACTGCATAGTATTGCACAGTTACTCGAACTGCCTGCAATGGCTACACCGCCATCACACTACTACACTATAACACCGCCAGATTACATCAACATGGGATCGAGTAGATCGCAACAACCAACACCATCTCGTTCACAAGCTACAAACAGAGAGAGATCCGACGCTTTTTCAACAATTTCTGATCCCGGAGAGTGTATATCACCAGCACATTCAAAATCACGAACAACATCACAGGCACAAGCCTTGGCTCAAGTATTAGAACAATCGCCTCCAAATAAAGATGTTCACGAAACGATAGTAGGTGAAAATGCTATTTCTAGAGTACGGACTATATCAGTAGAGGAAGCAGAAGAAGCTCTAGATATGGAGCCTAGAAACGGTAGGAACCCCACTGTATTAAGGGTCCAGGACCAAGAATCTATTAGTGCGGAGAGTTCGAGTTCTGAAGCTTGCAGTCGTGCAGAATCGATTGAAAATATACCAGAAGAACGCTTTACAAAAAGTAAATCACAGTCAGCCCCACCTACCCCCCGTGGTGGGCGACATCCTCCCCCTGTGGATGTCGTTGATCTTGATGGTAATGTATCGTTACTATCAGCATCTCCTTGTTTATCGGATCCAGCATTCTATATGTCGACAAACTGGGAATCACTGTCAACAAATCAGCAAAACGAGCACAAGGCCAAAAAGACAAAAACAAGCTCGAAAAAGACCTACCGAAAGAAAAAAGGCCATGCAAAACGACGCAGCACTAAATGAAGGGGGGTCCTGTGGTACAAATGATCTCGTGATGAATCAAATTGACGTCTAATCTATGCGGTATTTTAATGCGACAGCACTAAATAAAGAGGGGTTCCCTTCGGCGCAAAGGAGGCAGTGATAAAGACGACACAGCTCTAAATGGAATATGAGGTTAAGGTGGCGCATACTGAGGACGAACTGGATGCGATACCAGTGGTACAAGCAATATTGGTGAATAAGATACACACAGGATTCGTGTAGTATAGAAAGGTGTTATTGATGCCAACGACGTAGTGCAAAATGCGATTTACGTTGGACCTCTGAGGAACTGACAATATTTATTTGGCTGTCCTGTTCTGTCATGTTCTGTCCCTATGGTGTAAAAGTGTTCTTGCCTCTTGGATAAATGACAACGTGCGAAGGTTTCTAGCAGTTGTGACGCCTGTATGTGCAAATATTGACACTTCTTGCATTTGTTTGGATGATTTTGAAACAACTGTTTTAAAGTGATTCTTGTCTTGATTCAATGCCCGTCTCGGTTTTCTTCTGTGCCCAGAGGAATTTTCTCTCGCAACGGCTTGGTTTGAAACCACAGTTGTTTCAGGCTCATCTGAGCAAGTGCTGAAAGTGATTATTATGCGAAATAGCCAACCTGTATAACCCAATACACAATATGGAATGTGTACTAAAGGGGAGTTAGGAATTTTGTGAATCGTCAAAGGGGGGGGGGGGGGGAGTTGTAACATTACTAAAACGCTAGGGGGTCGGATAATGTATGCAGACTGCTACATGAAATTTTGCCAGACCCCTCCCCTCCCCTTTCCCATGTGCTAATAAATAAAAAAAACCTAACTCGTTGAGTGCGAGGCTTGGTTTAGTGGTATGTTAAAATCGTCACGGGATAGATTTTAGAGATACACAATACCATAATATTGATATTGGTCTGGGAATATTTTGAATCAATTAAGAATGTATTTAACATATTGTATTTGAGTAGAAATTTGATGATGATCATCACATACTGTTATATCATGTGTGCAACAAATCTGTGTCGGCTCTACCACAATTCAGCCGACACAGATTTGTTGTACACAAAATATACACAAAGTATTATTTACAAGTGATTGGAAAGGCCGATATGCGATTTCCCGTACCGAATATGTAGCAAACATCAAATAGAAAGATAGATTTTTCAACTTCTGCAAAAATAGTCGCATGTGTGGGAAATTAAAAACCCATTACTTGCCGTATGCTACAAATTGATTGCACGATGTAAATCGATCTGAGATGTGTTCAGTGAAACACAATTCCAAAAGAAAATAGTTTTAACAAAAGGTGAATTTTAAGTTCTCAAAGAATGTAACTAAAAACGTCACTGTGTGACTTTTTGAACCAAACCAACAAACAAAATTTCCCACAAATCATTAAGAAGATGTTAGGAAATAGAATCTATACCATTGTGTTATTTTTCATAATTTAAAATTCTCAGAATCTGTGTTGTATTTGCAGATTTCCGCACTCTTGTGGGAAATTTTGTTTGGCTGAAGAACTAAAAGTCACAGCAGTCTGACTTAAAAGTAAATTAAATGAAAATAAAAATAGGCTTAAAGTACGCTATTGTTCATTTTATCATTCACTCTCAAATGGAACCATGAATGTTAGTCAATGAAGATGTGCAGGATGACTATTGTATGTTACTGTCTTTTAAATGCAAACATGACATCAACTGAACGGCAGCCTCGGAAGTCCTAAAACTTCCCTCTAATATCAAGCCTTCTCTTGATGATTTCTTAGAAAATGATCAAGTGTAGTGATTACAAAACTCTCGCTTACTTTCCCTTCATTTCCTTATTAATCACTTAAGGCCGGTACACACGAGGGACCTTGCTCCTGCAACATACTCCCGGAGCAAAGCGCCCTCTAGTGTACCAACGAAAAATATGTTGCGCAACAAAGGGAACAGAACCCGGGAGCAAAAGGTTTGTTGCGCAACATATTTTTCGTTGGTACACTCGAGGGAGATTTGCTCCGGGAGCATGTTGCGGGAGCATGTTGCAGGAGCAAGCTCCCTCGTGTGTACCAGCCTTTGTAATTCACACAACGGATTCTTTCTCTACGACTAGCAGTGTTGTCGACGTGTCTGACATCAACAGCTCCGATCGACATGGTTCTCGCTGTTTTATACAATGACGGAAATACGGAACTAAGAAAGCTAAGATAAGAAAACTGCCAGCAGTGTAGAATAATGGTGTATAAGAATCGCTTGAATCGGCAATAAATCCTATAAAAAAAATAAAATAAAAAATAAGGCTGCTGCGCAAACTTTAATCAGATGAAGGAATTACATTAACGTCATTTCGAACTTCGAAATAGGATGGAAATTGTTGGGTTCGAGCAGCTGTGAATATATGGATCACTGCAAACCTCTTGAAAACCACATAAAGAAAAAAAGACAGGATACAGTGCCATGCTAATTATAAGAATTGCTTTTATAATTTGATTGGCTGATAAGGACACGAAGTGCATGTTTTTTGTTCTAAAGCGCAAATCTGATTGGCTTATAAACGCGGTGTGGTCCAGGTGAATTATTAACAGCACTGTAACTCAAATACATAATTTGATGCTTCTGATGTTGGTGATGATGATGATGGATCGTTCAACAGTTGTAACGGTGATGGTGATGACGATAACAACTGATCATGAGGATACAACGGTAAACCAGTCAGTGATGCTTTTGAAGATGGTAGTGGTGATGATGAGGCTTGTAACTTTGATGAAGTTGATATAATGATGAAGAGAATATGCATGATGGTAAATTAAACTCGTGGTGCTTTTGAAGATGGTAATGGCGATTATGATAAATCCTAAATCTATGCAGTGAATGACTTTATCCAGTGGATAACTTTATTCGTGCCGGCTTCGTGCAACCTGCCCCTGGCAACCAAGATAGATGTTTTTGATAACTAATTAACACTGACCTGCCAAAGATGGAGCAACAAAGATAGGGAAAGCAGAAACGAACCACAGCCAACCAATGCCATAATGAGGATTCACCGTCAACGCCAAACACATTGGCGCAGTGAAATACATTCCCTCGCCTATCCCTTGCATAGCAGCATACGCATACAAATATTCCACCTTATTTGCCATCGGTATTAAGAAGTCAGTAACAAGCATTAACGCTAGTCCCGTTTGATATATATGGTAAAAAGAGCACCGATCTGTATCACCGACTTTGCCAGTAAGAACTCTACTTATAGTACTGATAATACCAATAATGGGATAGATCCATGACGCTTCGTTGCTGGAGATTCCTATCCCTTCAGCGTAGTTGATCTGAAACAGACACAAGGAAATTAGATAGCATTTTAAAATAGTCAAGCTTTCACATTTATTGCTTGGTACATAAGTATATATACTTATCTCCTCCATGCACGATATTTTTTGGGGCACATCTGGTGCACGATTTTTTTCTCTGTTTAAGGCTTTGCTCGTTATTTTTTGCAGTATTTCCCCAATCCCTCCCCCCACCACCCCTCAAATATCTAATGGTCCGTCCCTAAATACTTGGTGACAGCGCGCGCGTACGCGGCCACACACTTGTTTAGCGCCAAATCCATTTCGGAAGTGACGTAATGTAATGCTCGTTGGAGTCAGCTCGCGCATCTCGACAGCTAGATAAATACGTCGTTGGAGAAGTTTCTTTTGAGAAATCTCTTCGGAAATCTCTGCCACCATTGATAATAAAAATTCTTATTTATTATGTCCGTGCTGCAAAGCCAGGGTAAATGTAAACGGCAGTTTCAAATGATAAAGGTAAGGTTAACTTATTTAGGCAGGGTGGCCCATTCAGCAACGAGGCTGGTATCCAGAGGGCCCTGCATACATGATGCACACTTACCAAGTGAATTAACGGCATATAGTGGCCCATGTAAGCAACAATGTTCATTATCATAAGCAGAATCATGATGGGGTCTTTCAGAACTGAACAATGCAACGATGACGTAATGACAGAAACCTTGCATCTCTTTTCAAGAACAGGGCTTTCCTCAGGCTGTACTTTTCTAGTAATACCGGCTCCCAAGACAGCAGTTGCAAGACTGAGAGATGCCAAAACCAGCATAGTTTTTCTCCAACCTAGACGATCTATGAGTGTTTGAATTATAGGGCTTAATATAACAACTCCTGCCCCGGGCCCCGAAGCCGATACTATTGCCATAGCAAATGAACGGTGTTTATCAAAATACAAGGGTACCATACGAAAACCAGCCATATAAACCAGACAGGTACCCCAACCAAGTACAAATCCATATGTAATACTAAGTACGTAGATATTAGGAGCAAATGCTGAACCCAGAAGTCCTAGCGCAGACAGCATTGAGCCACAGAATATGGTAATTCTACAGTTAAAGCGAGTTGTAAACACTGATGCTACAGGACATAGCATAAGCAAGAAAGCTACTGAAAATGAGCCAGGCATTGCTGAAAGAAAACCACAAAATGTCAAAAAAACATCATACAAATAAGTAAAAACTCAATTGTTGACAAGGTTTTAGAGCGGTTGATCAAAGAAATACGAGAGGTTAAAAACTGCCAAGTTATTATCGTATTGGGGTCTGATTCGTAGGTGTGAAGATTTTTGGCTGCGCACTAGTCTTTGAGTGACGTCATTCCGATTGCAAATCGTTCAAGAATAAGAAGATTCAATATTTCTGACCTGTTTTAGCTTTTCCAGCTTTAAAATCCTTCAGTATTTCAGGGAAGAAGACACCATATAAGATGCAAATCCCAACAATTATCAAATGTGCCAAAGAAATACAGACACAAGCAATCCAAGATGCTCTTCCATCAAACTCTAGACTATCTGTGACTTGAATAGCCCTTACTATGCTCGATCTTTTATCTGAAACAAAAACAAGTAAATAAAACAAATAAAGGAACACAAAAGAGAAAGTTCAAACACAAAAACAAATTCATTTTGAAAGTTTCAGTCGACGAACTAAATCAAAGCGAGAAAATTATGATATCGATCATAACATGATGCATAATAATCGGCTACCATTATATATATCCCGTTGTTTTGTTAATCAGATCTTTCGGATATGGGACATTTTATATAATTTGAACCTTTGATAACTTTATATATCCTTTATTATCATCAGCGTGTTTTTTTTTTAATATACGAACCGATTATTGCAAGGTAAAGTACTTATTCAGTCACGCGGCAGTACATTCTTCCAACAAATTAAGAACTCGATCGGGTGACAACATATTTTCAGACTTGCGTATAAAAACTCACAATTGCACACATCTCTAGGTAGAAAAATGGGAATAAAATTGTCTTGCTTTCCAAAGGGTAGACAAAAAGTAGCTGCGAATTTTGATGATGGCGTTAATGCGCTGGATTCATTTGTTTTGTTTTGTGTCTAGTATCCATAACTGACTCAATTCCATGCAATTCCTCGGTTTGTGGTTAGAATTTATGTCCGCAATGGAATAATTACTAGTTCTTATAAACCACTTTTACCTTTTTTCCCGGTAGATAATTTTTCCATGTTGTTTCTCTAGCTAGAAAAATATGAATGAGCTCGGAATTATAAAGTTCAACGCAGACACATCCTTACGGTTGACTAGCAAAAACCGTGAAAGTACTTGAGATAACGATATGCACACCCTTCTACATTGTACGTAATATACGAGCGTGCTTTTATATTTGCATTATTTTCATCAGTATTACTGAGAATATGTATTTACAATGAGCAAAAATTTCGAACCCTTCAAAAAATCGAGTTGGCTATAGCTATCAGTTTTTTATTAAGTATTAAAAAAATGGAATTTCAGTTAAAGACATATACACCACCGTGGAGCTTGGGGCTTTATTAAACAATATATTGAAACCAAGTCTAAACAAGTTTGACCTGTTTTTATTACAGGTTTTTGTTGTTTTATATACCACGATTTTTTAATGTGAGTAATTTATAAATTGTCATATTCTCCAGGCTTCAGCCGCTACATCAATTCGCACCAACTTGTCACACTTTGGGGTTGATATTTGAATTGTGAAATTAGTATAAACCCGGATTTATATTTTATATTTATATTTACTATACGGGGACGTTCCGCCAAATAGGGTATGGTTTTTCACCTTCATGTCTTAAATAGGGTATACAATTTACCTTAAGTTGTCTTGAATAGGGATGTACTTTCCCTATGTTTACTGTCTTAAACAGGCTGTTAATCAGTATTTAATCTAATAGAACATCAAGTCAAATTGAAGAATATTGACATATTGACATCTCTACGGGATGGATAGGGTCTACATTTTACCGATTTGTCTTGAATAGAGTATGGATTTTCGAGATTTTACTGTCTTGAATAGGAACCTTTCCGTCAGAAACTGGATCAAGTACCCCTCCCAGGAAGTATAAAGCCGCCAGGTTTTTAACGAATAAATTTAGTTTTGTCAATGCTTCGCATAGATTACATGTGTGTAGACTATATAATGCTGTAAAAAGAGAAACAACTGAAAATTGTATCGTCTATGATGTAACGTCGTGTGTGTCCTCCCTATTGAATGTGACATGGTACTGCATGCCATTTTACCATCGGTTATGACACTATTGTGACTTGTAATGTACCCATGTGAGCTACGTGAGTGACTGAACACCATTTCTACCAGCTGGTATTTCCAACACTCATCAATATCACCATCATAATCACCACTTCACTGAAAAAACAAACAAACAAACAAACAAACAAACCAACCAACCAACCAACCAACAAACAATTACAAATAAATAAATAAATAAATAAATAAATAAATAAATAAATAAATAAATAAATAAATAAATAAATAACTAAATAAATAAATAAATAAATAAATAAATAAATAAATAAATAAACAAATAAACAAATAAATAAATAAATAAATAAATAAATAGATAAATAAATAGATAAATAAATAAGTAATTAAATAAATATATAAATAAATAAATAAATAAATAAATAAATAGATAGATAAATATATAAATAACAAGTGTGTTTATTGCAATATCCGGCGAATAACTAAACATGGAAAAAGGCTTTAATTTTCAGAGATTTTCCGAAACTGAAAAGCCTTTTTTCCACGTTTAGCTATTAGTATATTGCAAAATCAGATAAATAAAGGTTTTTTTCAGTGCTTCTGATATCCGGCCGGCCATCACAATAATCACCACCATCACTATCATCATTAGTACCACCACTATATAGCCCCATTACCATCATAATCATAACCATCACAACCAACTATCACCGTCATCATCATCATCTTTTAATTGCGAAACCAGCGGAGTGGGTTTCCTGTGTTAATTGTAACGCAAACCGCTGACACCAAGAAATCAAAATGGAGTTTTCATCTGAACTGTCCAAATTTCCTTAAAATAATAGTTTATTAATTTCCTTTACATTCACGATATCAACGAATTTTAACTTTCTTATCATGGGGTCACTATTCAGTCGTAAGAAGGAGCCAGAAAAACCTAAAATTACCGAGCAGGATAAGGCAATTCTGGTAAGAAAAAAATGTTTATTTTTGATCAATATGGGCGAGATGAACTTCACTTTTGAAATAATGATTTGTTTTATTATAACTTAAGTTGAATTATGTGACTGTCACTCTAACTGAAACTTTCTTCTGATGTCTAGTTTATTCAACGAGTTTTTTCTTTATCGATAGGCTTTGAAGCAACAAAGAGATAAACTAAAGAAATACCAAAAGAAGGTAACGAAATTCAAGAAAATCAGCTAAGAATTGATGTTTTTTTCCTTTGTATTATATGAAATACCGAGCTAATCTTAGATAACTTAAATTACTTTTATGGCTTTTCTTTAAAGATAGAACAGAATTTAGGAAAAGAAAGACAGCTTGCCAAGGAGTTGCTTCAACAAGGAAAAAAGAAGTAAATAACTTGAATATTTTTTAGGAAAGGAAATAAATTTATATTCAAAATAGTAAAAAATAAAGCATAAGCTTATAAAATTTACAACGTTAGAGGAGTTCTCAATTTTAATCCCTGCCCATCCCCACAGAAATTTAAGTATATTTCACCCCACCCCACCCCACTTTTTATTATTATTATTATTATTATTATAGTCCACTGGAAATTCCAAAATTTCACTAATTATCTTTCTGCCCAATGAAAGATTTGCTTTAGAGACCTTCGTGAATCCTGGATAAAGTTTTCCATGGGATAAAAGGGATCTACCATAACATTAGTTAATTAAATGACTTGCCACTGGTTTTGTTTCTGGCCTGTACCCTAATGAGCAAAAAATAATATAATTACAAATTACTAGTAGATCTTTTCATGTTTTTGATTTCCTGTATTTTTCTTTTACAGTAAAGCCAAACTTTTACTCAAGAAGAAGAGATATCAAGAACAACTTCTTGAGAGAACGGATAACCAATTAGAAAACCTAGAAAAGATGGTATGTTGTTATTTATAAATGGCAATCAGTTTTGTGTGAGTGTGAAACAGTACTGTATCGCATTGTGACCATACATTTTACACTAAAAAAAGTTGTGCAATGGTTGCAGTATTGAGTGGTATTATCACCATACCATTTCCCATACATATAAAAGTTACTATTACGATGACATTAATGACAGCGACCATAAAAAAAAACTTTATGTGTGGTGTGTTCTCCTGTGAGTGAAAGGTCCCAAGCTCAAGAACATTTTATGAAATTATTTAGAACTACAGTACTTGTTTCGACTTTGTTTCTATCCGTAGCTTAATACAGATGCATGAACATAATTTTTTCTTTAGACCCAAGATATAGAGTTTGCTCAAGTGCAGATACAAGTAGCTGAAGGCCTTAAGAAAGGAAATGAATGTCTTCATCAATTACACGAGGTATCTATACATATTAATTGAAATTAACATTTTTGTTATTGTAAATCTTAATAGATTGCAGCTGCTGTTGTGGTACATGTTTAGATGACAAGACATCCTCGGGAACCCAGGGGTTTGGAACCCAGTGACAGATAATTAACCCCTGGGTCCCCAGGGATGGGCTAAGTGATGTCTTGAAACCACTTCAATATTCCTTAATCCTAGAATATTTTGGTCTGCCTACAATTTAATATTGTAATATTCACTGTTATTGTATCTCATGTGACATCATTATGAATACTTATGAATTATCATTTAATGAATTATCTTTTTTTCTCAATTTCAAATACGTCCAATTATGAGACATGTTGTAATGGGCTGTTATTATTTTTCACACTAAGATCATGTCAATTGAAGAAGTGGAAAGAATTATGGATGAAACAAAGGAAGCTGTAGAGTATCAGAAGGTAGAATTTTTAAACAAAGTACATTTGGTTCAGTCCACACATCAACCATTAATCCATTCTCATATTCAATCAATTAATTTATTCATTCACTTATTCAACCATGAATTAATCCATTTATTTCATCTATCTAACTTTTAATTTGTTCATCCTTGCATGAGGTTAGTAATTCCTTTGTTAATTGTGTTAATTGATAAAACCATTACACACAGTTATATCATTATCCAATTAATATATATATATTTTTTTTTTATCAGGAAATTGATGATTTGTTGAGTGGTGGTTTGTCAGATGAAGATAATGATGCAGTCTTGAAAGAACTTGAGGAACTTTCAGCTCAGGTAAGAATTATAATTATAATAAATTTAACCAGTTATTTCTAATTAATGAAACACTACATTATTCAAATAATTTAAGATTTACCACTTTGAGACTTTGAATGTTATTTTCAAGTAGCTGCTATGGTCGCTGTGCTCAGGACGATGTGCAATGTGTCAGGGGTGGTATGACAAGATTTGACGAATAATCTGCATTTTGTGATGGAAGATAATGAAGACGACAACAAAAACAGCCTGATTTTAAACTGGGGCTTTCCTTCGAAAGCCCAAGTTATAATTCTTGTCTTTCACAGGAGGTAGTCCAAGTTCTAAGAGATAATTCAGGATGCAAATGCAGGCTATATTTAATGTTTACTTTGAAAACGTAGTGTTTGAAATACTAAGTTCTATCATTGATTGCATGTTTATTTTCAAAGACTGTTACTGAGAAGTTACCAGAAGTTCCTAAGACAGATATTGATGTAGAGCTTCCAGAGACGCCTACACTAGAACCAGGTACATTTATTGAATCTGTGTAAAACAAAACAATCAGCAGCTACAAGATACACACATTTTCATCACAGACTGCAACAATACAAGGCCAAACATTACAAACTATGTTTCAGAATAGACCAGTTTCAAGTTCTTCATTGCTCAGGCTTAAAGCCTCAATTTTAGGTAAATTAACAAAAGAGTCAAGACAAAACCATTGCTATTTATATTGTTTTTGGATTGGTGTATTCTCACGGGATGTACCTCGTACAAAAGAATATATCACATACTATCAAGGCTTAGCCTGAGCAATGAAGAACATGAAACTGGACTATTGAATACTAGAATACCACGGTTTGCAATAGCTCAATCTATGGCTTTGAGAATTGAATACCACGGTTTGCAATATCTCAATCTATGGCTTTGAGAATTGAATACCACGATTTGCAATATCTCAAACTATGGCTTTGAGAATTGAATACCACGGTTTGCAATATCTCAATCTATGGCTTTGAGAATTGAATACCACGGTTTGCAATATCTCAATCTATGGCTTTGAGAATTGAATACCACGGTTTGCAATATCTCAATCTATGGCTTTGAGAATTGAATACCACGGTTTGCAATATCTCAATCTATGGCTTTGAGAATTGAATACCACGGTTTGCAATATCTCAATCTATGGCTTTGAGAATTGAATACCACGGTTTGCAATGTTATCTCAACCTATGGCTTTGAGAATTGAATACCACGGTTTGCAATATCTCAATCTATGGCTTTGAGAATTGAATACCACGGTTTGCAATATCTCAATCTATGGCTTTGAGAATTGAATACCACGGTTTGCAATGTTATCTCAACCTATGGCTTTGAGAATTGAATACCACGGTTTGCAATATCTCAATCTATGGCTTTGAGAATTGAATACCACGATTTGCAATATCTCAAACTATGGCTTTGAGAATTGAATACCACGGTTTGCAATATCTCAATCTATGGCTTTGAGAATTGAATACCACGGTTTGCAATATCTCAATCTATGGCTTTGAGAATTGAATACCACGGTTTGCAATATCTCAATCTATGGCTTTGAGAATTGAATACCACGGTTTGCAATATCTCAATCTATGGCTTTGAGAATTGAATACCACGGTTTGCAATATCTCAATCTATGGCTTTGAGAATTGAATACCACGGTTTGCAATGTTATCTCAACCTATGGCTTTGAGAATTGAATACCACGGTTTGCAATATCTCAATCTATGGCTTTGAGAATTGAATACCACGGTTTGCAATATCTCAATCTATGGCTTTGAGAATTGAATACCACGGTTTGCAATGTTATCTCAACCTATGGCTTTGAGAATTGAATACCACGGTTTGCAATATCTCAATCTATGGCTTTGAGAATTGAATACCACGGTTTGCAATATCTCAATCTATGGCTTTGAGAATTGAATACCACGGTTTGCAATATCTCAATCTATGGCTTTGAGAATTGAATACCACGGTTTGCAATGTTATCTCAACCTATGGTTTTGAGAATTGACTACCACAGATTGTAGACACCATAGACAAAATAGTGACATGCAGTTTGTATGAAAGTGACTTTGCTGAATTCTAACAACGCTTAAATTGTTACCTGATGACTGTTTGTATTTGTGTTTAATTCTTGTAGCAGAACATGAGAAGAAGAAAGAAAAACGAGAAAGAGAAATGGTAGCAGCTAGTTAAACTTTCAATCAATATTAATCAATGACAACTTTTTAATATTATATGAAATAGAATTATCAATTGACCATACTCATGCAAGACCAAAGCACAAATGGTATTAACCTCTTTGAGTTCTAAGTAATGGTAGTACATGTTTTTTTGCCAAAGTCCTAGAATGTTAAGGCCTTTGAGTGGTCCAAGATGGAGTTCACCCTCTAGAGAAGAATGTCAGCAGTTATGTACTTTAGTTGATATACATGACATCTTATTACATAGTATATTATGTATTATAAAGCCCCAGAAAATATAAATATTCCAAACACAAACTTCAAAATGTATTTGTAGATCACAACCATATATTCTCTAGAATTTCCAGTTTTCTTCCATACAAGCTCTGCAATTCTTTCTTCTTCAAACTCTCCTTCTCTCTAAAAATTCAAAATCCCTCTGTGGGAAGGGATGGTATTTTTTTGGACCAAACAATTTTAACTTGCTAATATCTCAGAATGTTCTTCCCAGAATTGATCTCCTATTATGTCTGTATGACAACTAGTGACTTTCCGTCTTGTTCTCTTCAACTTCTGTTCTGTTTTCTGGCTGGCATTGTTTGACATATCTTTCTCCTACAGCACAAAAAGAAATATAGAGTTTATAATAGGTCCCTTGCATGTTACGTCAAAGCAGCCCGATCTAAAGGACAAAACACAAAAGATTTTTGCTCTCTTGGGAGCTGAAATCTATTGTTCTGTCCTCCGGGTTGAGCTGCATTCCAACGAGCTGCAAGGAGTCTATTAGAGTGAACACTTAAAAGTATGAACAGTCTGTGGATGTTCCTAGTTATTGCATCTACATCTACCATTCAACCAATCATCTGCAATCAAGCTTCGGTGTAAAGTCGATCAAAGGTAGGTTGAAAGGTAGATGGAAAAGTATACATTTGTATAAGTATATTAGGCTGTTATGATTTTTAGTGAGACACAATATGTTGTTGAAATCAATGACTAAGAATTGTACTAAAACAGTATTATACTAAATAGGTATGTGGTATCATATGATAATATGGAAGTATAATCAAATCTTAATTTTCACTGACAATAGTAACCTCACTAGTCTTAGATTTCAGATGTTACAGTGAGGACACTCCAACCGGGACCACATTGTGTTTTTTGTTTTTTTGTTTTTTTTGCAATACTTTTAAAACTTGAATCCTTTTAAGTGAATCAAATAGAAATATAATTTTGATCACTCAATGTATTTAACTATAAATCCTACTTGTTCAAAGGGTATGAAGCAGTAGAATTTTAGCAAGGAAAATAAAAATATAGATAACACCAAGGGGTCCTGGTTGGAGTGTTTGCAAGTGTAATATTTTAGTAAAGATAAATGTACAGTGATCATTTTCTTAAGAATAAAATAATGAATTTTCAGTTTCAAAGAGTTTAATCTTCAATTCTTGGTATATAATCCATTTGATCCCCACAGACAATTATTACAAGTAACAAACCTGAGATATACTGACTTTGTCCCAAATTAACACTGTTCCTTTTCTATACAGCGGTGGTTCATTATTGTAATTGATACCAAACTCTGAAAATAACAGCTCATTCTTGTCACTGGAAACAGTCCCCTGAACAAGAAAGACATTATTTTTGTCATGGTGCATAACTGCAAATAACTGTATGATGTAAGAACATTTTTATGCCCAGATGTAACGTTTAGGTATTTTTTTCTGATTTTCAAATGATCGTAATAGCCAAATAATATATTTTAATGGCTTTATTTTACTACAACTACCAGCATTCTTTGTTAATCCTCTTTCAAATTCCAAATTTTAATGCCTGTGGAGATTAATAGCATAATAATCTGCACTAATTGCACTACAAAAAAGTTAGCAAAGCAATCTGGTAGTTGGTATTATCTACTTTATCAAGCAAATTGCTCATATTTTGACCCAGAGTATTTTCCTCCCCTTTCCTCTCCCCCTAGGTACTCAATCCATGAACCTAGTCAGTGTTTGTCAACTCACGCAAAGTTTATCCTCTGCATCAGTTTGAGTGAGTCCACTTTTCTGGACCAAATTCCAGAAACATGTATTGTACAGGTTATTGATATGGCCTGAAACAAACCAATAAAATGGTTAATGGGAGTTCATTGAAAGCAAATTTGAAGAACTTTGACATAAAGCTAGAAGCAACAATCATTGTTGGACAAAATCATATAATTTGTTTGGTGGTCAACTTAGCTGATTTGATTTATTTTCGCCATATTTGTATTACAGAAGCATGTACTAGTTAAAAAAGTACCGTATTTACTCAAATAAGCGCCTCCCCCGAATAAGCGCCCCTTTTGAACAGAAAAAAATAATAAGCGCCTCCCCCGAATAAGCGCCCCCTATCCCGCACTAGAACTCTTACATTCAAATCAAAAATAAATAAAAGTGTGATTTAACATATGTACATCTCGTGTTTAATATACAGTCAATTAACATAGAAGCTTCTTCTCTTTATGTTATACTAATACTAGTACTGCTGCAGTAGTACAACATTGATTTTAAAAGAAAAACATAGTTTGACCAGTGTGTACGTGTTTCGTTTCGTTGAATAAGTGCCCCCTTGAATAAGCGCCTCCCCCGAATAAGCGCCCCCTTTTAGACGCGAAAAATTTAATAAGCGCCGGGGCGCTTATTCGAGTAAATACGGTACACACATTGGCAGGTAGGCCTCTAGAAGCTATTATAAGCTTATAAAAGCGAGTGATAACAATGAATGGATGAATATCATTATGTAAATGAATGAATTATAAAGTTAACGGCAGATGAATGAATGAATGAATAAATGAATGAATGGATAATTGTATGATTGATTGAATGGAGTGAATGAATGAATGAATGAGATGCATGAAATCACATTTACTACTACTCACAATCTGCCTGCCTCCAGCTTAAATAATCCCTTAGGTTTTTATCAGACGGGTATAAGACAACACGTCCGTCAAACATTGGAGGATACATCAGTACTTGGTCAACAAAGTAGGTTTTCCAGTGGAACACATAAGAAGCCGCAAACAGAGAAACTACATTGGTTGTAATCTTGCTAAAAATTGGTCAAAATAATATGACATTAAAATCATGGCTATATTAATTGTAAGCATATACAGAAAGATTGAAGCAAGTGGAATACCTTGCTCTTCTGCTAAACTGTGTTGTACTCTTCTTAAAAACAAAACTAAAAGAAAATAATTTTAAATTTAGGACCATAATAGGTGGCTATATGATTGGCAGCTAGGTGGACGATTACACAATAAAATGGTTGACAAGTGTATTGAATCACAAGCACATAGCAAGAAAGACCAGTGTTCAATATCAATAACACTTTACCTGTATTCATCGCTCTGTCCATACCCTAACACAACATCACCAAACTCATCCATCACGGATTGTCCACATCGGTTCATTAGATTAAGAGCCCTAGGATCATTTGGTTTATTGAAACCATGGACATCTGAAAACCTACAATTATTTCAATAACGCAGAGAATCAATCAGTCGATCAATAAAATGATGAATGAACGAACGAATGAATGGATGGATACGACTCGGACTTATGGAATGTTGAATGGATGAGTATTTTCTATGTTTTTATGCACACCACTATGACATTTTACAGGGCGTTTTCTGCATGTCATGCACTCACATCTCATCAGAGCATTTGATAAAACGTTATCAAGAGTTTTCCTAAATATCTGCAATCAAAAGTTTACAGTACAATCAAAAATAATTTTACCTGTGAAAATTTCTTCCATCAATTCTAACAACGATCCAACAATTTAGTAGACAGCTATCATTTTGCTCAAACTTTCTGACGTACTCATATTTACTTTTTGCCATTTTATAGTCACGAAGCAAGCACAAAAGAGTTTTAAACCGGTTCAAAATCGCTTATGAGTTTTATTTCACTTCGTCCGCCATCTTGGAAAGAGTGTGACCAAGCCTTTCAGCTGTGCTACCAGGCCATGTCTGTTTTCAAAATGGCAGAAGAGGAATCAGCAAAAGTTGACGATGCAAAAGCACCCAAAGTGGAGAAAAATGAAGGCGCTTTTCGTGGATATGCATTGTATACATATAATGCAAACAGGTCATTTTTATTTGTTGACTTCCACGTTGTATTTTAGCTGTATTTGTAAAATATTGTTATTTCAACAGACCTACAATCGACACAGCTGAGACCAATGAAGGAGGCGGTGACAGTTCAGTAGCTGATTTTCTACGCAAGGAAGCCACATTCGACCATGATTTTAGGTGAGACAATTTGCAGAGTTATATCATGTATATTTCTTGTCGAAAAGATGTCAACGTAATAACTTAAATGTAACGATTCTATCGTTTTAGTCTGGGAGAGGTACGATTTGTACGCTTTGTGCGAGCACAAAACATTTATGTCCGTTGAAAAGTCTAGTCTTTTAGTCTTTTAGTATGCAAATTTTAGGTCTGGGATAGAGTCGGGGTTTTGAGGCCCCGGTGGCCCACCCCTACCCAAGTTAATTGGGGTGGAAGTAAAGGTAGGCATGTTCCCAGGATGAATATATTTTGATCCATTTCTGTATTGGACTAAGCCAACTTAGTTGCGAGTTTTTCCAGTCAGGTTATAATGATTTGTTCTTTAATTTTGTACTATCTTTATATATATATATATAGTCAACTACAGAAAATAATAGATCTGTGTTACATATAATATCAGTGATGAATTACGGAAAAGCGAAAGGTACTTACAATTCTAGTTGATATTCCTGACCTTGCTAAACTGATTTTCGATTTACATTTTCTCTTATATATGTTAGATTAATTCCCTAAGGAACAGTTCAACCTATCAATAAATCCACTGAAAATCCAAAACACCCCTCTCCAGTGCGGAACTATAGGGTGAGCAACGATTGCAACTAATTATTATTGTTATTATTTGAATGTCATAAATAAAGTGTTTTTTTTTTTTTTTTTTTTTTTTGTTGTTTTTTTTTTTTTTTTTTTTTTTTTTTTTAATGTTCGTTTCTTGTTGAATTGTTCTTCTTGTATTTTCCTCTTTGTTTAATGTTCATTTCTTCCTTCTAAATCTTCGTGCGTTGCTATTAAGCATAGTTTTTGGATGGGTCTCTCATATTCTCCTGTGCTCGTTCTGATTTTTACTTTCCTGACGAGGTTGTCTTTTCCTGGGTATGTCTTTACGATTAATGCCATTTTCCACTTGTTTCTACGATTAGTATCTAACTCTAGGACCAAGTCTCCAGGCTTGACATTTTCTCTGGTTCTAAACCATTTGTTTCGTGGTAAGAGGTTCGGCGCAAAATATTTCATCCAACATTCCCAGAACTGCTGTGCTTTCTTCTGGACACTTCGTAGTAAATTTCGTGGGTTTACGCAATCGTCTGCTTCTGGTTGTGGTGGTGAGTTGTGTTGAGTCAGTAGGATGTCGTTGGGTGTGATCGGCGGTGCATCAAAGACACTGTTAGAACTTGGGTAAAGCGGTCGGTCGTTGATCATATACATGGCTTCGGCAAGAAAGGTACGCCATTGTTCTTCTGTATACGCATGGAATTTACATGTCGCGTCTAGTGCTTGTCGTACTGATTTTATCAGGCTCTCTACGACTCCATTTTGATGGCTGGCTCGGGGAACATTCCATTGCCACTGGAATTCGCACTTAAATTCTTCTGAGAGTGTGCTCTGTATCTTGGGGATGTGCCAGTTCTGTAGGATTTCTTCGAGGTATCTTTGCGCTCCTATGAAATTTGATCCACAGTCTGACCAACAAACATTCGGGTTTCCTCTTGTACATACAAATCGTCTAAATGCCATGAGGAAGGCGTCAGTACTTTTGTCTGTGACGAGCTCTAGGTGTATTGCTCTGGTTGTCATACAGGTAAATATTATCACTTGTGCTTCTTTATTCGTTCTTCGATTTAGCTTGATATGTAGTGGTCCGAACATGTCTAGGGCTGTGTTGCAGAATGGTGGAAATCCTGGTGCTACTCTAAGGCTTGGTAGTTGTCCCATGAGTTGCTCTAATGGTTTCCCTCTTAACTTTCTACACGTGACACATTTCCTTGTCAGTAATCGAGCTTCGCGTCGAAGTCCAACTATCCAGAACTTCTTTCTAGCTTCATACATAAGACTTTGGTATCCACAGTGGGCTCTTTTCTCGTGTAAATGTAACAGCAAAAGATGTGTAAGTCGATCGTTCTTTGTTAATACAACTGGATTTCTTACATCCTCTGGTAGGTTGACGTTTTCTAGTCGTCCATGAGCTCTCAGTATTCCGTTTTCATCTGTTCTTACGGCTAACGTTTTGCTTAGTGTGTCGTGGTCGATCTTTAACTGGCTCCATTTGAAGAGGAGATTTTCTGACTCTTTCAACTCTTTCACCGATATAGGGCCTTCCGATCTGTGAGCTTTGTTCTTTGTCTTTACATTCGTAACAAATCGTCGTACATATGCCAAGGTTTTCCTTGTTTTGCAAAACGATGAACATGATTTGGTCAAGTGGTCAAGGATTGGATTTCCTATCTTTTCATTCGATGATTTCGAGGCATCAATAGAATGTTGATCAGAATTCTTTAATTCACTACTTGCTTCGCGATCTGTCTCTTTTGGACTAGGCGTGTCAAATGTTGGCCAATCTTCATCTGGTAGTTTCAGAAATGGGGGTCCGTCCATCCATTCTGCGAGTTGATCTTCTGGTATTCCTCGTGTCAGTGCATCTGCTAGATTGTGTTGGGATTGGATGTATTTGAATGCTTGTGTATCCACTGTTTCTTGAATCTCTGCGACTCGAATGGACACGAATGGTTTGAATTTTCGTGGGCTTGTCTTGACCCATGCTAGTACTGTTTGTGAATCTATCCAAAACACTTTTTTACATTGGTTTATTTCTGCAAACTTCAGTGCTTCGTTACAGGTGGCATATAGTCTCGTGAGAGTTAGACATCCCATCAATTCCAGCCGTGGTATTGACTTTCTCTTCAGAGGTGCGACGAAGGCTTTGACCATCACTGGGATGCAGGAATAACTGTCGTCTGTGAGTTTCCATCTGAGAAATATAACAGCACCGTAAGCCTTTTCTCCGGCGTCGCAGAATCCGTGGATTTCTGGAGGTCCTACAGCATTCTCTGGCTTTAGCTTTCTCTTGAACTCGTGTGTCAATAACTGATTTAGTTTCTGTATATTCTTGATCCATTTTGTCTGTATTTCGTCTGGTAGAAGTTCATCCCATGAATGACCTGCGCACCATAACTCTTGTAAGTCGATCCTTAATTCGATAGTGACTGGTACAACAAGTCCAATTGGATCCCAAATTTGGGCTAGACAAGCGAGGCAGTTCCTCTTGGTTAGACTCTTCAAATCTGTGGTGATTTCACGTTTATTGAACTTGAACGTGTCTTGCTCTTTATTCCACTTGTGGCCTAGGAAAGTTGTATTCGTTTCTTCTGTTTGATCAACGTTTTTGTTATTCGAGTGCCAGGCTTTGATTTGGAACTTTCCTTTCTGTAGAATAGCATCAATATCATCTGTGATCTTTTTTACGTCAGATTCAGTTTCTTTGGATCCTCCAATATCATCTACGTAGATGTGTGTCAAGAGTTCTTTCGATGCTTCTGGGTATTGGGCTTCTGCCGACTTTGCAAGCATGTTGATCGCTCCAGTGGCTATGTCTGGTGCAGGTTTATCTCCGAAGTTGAGTCTCGTCCATTGATAGACTTTTGGAGGTTCAGTTTCACTTCTTCGCCACAAAAATCTGTGGAAGGTTTGATCGTCTGGGTGTATTTTCACTTGGTTGAACATCTTTCTGATGTCTCCTGTATATGCTATATCGTCCCATCGCCAAGCTATGAGTACTTCAGGTAGACTATTGATATAATTTGGACCCTTTTCCAGATGGTCGTTGAGAGATCGTCCACTAGGACCTTTGGCAGCTGCATCAAACACTAGACGAACTTGTGTCGTTCTCTCTGGCGTAAATACGGCATGTAGGGGTAGGTACCACTCCGGTGATCTGTGATTCACTTCTTCTGGTGTAAGTTCTACAACGAATTCTTGGTCGACTAGCTTGTCTATCTCTTCTTGGATAACTTTCCTGTAGTTCTGTCGTTTCAATGTCTTCTCGAAGGAGATCATTCTTTCGTATGCGATTTGATAGTTACTTTCTGTGGGTGGCCCGGATTCTTTCCATGGCATGCGTACTTGTACTCTACCGTCGACGATTTCAGTAGACTTTGCAATGGTTTCGATGAATTTGTTTTCTTTCAGTGTTTCGTCTTTACAGGAACATAGACTAGTTGGTTTTACTCCGAGTAAATCTTGTGTGAGCAATGTCTTTATATCTTCTTCTGTACTTACAGGTTCAACATAAACTGAATTAGCTTGTGGCGTATTTATGTCATGGTGTGTTACTTGTCCAATAAGGTACCATCCAAAGCAATTCATCTTTGCAACGGGTTCTCCCACGTTACCTTGGATAACGTGTACATCAATGAAAGCGTCACTTACATCTGTTCCTATAAGTATATCAACAGTTCCTCCATCTAGGTGAAGTTTATTTGAAATTTCTTTCAAATGTACATAGTTATTTACAGTGTTACTTTGTATAGGTCTTGCTGAGCTACATGGTTTGTTTATTGAATAGACTGAAATACATTTCTGTATGCTATCATCAAGAGGAGATACAATTGTAACGTTTACAAATTCAGAGTTTTCTGATTTCTTTTTTCCGCCAGCAAGATTCATAGTTAAATGTGTTTTCTGGCCATCTAAACGTAGTCGATTTTTTAAGTTCTTTGAAATCAGGCTTGTATTGGAGCCACTATCTAGCATGGCGAGTGCTTCAACGTAATTGCCGTCTTTGTCTTTAATCTTGACTCTCTGGACTGGGCATACTCCTGGAATTTTACTGTTACTGCTAACTTGTCTTGTATCTGTGAAGGGGGTTGCTTGAGGATTCAAGTTAGAATTCGTGAAAGGAGGGCGATCGTTATGTAGGGTTGCGTGATGTCCCTTGGAGCATTTATCACAGGTTGTTCCGTCTTCTTTACTGCAGTTTGCTGTATGATGGTCTTTAAGGCACTTTCGGCAACGCTTGTGTTTCTTAACTACTTCCCATCTTTTGTTAACGTCAAGAGCAGTGTATTGTGGACATTCGTGAAGGTAATGTTTATTTGGACATCTCATCGGACATACATCATCGGCTGGTGGGCTGTTTACTGCGTTCGTATTAGCTCTTCTCGGTTGACGTTGATTTTGAGATTCTGTTGGACATGCGTCATCGGTTGGTTTACTGTTTACTGTATGTGCGTCCGCTCTTCTAGGTTGACGTTGGCGGTCAGCGGCGTCATTGCTATTCATCTTCCCACGTGACCTTAGGGTAGATTCTCTGTTCAACCACTCAATTAGGTTAAGAATGTTTTCCTCTTTTCCAGCTCCACTCATTTCTCGGCCAAATGCAATATTGTCCTGGTGTTCGAGTTTCGATAACAGTTGTGACATGACAAATGGTGCTTCAGCTGATTTTGTTACAGCACAACCGTTCTGTTCCATATTGTTGGTGAAGCTGAGAATTTTGGCGGCAAAACGTGAAAGAGAATTTGCATCACCTTTGACTGGTTTTATATTGGTTATGTCTTTTAACAATTCATCCATTATTTTTCTTTTGTTTCCAAATTCAATGTCAAGTATTTCCCACCCTTGGGCTATTGTTTTGCAATACTTTATTTGATTTGACCAAAATGAATGCTTAGGAAGCGCTTTTCGAAATCTTTGAAGCTGCTCTTCTTCATCTTGTTCAAATTTGTTCATACAATGATTGAATTCTTGTTTCCACGTTAAATACGATTTTCTATCTCCGTCCCATGATGGAACTGGCAACTTTTCTAATCCGTGATTTTGATTGGCTTTCGTTTTTTCGCTGCTTAATGCATTCACCATTTTTTGAAGAGATTTATTCATACTTTCAAGACCTTTGGCCAATTCGTCGGAATCTGTCTGATTTTCTTTTTCAAGACATGTCTTTTTGTAGGACGTGAAACATTGCGTACATTTTAAATAATTGGATTTAACTTTTGCATTGATTTCTTCGTTTTGATTAACAATTGGATCATCAGACTGTAACGCATTGTCAACGCTTTTATCTCTAATTGAATCAATTTGTTTCTTTAAACTTCGATATTTCGTTTCTATTTCCTTGTAGATGTTTTCTATTGAACTTAGTTCAGGTTGGATCTCGATCACAACTTGAAATTCCTCAAATAAATCATTGAGCGACTTGATCGCATTATCTCTTTTTGCAGCGAGCGTTGAAATATCCGTTTTTGGAGGCATTGTTTAGTTTAAGTTTGAGCGTATTGTTTTTTTTTCGTTCTCATTGATTAGAAATTTAATTTGCATTGCAATGTTCCATGAAAACAATGGTGCTTTTGTTCCTTTTCTTTTGTGCGTATACTTTGGTTGCATGCAAATGTTTTTGTGTTTTTCTTGTTCACTCAAACAATCTTTTCAAATAATATTATTCCGCTCAATAGTATTTCTTTCAAGAATGATTTAAATGTTTTGTAAAGTGTAAATGTAGAAAGGTCTTTCTGTATTTTACTGAATGTTTCTTTCGACCACTGTAAATTGTTCACGATGTTCGCAATGTTCGTAGAAGTTTTTTCTTTGAATCAAACACAATTTATTTTATCTTTCATACCTTTGTTTGTAGTTTACTTAGCTTTGTAATTTAGTTTTCAATTTGCAAGCTTTTCCAGGTCTTTCGCTAAGTAATTCTTGAACTTTTCCAGGTTTTGCGGCTCGGATACTCTTGAGCTTTCCAGGTCTTTTGCTTAGTAATTTTTGAGCTTTTCCAGGTCTTGCGGCTTGGATACTCTTGAGCTTTTCCAGGTCTTCACCTCTAGGTTCGTCGATCAGAAGTAGCTTGTGGTTTACTAAGTTTACTTTATCCAATCATCCTTTTGCTTTGGCAGGAAAGGATCTTTACTAGTAGAATTTTGACTGTATTGGACTAAGCCAACTTAGTTGCGAGTTTTTCCAGTCAGGTTATAATGATTTGTTCTTTAATTTTGTACTATCTTTATATATATATATATAGTCAACTACAGAAAATAATAGATCTGTGTTACATATAATATCAGTGATGAATTACGGAAAAGCGAAAGGTACTTACAATTCTAGTTGATATTCCTGACCTTGCTAAACTGATTTTCGATTTACATTTTCTCTTATATATGTTAGATTAATTCCCTAAGGAACAGTTCAACCTATCAATAAATCCACTGAAAATCCAAAACAATTTCCTTTTATTTAAGTTATTTGTCTGTCATTCCCTTTAGTCTATCATTGCTGAGTACGGATCTGACTGGAGAACAAGACACAGAGTTAAGGACATTCATAGCTAGGAGATTAGCAAAAGGGACAGTCTATAGTGGGAGTGGCAATGTTGCGTCCATTGAGAATGTTCTACCGAACACTACCAGTCAGTGCTATTACTGTTTGTTGAGAGGTGATAAAGAACATGAGGGCATGGAGTAAGAACCCAATATAAACAAGACATTTAAAACATTTTTATAAAAATATATTGTTATAATTTTTTCATAGAGGTATAGACCTTCCCCACAATTGTTTGACTGGCCACAAAACAATAGATTTATATCAAGGCTGGAGTATATAAAATACAGATAACAAATGGACCTGTACACTCCAGCCTTGGTGTTATTGTTCTGTGGCCAGTCAAGCTAATGCAGGGAATGTCTATTTAATGATTCTTTGGCTTAATTTATTGCCATATTATGAGTTAATGCTTCCTGTGCACTGACCAGACATTTTTAACAGCAAGCGATTGCACAAGCTGTTTTTTCTTTTACTTTGGAAGATTCATATTTATTCTTCATTTCTTAGGGAAGCCACTATAAGTCCAGGCCGTTATCTTTCCAAAGACTTTGTTGTATGCTTTGTTGCAGACAGCAAGACTAAATTAGAACTATATCCTTATGTATGTATTTATCCTTTCAGTTCTCTACAGTTAAAAATGTATTTGTAACTCCCATATCATCATCTATCTCTACAAGAATATGTTATGATTTCATTTCATACACTAGTGTGTCCTAAGTTCTGGAAAAAACTGTAATTATTTGTGGCATTTGCTATATGTGCTGGATTACTAACAGGACTGGACAGTGCATATCGTATACAGAAAGCAAAAGATGCCAACAATGCATCAAGAGAATATTTACAATATACTGGTATTATTTAAAACTTATATTAATAATGACATTAATAACAACCCGCAAACTCTTCTTAGACACAATATAGTAATGTCCAGTACATACTGAAACACATAATGTTTGTCTAACTTGTCCTTCATAAAATAATAATAGTTTGATTATTTATTATAACAATGATATCATGTTATGTACATGTATGACTATTGTTAGTAATTTACCTTAACTGAGACACCTTTCAACAAGAACTTGATGACTACAGTGAAAAACTACTACCAGAGCTGATGACTCCTATTGTAAGTACCATCTGTCTGTCACAAAGACAATTACACACTAATTATTATAGTTATTACACTAATACAACATGCTCACAAAGCAGAGCTACCAACTGATGAATTTATATTTAATGAGGAAACCTAGATCACATCCGTGGTTTTCACTAGGGTCCTAACAAAAATACATATATATACAAAAAATAATATTAATGATAATAATTACAAGATAAAAATAATAAAAATAAATAAAAATTATATACAAGAATAAAATGATTAAAATACATTAAAAGATGGCTCATTAATCAAAGAGTACAGCTTAGGTCAGAACAAGCATGTTTTTAATAAGAGGTGATAGTTAAACTGGACCCAGAGAAAAAAAAAACAAAGCAAGGGAAAGGATGGACAACAATCTCAAGCCATGTGCGATTTACTGTCCAGGTATCTAACCGGGGACCACAGTGGTGACATAACGGTGCTCTCACTCCTTGGTCACCCTTGCTTTCCCAAGACTGCCAAAGCTAAAGTTCCTGCATGCAGATTTTTAATTTGTATTCAATTCATTTAAAAGGAGTCACTTGATGTCAAGGAGCAGTTTGGACATCTAAAGGATTGGTATCAAGAAAATGTAAGTGCATATAGAAGGGCATTTGTTACAATTGAAAAGTATCTTCCATTAATATTCACAGTAGTCCAAAATAATAACCGGTAGTCCAAAATAATAACCATTATTTTGCCATTGGTATTCTTTTCTGTTTCCACATTCAAGCCAACCAGCTCAATGGATTGTATGGCATAATAATTAGTTTATGAAATTAATAGTTACTTTCAGCAAAGCATCATTGTCAATCACAAATATTGAATAAAAGTAGAATTATTTGCATCATAACTTTGTATTTGCTATACATTCCAGATGGAGTTCTTGTGTCGATGTGCAATATTACTTGAGAAAAATCTTTCTGTAGTTATTCAATGTGTAAGTACTAACTTTAAAATAACATACATAATGGCAGTTTCTAAGGTGTAAACTTCTCTGTTATGGACTACTTGAACTTCATGTCTGTATCTGCACCCATGTGATTAATATTAACCTGTCTGTTTGTCTCTCACTTTATTTATCTGTGAGTCTATCTGTTCATCAAATGTCTTCACTATCTCCTGACCATCTAGTTATTTCTTAGTCAATGTTTTTGTCTGTCTGGCCAGTGTATAGTCTATGATACTTCATGTTTAACAACAATTATTTACAATTATTGAGCTATACAAATGTGCCAACTAGAACAATGATGAAGTATTGATATAATGGACAATCCCTGTCTCATTAGTTGGTCCTTGAATAACAAACATTCTTGCAGCTAAAGCATTGCTGTTTCCAACCATTAATTTTATATAATGTCTTGCTTGACTTCTTTGTGTATGGACCAACATCAGAAACATTAGTTTCCTAAACCATGTCTATCTGCCTAGTGCCTCTGTTTGTCTGTCTCTCTTTGTCTTTCTGTCTGTCTGTCTGTCTGTTCACCTAGTAAATAATAATAATAATAATAATAATAATAATAATAATAATAATAATAATAATAATAATAATAATAATAATAATAATAATAATAATAATAATAATAATAATAATAATAATAATAATAATTCCCGCGCGCTCAACCTGTGAAGGTTCACCTCTAAGAGCTCTTAAAATTTGATCATTCTTACGCTTAAAACTACATTGTGAATTTGATCTGCTTGTCGATTTAGATTGGTAAGGTTAGTATTAGTTTTTTCATCATATTTTAGGAGTATTTTTGTAAATATTGGTGATTTTATCGCTAATCTAGTCCTCACCAGAATCTTCGAGCGAAACAGCCACTGAAGGTTGAAATACGTTTTGACTGTGAAAAACAAATAAGACCAAGACACAATTGTAAAAATCAACATCTCTTTAAGCTTTGAATATAGCGAATAGCGAATTTCACATAACAAAACATCTGAAAAAGATTTTCAAAATTTTTATAAAACCGTTAATCTTTTTACAAAGGTTTTCAATAATTTGAGAAAACCGTCACTTTATTTATTTCGCTAAGATTTTCAAACAAAGTAGAACGTGCGTGACCGTTAGGATTTTCTCTTAGACAGAGCTCCAGCGCGTGCAATCTTCATTTGGTGAATGCGCGCGCACTGAAATTGTTCCAAAACACCTCCTAGTGAGTGAAATAAAGAGCCAAACTTATGGCAAATTTAACGCCCGAGGTAATCGCACCTACACCGCTTGTAGAGGAACCAGTACACGCAGTGGATATTGGGCTACTGGAACAAACAACCAACCAAACATCAAGATCAAGACGAAAATGGAGTACAGATGAAAATAAAGATGTACTGATGTGCTTCTTTAAGGCTAAAACAGAAGGAAAGTACTTTGGCAAAAGAATGAACGAACTCTGGATAGAAAAGCATCCTGATATCAACGTTGGCGAGAAAAGACTAACACTACAAAAGAACATGATCATCAAAAAGAAATGGTTCACAGATGTTGAACTTGATCAAATTAAATACCAAGCGACAAAAGAATTAACGGAAGTAAATGACGAACACCCTCTCGATATCCAGAATATTGAAAATGATACAGTATCTGACGACCATGATGGTGACACCATAATACATGATGAACAACATATTGAACAAGAACACTCGCTAAACGATTTATCAGAATATCAGATGGAATTAAGGCAGAAGATCATAGATACGATGAATAATACCGAGCAGCGGAAAAGATTACCCAAGTTAAAATACTCAGTCAAGCTAACAAAAATCACAGCAGATGTCAACAAAGTTATGGACAGCATTCCAACAAGATCTATAACAGAAACAAATAAACTGCTATATGCCACCGGATTAGTAGTCACAGGGGAACTTGGGTACAAGATGAATGAAAGGAAAAGGAATAATGACAAATATCCACCATGGAAAAGAAGAATACAGAACAGAATTAACAACATGAGGAAAGATATTAGCAGACTGAAAGAACTTGACGCGAAAAATCTGAAGAACAAAAGACTTGAGAACGTTTTAACAAATAAATATCAATTAAATAATAAATCCATCAAACAAGTGATTGAAGAGCTAAAACAACATGTAAAGACGTTAGGTAAGAAGATAGAACGCTATGATAATAGAATCAAGCACTACCATCAAAACAAAATGTTTCAAACAAATCAGAAAGACCTGTATAAAGAACTCAATGAAACAACTAAAACCAAAACCAACGCAAAACCAAACAAAGATGAAGTAAGAACATTTTGGAGTGATCTGTGGTCAAAAGAAAAGCATCATAACACCAATGCACAGTGGCTCAAAGACGTACAGCAAGAATATGATGATGTAAGAGAACAACAAGACTTGATATTTACGAGAGAAAAGGTAAAGGGAAAGATGAAGTACATGGCTATTGGATAAAACATCTGACTAATTTGCACGAACGAATTGCAGCACAATTGCAACATGTATTTGAAAGTGATGAAACACCACCATGGATGACTGAAGGAAGAACGACATTGATTATGAAAGACGAAAAGAAAGGTCCCATACCAAGCAATTACCGTCCCATCACCTGTCTGCCAACTTTGTGGAAATTGATGACATCCATCATATCGGACAGCATTTATCAACATCTAGATGAGCAAGGACTTATGCCCAAGGAGCAAAAAGGTTGTAGTCGTGGCTCAAGAGGAACAAAAGATCAACTACTCATTGACAAAACCATACTAAGGAATGCCAAATTAAAGAAAAAGAACCTAGAGATGATTTGGATCGACTACAAAAAGGCATATGACTCTGTACCACACAGTTGGATTTTGGAAAGCCTGAGTACCATCAAAGTTAGTGCTTCAATTAATAAATTCTTACGAAAAGCTATGAAAATGTGGAGAACAGAATTAATGGTTGAAAAGGAATCTTGCGGACTGTGTGACATCAAAAGTGGAATATTTCAGGGTGATTCATTATCTCCTCTTCTCTTCATTGTTGCGTTAATACCACTGTCAACTATTCTCAATAACACAAACAAAGGATATAAGATAAAGTGTAACCAAATCTTGAACCACCTGCTGTACATGGACGATCTGAAGCTATATGCAAAAACGGAAAGAGAAAGTGAATCATTACTTCATACGGTACGAATCTTTAGTGAAGACATCAGCATGACTTTTGGAATTGAAAAGTGTGCAAAAATAAGCGTGAAAAGAGGAAAAGTTGTCAGACGAGAAGGCATCAAACTTCCAGATGGTAAAGAGATAAAGTGTTTACAAGGAGAAGAGAACTACAAATATCTTGGAGTTCTAGAGAAGGATGACATCAACCATGATAAAGTCAAGAAGAATGTACGAACAGAATACACGAGAAGACTTAAATTAATTCTAAAGTCAAAACTGAATGGAAGAAATAAAATAGTGGCCATCAATACCTACGCCATACCAGTCGTTCGATACACAGCTGGAATTGTGAAATGGAATATGGAAGAAGTCAAAGAAATGGATAGAAAGACCAGAAAACAAATGACCATCCATCGCGGATTACATCCACGTGCTGATGTTGATAGACTTTACCTACCACGATCTAACGGAGGCAGAGGCCTGAAGTCAATCGAAGATGTTGTGCATGAAGAAGAAATTGCATTGAATGAGTATGTAAAGAAGAACGAATACCTATCTGATATCATCAAAGATACACCAGATATCATTAAAGAACATTCAGAAACAAAGAAAGAATACCATCAACGCAAACAACACGAAAGAATGCAAGCATATAAGAACAAACCACTCCATGGACAATACATAAGAAATATTGAAGGGAAGATTGACATCGAAAGTACGAACAAGTGGCTAAATAAAGGAGATCTCAAAATAGAAACTGAAGGCCTCATCACAGCAGCACAAGATCAGTCATTGCCAGTGAAAGCACTGAATAATATCTATAAGAACAATGAGTCGCCGCTCTGTAGACTATGTAAAGAAAAAACTGAAACTGTTGAACATATAGTTTCAGGATGTAAAGTGCTTGCTGGAAATGAGTACAAGCAAAGACATGACAATGTGGCCAGGAATATTCATTGGCATATATGTGAGAAGAATGGAATAGAATGTGAAGACAAATGGTGGAAGCATCAACCCAAAGCAGTTGAAGAAAATGATGATGTCAAGATACTGTGGGACTTTAATATTTACACAGATAAAAAAATATCAGCCAGAAGACCTGACATCGTTGTGATAGACAAAAAAAACAAAAGAGTACAAATAATTGACATTTCCGTACCAGCTGACCACAGAATACAAGAAAAAGAAAACGAAAAGGTCAACAAATACCAAGACCTAAGGATTGAAATAGAAAGACTTTGGGAAATGAAAACAACAACAGTACCAGTAGTCATTGGATCACTAGGAGCGATACCCGCTCAATTGAAAGAACAATTAAAAAGACTAGGAATCAAATGTTGTAATATAGCGAATATCCAAAAATCTGTACTTCTGGGCACGGCCCATATCATTAGAAAAGTACTCCAGCTCTCAGGATCAGGATAGCTCTTGAGCTGGAGTTATGTAACATCTGCCAGCAATTAATATTGTAAAATCATTAGTATTTGCTGTGAAATAAAAGATAATAATAATAATAATAATAATAATAATAATAATAATAATAATAATAATAATAATAATAACGGCTTTAATACAGCTTATCCACTAGGTGGCTATTCATCTGCATAACAAAATATACATATAAATATAACACTAAAAAAAAAACTATATACAAAAAACTATTTACAAGATGTTATGACTAGATTAAAAACGTAATAATTTGACGGAAAAAAAACACAAGTGAATAATTGAAATAATATCGTAAAACTATATATAAATCTATATAAATAATAATAAATTGATTAATGAACTAATCGCTTGCTCTATTCATTAAATACTTAAAAGTATAGTTTGAAAATTGATTTAAAATAGTACAGTTCCTGATATGTGGAGGCAGATTATTGAAAAGATTTGCTGCCTGATCTTGAAAAGTATGACTTACTAAAGGTATACTCAGTTGTAATGCAGAACTAGATCTTAGTGTTCTAGTATGACTAACTTTGTCTAATCTTAAGTATTGAGGCCAAGACTGAGAATATATTGCTTTGTGCACCGATTTTAACAATACCCACTGAAAGTGCTCCTTACAGGCAGCCAATTAAGCTTAGTTATATCATCGCTATTTACAAATCTATTAAAAACAAAACTGGCACAGGCTTTCTGTACTCGTTGCAACCGTTTTATCAAATAGTCTGGTAAGTTATGGTAAGCGTTGCTATTAAAGTAAAGTTTTGATAAAACTAGAGTTTGTACTAGAGTCTTACGTATATTCAGTGGTAGAACGTTTTTTAGTTTTCTTAAGGTGGCAAGTGTTCGATAACATGATGCTGCAACTTCCTTCACATTTTCTTCCCAAGTGAGATGTTGATGCAGGTGGGTCCCTAAAAGCTTTGCTGTGTTAACACGGTCAATAGGTGTATTGTCAATTTTCATAGTTACATCAGCTTCTTCAAGTTTGTGCACAGTGGCCAGTTGTTTTGTTGACAATAGCATATATTTGGTTTTCTTGGGATTTAAAACAAGATTAGAATCCTCGGCCCAATTCTGCAACTTTGCAATGGTTGACTGCACAAGAGATACATTGGTGTTAAGTTCGTCAGGCTTACAGTGATGAATGATGGTGGTGTCATCTGCATATTGAGAACAGTTGCTATCTACAACATCGGGAAGGTCAGATACGTACAAGTTGAACAGTAATGGACCCATGATTGAGCCTTGCGGTACCCCAAAGGTAACTTTGGAATGCTTTGATTGACGATCATCAATCTGGACGAACTGTTCCCTCCCACAATGATAATTTACAGACCATCTAAGAAATGACTTAGAGAAACCAAGTGGGCTGAGTTTTGTTAGTACAGATTTGTATTTGATAGTGTCGAATGCTTTGGAGAAGTCGGCTAGTATCATCAAAGTAGCCTCTCCTCGTTTCATCGCTTTAAGTATGTCATCACGCATCCCCATTAGTACAGTTGTGGTAGAGTGACCTTTCCTGAAGCCAGACATTTTGTCAGCTAAGAGATGATTGTTTTCAACATATTCAACTATTTGAATATGCACAAGTCTCTCATATACCTTTGATAAGACAGGCAATATTGATATAGGACGAAAGTCACTGTTCTCTTGTGGAGTATCAACCTTTGGGATAGGAGTAACACGAGCTTGCTTCCATTTATCTGGGAAGTCTGAGATCTTTAAAAATGAATTTATTAAATCAGTAAGAGGGCTAGCAATATGTTCAGCGATAACTTTAAGAAATTTTGCTGGTATATAATCAGGTCCTGTTGATGTATCAGACCTTAAGAGTTTCAATTCACGGAGGACTTCAGCAAAGGTGACATTTCTCAATTTGAAGCCACACTCTTCATTGGTTGACATATTACTGATATAATCCATAAGATCGTGTTTTGAATCAGATGATGCATCACCAGTTGTTCTGCTTGCAGTATCAACAAAAAACTCATTTAGGGCGTCAACGTCGCATCTTAGTGGTGTAGGACTTGGACGTAAGATACGGTAAATAACCTGCCATACTTTTTTGGGCTTTTTCGATGACAGAGCCTTGTTGATGAAATTCTGGTGTGCCTCGCGAATTTTCTTTTTAAGCAGATTTCTGATTTTGCGAAATCTGTCCCAAGCACTTTGTGAGTTTAAGGCGTGAGCATTATGACGTAATTGATCTCTCTGCGACTGAAGATTCTTTATTTCATCATTCTTCAACCATGGGGCTGGAGGACGTGTCACTTTGATGCGTTTTCGTGGTGTGTGTTTCTCAATACACTGTAGTAAAAGGTTATTAAAGATATCGAGTTTTTCAGTTGGATCGTCAATTCCATATATAACACTAAAAGGAAGTTTAGAGCATGCCTCGACAAAGGCACTTTCATCAAAGTGCTTCTCGTCTCTTATAAATTTAAATCTTGGAGTGAATCTCTGGACTCGTATATCAACAAGTGCATAAGGTCCATCGTGGTCACTAATAATGGAGCATGGTAATACATCAGTGTATTTTACACGCTGTGGACAGTTTGAAATAATAAGATCGATGAGTGTTGAAGATCTGCAGGTTGTTCTAGTGGGTTTGTTCACATGTTGAGTAAGATTGAATACATACAATAGGTCCATAAGCTGTTTAGTAACTGGCAGAGATGGTTGTAGCAAGTCTCCGCATAGAACTAATAAACCATTCCATGATGTTGTTATCTCGCTCAGCATGTTCTCCATTTCAATGAACCATTGTTTAGTATCCATGATGCGTGTTGATTTGTTAAATGTTAATTTGCCAGTCAATATCTGTACCTCAATTACTGCATTGTCTTCATTACTTTAGGGTCTTGTTGGTATGAATTTAGAAATCAATTGTGAAGACTCAAAACTAAAGAATGATATTAATATGTAAGTAGTTAATTGCCTTGAACATAAATTTATTTCTATATCATCTTGGCATATTTTAGGAAATAGATGTTTTTACAATCAATTATTTATTTGCACATTTATTTTATATGTTAAGTAACTATTTCCAACTATCACAAATAACTTAATGTGAAAAAGCTAACCATGTTGGCATACTTAAATGGTTGTTGTTTCTCATATTCTGGCTGCTTTTGTAGGTTTGTGAATGCTTGCACTACAATGAACACAATGACACCTTCAACAACAAACAAGGTTTGTGAAATGGTTCAATAAGTGTGTGATAACAATTTGTGGAGCCATATTAATGCTCAATGTTAGGGTTCCTTTAATAAAACCATATTTTAAATATCATATCCAAATGTCTCATCTAGCTGTCCATCCATTCATTCATTCATTCATTCATTCATTCATTCATTCATTCATTCATTCATTCATTCATTCATTCATTCATTCTTTCATTCATTCATTCATTCATTCATTCATTCATTCATTCATTCATTCATTCATTCATAGTTTGATGCTCTGTTATTTTTTTATTGCTCATTATCTCAGGAGAGTCAGTATGATGATGAAATAAGCTTTCTTCCTAAAGGTGTTACAGTGACTGTAAATGATGATGGCTGTACATTAAGCACACAAGGTAAAGTACTGACCAAGGAGTGTTGGTTTTACTTTCAGCTTGCTTTTTGATTGATTGATTGATTGATTGATTGATTGATTGATTGATTGATTGATTGATTAGTTTTTTGAATTATTGAATGATTCTATAATCGATTGATTGATTTTTTGAGTGATTGATTCTAAAATCTATTGATTGTTTGTTTGTTTGATTGATTGATTGATAGTTTGGTTGATTGTTTGGATAATTGACTGATTGGTTGATTGATTGATGGATTGATGGATTGATTGGTTTATTGATTGACTAACTGATTGAAGATTGATTGAATGATTGAGTGATTGAATGAATGAATGATTGATTGATTGATTTATTGAGTGATTGATTGATTGATAGCATGGTTGATTGATTGATTGACTTATTTTCTTTCCTTAGAAACTACAAAGTTCTGTAAAGACTGGGCAAACACTATGCTGAAAGGAGATATAAGTGATCCTATCTTCTTGAGAGAAGTTATTGAAAACTACAAATTAAGAGTAAGGGTTCTTTCAAACGTGAATAAAGACACTGGCATTTTGCCCTTACTTGGTGCATACGAAATTCACCAGTGCCCCTGGTACTTCTATTATCAACTAGATTATCATCACCCTTATCATCATCATAACAATAAAGTTCCAATGCAAAACGCATTCATTTGTTGTTATCATTATCATCATCAGCATCATCATTATACCATCATCATCATTGCCATCAATGTCATCATCACCATCATCATCTCCACTAGTGTGTTTATCTCCACAGCAGTTTCAGTACATTATTCAGTTTAATCAGTGATTTATTTATTGAATACTTCTTCAGTCGTACATTGTTTGGTTTATTTTGTTCATCCAGGTAAATCATGATTTAAACACACTAAAAAGACTATTCAGAGAGGCAGAGACAGACCATTATGCATTTTACAGGTATTTTAATTATTTCTTTTGTATTTATTTATTAAAAATTCCATAATTACTTTAAGGGGTATAAAATTTTTTGGGGCTCTAAAACTGAACTAAAACTTATTGTTCTATCAGAGGAACATAAAAGGTAAATACATAGTGATATTTCAATAATTGATTCATTACAAAATAAAACCTGCATCTCTGTCTGAAACACATGACTCACACACACTTGTTAAGGGTGCGCACACTCGTGTAGTAAAAACGGTTGTCGAAGAGATAAAGAATACTACAATCTAAAAGAGACATACACTTCAAATATTACTTATAATCTCTTTTAAAGTATCTTTTTTTTAACGAAAATCGAGCAACAGTAGGAATGCCTCTGTTGGCATTCAGCATCTAGAATTCTCTTCCGCAACGGTTTTTGAAATAAGCGTGTACCAGATATAGATAATCTATGGTTTATTTCACAAGCACCTTCGACAACCTTGAGAGGATTAGCACAAATTAGCGAGATAAGCGGATTTATAATATACAAATCAAAATTTTATGAGACGAAAATTTCAATGGTAATTACCCGCGTCGTCATATGAAATTTTATATTTGTTTTCAAATCTACGTCTGTAGAGCCGAATGTTAAAAAAATATGACATTTTACATGTTTCTAAAAGTATCACTTTTATGTTTTAATTTGTCAGTTTTTTCTCGAATTATCTCTATTTTATCATTATTTATTTTTTTGCAGTTAGTTTATTCAATATGTGAAGAGGAAATGCTTAGTTTGGCTTATTTTGCATTGAGATGTTGTTTTTATCTTCAAGTGGAAGTCTTGTCTTGACAAAATAGCCACGTGACGCAAATATCACAAAGGAGAACTCATCAGCTGAAGTCTTTTTATGATAACTTCCAATTTTCAATCACTTGGAATAATATCTACTGTACAAATTTCCTGTTTTTCTCTTTTATTGTTTACTTCCGTGGTTTTTCATTCTTGTCTTTTCATCATTTTTGTAATTGCTCCCATTTTTATACCTTTCTATTTGTTTCCTGTGCTTTCTCTTCATGTGGTATTATTTTTATATATTTGTTTCTGATTGTCTGTTTAATTTATAATATTTTTGTTTATGTTTCCTTGATTTTCATTGTCCTGGAGTTGGCATGATTTTTCCGTTTTCCTCTCTCTCTTTTTTTTTTCTTCGTTTTTTTCATCGCTCTTTTTATTGTCTGTCGTGAATTCATTTTTTCCAGCTTTTCCAGCTAAATAATTGAAACGTTTTCTTATCAAAAGTACGGCTATGATACCGCGGTGTTGTTTCCCATTCATACGAAGACGGCTCAAATTTAACAGCATCTCACGATTCTTAATTTATTGTGTTGACCGTTTTCTTTCAATTGCGTTTCTTTCTTTCAGTTGTTGTTATTCTATTTTTCTTTTTTTTCTCTTCGTTTTCGACTCTGATTTGAATATAGATGCACTGTGTCGATAAACTAACAACTGGACCCAGGACTGCAAGGGAGTCTAAGCAACAACTTTAAAAAAACTTGAAATAGAGTTTGGTACATTACTCTCCATTACCCTTTACTTCCATCATATTATTAAGATTTTGTATCCATGTATTACACGTTTTATACTTTTCGCGAGATGAAAACCACTATAATATTGTGTTTATACGAGCTGTTCAAATATAATGCCAATCATTATAATTAATTCGTATCTCAGTATAATCATTATAGTATGATTCTAACAATACAGACACTTTTCACTTTCTCTTAACAACCATCCATTTATTAATTGATGTGGGATTTGTAGATTTTTTTAATGCTTATTTTCTCTGTTTTAGTTCGTGCACTATGTTTTGTCGCTATCTCCAGATGTACGATTTAAAGGATATATTTTTTTCTTTATTTTGTTGTATTTTATTTTACGTGTCTGAAAATGTCGGCACGATATCAGGGTTTTCTCAGTTACTTCAGATAAGAAGGGTTGCATGATTTTCTTTGCCTTATTTTACTCGAATCTAGAATGGATGGATGAACGAATAGATTGATAAATGGTTGGTCGAAAACAATTTTTTTTGGTCAACGATTTCGAATTATTCTTTATTTTATTAGTTGTGTTTGAGCGGTTTCCCTAAAGTAAGAAGTGGATTCCGTGACCTAAGTGTTTTACTATTAAAAATTAATTACTTCGGTAACACAATCAACCAACCTTCAATCCACATCGTACTGATTGTTATTCCAAAGTATATACGTATACAACAATTATGAGAGAAATTGCTTGAAAACAGTTTTGCTAAATTGAGTGCTGAAGCAGTATTTAATATATCCTTTTTCGTGCAATTTACTGTAATTACGTTTTCAAGGATCTGTTAATGTTGGTAATTCCAAAGCGTTAATAATGTGACGATTCCATTGAGACTCTTCTTACCACATCAGCTATCCTCGTATTCGTGCTCTGACGTGCACGATTTTTTTGCATTATTAACTACTTCTAACTATAGGTACGGTACTTGAAGGTACGATACTTGGAACGGCACTAGTGACTACCGTCTTTTGAATAGCCGCAAATACCGCGCCGAAGTGAAGATTTTCCGCTCATTTTCAGTTTCTCCCTTTGTGTCTATAAGGGTGCTTATTCATCCATTCATTCATCCATTCTTTCATTTCAACTCATTAGTTTAATCAATACATTCGTTTCGTGCTCATTCATTTATTCACATTCATTACTCATTCCTTTATATATTCGTTCACTCACTCTCATTCATTCATTCATTCATTCATTTATTCATTCATTCATTTGTTCATTCATTCGTTCATTCATTCATTCATTCATTTTTTCTTTTTTCTTTTCATTCATTCATTTATTCTCTAATTTATTCATTCATTCTCTAATTCATTATATCATTTCTCAAATGAAAACGCATTCCGCAACGTAACAATTACAACTTTGCGCGTGCTTTTTACGTAGAAAAATTGCAGAGATACAATAGATCACGTGCGCATGCGAACGGTACCTTTCGTGATGGTGAAGTAAACCACTTGGTGCGTTTCACATCGTTAATCAGCGTGGTATCATAACAAATACAATCCATATTGTATAACAAATTAATGATCTTCGTTGCATTTAAAGCATGTGTATCGTTAAACATGCATTAATTGATCTTTGTGTTGATGTAATTCCAAGGCCTTAACAAAAATCTATCTGAAATCGTGCAACTTTTATTTGTATTCTTTTGCACATTTTGTCTTAGTTTTAGTATCTATGTCTTGTAGTGTTTTTATTTTTCAATGCAATCCCGTTGAGCAGTCAAATTTTCAAAGTATTTTAATGTGGAACTAACGGTTTTTTAAATTGTTTATTTATTAGTTCTGGCACAGTAGTGTTACAGTTTTGCCGGGAGGAGGGGGTAAACGATCAGGGATGCTCGTCGTATCTCTTGGGGTAAAAATCAGCAATTTGGTCTTTTTTAGGGGTTGAACCCATCTATTTATAGCACTGAAACTCATGATTTTGGTATCTTTTAGAGATGAAAAATTTGTGAAGCCACGTCCTTTTGAAAAACGTCCAGTATCTTTTGGGGGTATTTTTGAAAAATTCCGATGGTTTGTCCCCATTGTCATCATTACCCTTATCATCATCGTCATCATTATCTTCATCAATCATCAGCATCGTCATCATCGTTATCCTCATCATCGTTATCATTATCTCTTCAACGTCATCATCATTGTCATCATTATGCTGATCATCATCATTATCTTCATCATCATTATCACCATTTTCCTCCTCGTCTAGTTCTGCACACAGTGTGCAGTCTGTACACTGCACATCAAAGATAGAAATCAACAACATAATACTCAACCATAGCGACAGTAGCAACAACATCACCATCGTTCGCATACTCATACAGCCGAAACAGTATGTACAATATCAGCATAGAAGAAAATACCATATATTAGTTTATAATAATAATTCTTTGAATTCTTAAGAAAAATGTTTTTTTGATTTTCCAGGTCATATCAGTTTCTTCTCAAATGTGGTAACGGCCCAGTCCTTCTTCATAACGCTAAGCAGGAAGCCCACGCGATGGCTTCTAAAGAAAGTCTCGATATTTTGAACGTACTGGAAAGCTACATCAAGAAAAATAACAAGTTCAATATAGAAGGCTGTTGAGGTTAATGTTGGACAAATATCGCTGTAATGTAGATAATGGTAGATACAGGAAGAGAGATTGATTTATTATGAAATGCACTGCAAAAGACTGATGTTTTTAGAAGATGAAAATAAGGGAGAGGGAGTACTAGTCAAAGAACGGTCACACAATAATGATAATTATAAAATCTTCTATTTCACATTTCGAAAGTCTATGTTTTAAAACAATATCTCATTAGTTTTTCCGACCATCAAGTCATTTATTGTAAATAGTCATTAATGGTAAAAAAAAGTAAAATAAATGAACAACACAGTTATCAAAGAAACAGTTGTAAAAAGTAATTTATAACATTGTAAAGATGTGAAGAGAACTGACGTCATCGGATTATTATGCTGACAAACGTTTGTTAAGCGGCGTTTACACGAGCAATTTTTCCTTGACAATTTTTCCTTGACAATTTTTCCTTGACAAAAATTGCTCGTGTAGATGGAGTGAAATAGACAATTTTTCCTTGACAAGGAAAAGCGGGCGTGCTGGCTTTTCCTTGACAAGGAAAAATTGTCAAGGATGAAATTTGTTCGTGTAGATGGACAACAAGGAAAATGTGGCAAGGAATATTAATGTGATAAGAGACTGGAAACAAATTATGTTAGTACTCCACTGATTGCAAGACATCGCAGGCATAACCTAAACTTGTCAAGGAAAACTTGTTCATCATCTACACGAGCAAGGAAACCTTGCTAATAAAAAATGGTCAAGGAAAAGTTGTTGATCGTCTACACGAGCGATGACAGTGTCAAAGAAAAATTGTCAAGGAAAAATTGCCCGTGTAAACGCCGCTTTAGAAGGCTCTAGTTTTATTGTAAAGATGACAATAGGACATAATGCAATGCAAGGCTATACAGTACAATGGCAAACAATCGGGTTGATTTTTTATGTTCTGGGTGTGACCATTGCTTATGCAGTGTTGTTGAAAGGAAAGGGGAGGTGCAGAACCCCACGAGCGTTTCTTTTAATTTCTCTGTTGGTAGTCCTAAAATATGAAATCACTATTGAAAGGAAAGGGGAGGTGCGGAACCCCACGAGCGTTTCCTTTAATTTCTCTATGGTAGTCCTAAAATATGGAGTTACTGCCCGAGGAAATAAAAGACGTTGACTCTTTAGAAAAACTTAAAAAAACTCTTTAAAAAAACTTAAAACTCACCTTAAAAAAAAAAACATTACAAGAAAAGACAACTTATTTATTATTAATCAACTTATTATTTATTATTATTATTATTAATATTATATAAATTATATTAATCTTTACTCTTATTCCTCTTTCCCATCGTGAGTCCTTTCAAATTGACTTCAAAATGCAGTATCATTACTAGTGATTATGGTAATTCAAGGCGTCTCGTCACAAGCGTAAAAGTACTTAGTGTATCAAATGTAATGTTCTAGAATGACTTTCAATGGGCTCTGAGGATGCATGACTGCATCCTATTTAACAAAAGAGACACAGGCAATACACAAGACTATAGCGTCTTTTTTCTTATCTTCATTGATGCATGGCCCAGTCATTGTTATCTATAATTTACGACCAAAACAAATAATTTATTAGTTTTGTTGTATTTTGGAAGTGTAAAACCTTTTTGTGACAGCACAGTCGATGAACAGTTTAGTATGTAGGCGTATCCGATGTGGTCGAGTGTTGCACATTCGTGCATGTTCGATTGCGTTACCTGGTCACGCGATTGTGTTACATATTCGTGTTTAATCGATTGCGTCGATGAGGTGCAACCGGAAGTTTTTCAAGTACTTTTCAGGCTTAAAATAATTCTCACTGACGTCATTGAGGTTATTGTTAACACTTATGTAGACAGAGGTTTGCAGGAATAAAACCCCAGGGTTTAAAAAACCTCACCCTTTCACATTTCCGCCCCATCGTAGAATCTGCGGAAATAAAGGAGATACGTTAGGTTGAGGGGTTGAATTTTGCTAGCACCGTTTATAATATGTTGTCGGTAATCTTATATAATATTTAGCATAGAATTCATGTGTTACTTTCGAGTCGGATTTTTCCGCTCTTAATGCATCTGAAAATTGATTATATTATTATATTATATGATTATATATATGAAATTTGAAAATATTGTTATAAAATATAGAGCGTGTGACTAGATATGTCAGTTTATTTTGTCCAGAGAAAAAAGATTCTTTAGTGTACGGCTGTTAATAGTGTACAAAGTACAAGGGTTTGTGTATACATTGGGTAATCACGGTGATGTCATGGTGCACCTATTGTTTACATAAATATAAAAAAAAATATCTTTTTGCAATTTTCTGCCCATTCGATTTGACATTTCTTATTTTTCTATTTCCTGCCTTTTTTCATGAATAACTTACCGTTAAAATCTATTGTTCTCATTTCAGTTCTCTTGATGAAGTGATAATGCATAAAAGTGCGAGTTCGGTCAGTTAAGCTGTTCAGGTTAATGTGAGGTTAAAGAAAAGTCTTTATTCTAAACTGCATTGCCTTGAGCAATAAAGAAACTTCATGAAAAATGCTTGGATAATAACAAGGGAAATCCCCATAATCACGGCATTAATAAAACAAATATGCGGCTAATTCCTTATTAAATATCTCGATTTCAATTATAATTTAAACACTCAGAGAGTTAGTTTCATAAGCTAGTTTTTATGTTTGTTATATTCTTTTATTTATTATTTAGTTTGCGTTTTGGGCCGGCGCTCATATCTAAAAACATTGTTCCTAATCCAGAGTGCACATGAGTCATATTCCCGAGTCTGCAGGTAGTCCCGCCCTCGAGACTGGCCAGTATTTAATATACAACATACATTCCACAAAATATGTGTCATCGATGCATAGTTTTCATGTATTCATATCAACATTCATATTACACATAGCGAATGATCACGTTCCAAATATTGAAGAAGAATTAATGTACTCATCACGCTCCCCTCCCCTCCAGAGGAAAATACCACGGAGATACTTGCTATTAAAATGATGCTGCAATCAGATAAATTTGCAAAGAGATTAAGAATCCCTATGTGTGAAATAAGAAATTTCAGAATAAATGAACGGAAAATCACTGAGACTTTATTAAAACAAGTGTATTATAGTGTTTTATGCGAAAAAATCCAAAGAGTTAGCATTTTTTTTTCAGTGCTGAGCTCAGTAAAAAATACAATTCTCCACGAAAGACAAATAAATAGTCCATTATAGCGTCATGCGTATTTAGGTAAATATTATCACAATGGATTAGTTTTGCAAATTTATTCGCTGTCACAAAAGATACTCGTAAAATGTCTGGCAAAAATTTGGAAAGTTTATCGATCCTTAGCGAAAAGCCAATCAAATGCCGGCAGCTGAAATGAACCATCTCAGCGCGCTAATCAAAAGCGAGTCCCTGATTGGTTCGCTACTACTTTGATTGACGTAATGTCATGTGACTAAAGCCCAATTTTCTGTTCAAGGCGTGATTGATTGTTCGAGTCCAACGTAGACCTCTCTCTCTCCCTAGCTTTATTAATAATTTCTGTGCTTTGGCGGATTTTGGAATTGAAGTGAGCTCTAAACATGTTGAAGCTAGTACGGAGATACCGTCACAAGTCTACCGATGGCCATATCAAGGACAAACATGGTCAGGATTTGTTCGTTTTCAACAAGGTAAGAGTGCAGATCGTCTACAATGCTCAACTGGCTTTATGTCACATGGCGGTTTTTTCTCTCCTAGACTATTGAACATGGCTTTCCACACAAACCAAGCGCTATAGCTCATGATGACCAACTCAGTTTACTAGCCATTGGAACAGAGGATGGAACTCTACGAATGTATCCTTGATTGCAGTTTGTTTAGTGATTTTACTTTGTAGAAATCTCGAGCCAGACAGCGGACCTAAACGGACGCTCGGCTTTGTCTACTCAACAGCCAAACACGTTGAACGCCCTATATTGAATACATTTACTAACAAAATTCGCTATTTAGCTCACGATTCTCTAGATTGTTGTAAAACTATGCTCCTTTAAAACTTGACATTCTCAGAAAGATACCTTAAATATGATTATAATGCAATGAAAATTAGAACTTTGAACAAGGAGCAATTGGAGATGATTTTCGTGTATTTGTTGCTCGCTTTGTGAGTTTGTTGCCGTTGGATTCACGATGTAAAACTGTAATAGCAAAATTGAAAAGCGTAGCTTGTGGATTCGTTAAAACTGTTCAGATTTTGTGAATTCTTGGGCGATTTTATAAGCTTTCAAAGAATAAACTATATTGAATAAACATTGAAGAGAATCGGAAATTGTTAAGCAATACCAAGGCTCGCCATTTTGATATGAATTGTGCAACGTGCTTGGAAATTCGTTTAAAAATTTTACTTTCCAATAACGGAGTTTAGCACTAGGATTTATATGATAAAATTAGAAATTTAGCACACATTTGAACGCAAATTACCGACAGATTTTACCACACGTGAGTACTGTACAACGCGAAATACCTCAAATGTTTTCCTTGTTATTTTGAAGTTTATTTTTCAAGTTTATGAATATTGAAATACGAATACAATCAAATATATGAATGGAGTTGTTTATTATCTGCAGAAGCATAATCTTTGATCTCGTGCCAAGTAATTTGTATATTTCACGTTTTGATATTATGATATTTTGCTTTGAAACCTGTATTCCGTGCTTATTTATGATATCCCTTCGATCGCATTGTTTTTGCAATTTTTCATGACTTTATTGATTGAATTATATAGCATACATCTACTTCGGGGTTTTTGAACTTTGCAAACTCTTTTTTTTATCCTAGAATAAATTTTCTTCGCTCAGTTGGTTTTCTACGTTTGCATATTTTTTGTGTGTCTAACGTGAATCGTAATTAACTCAAAATAACTTAGCTGAACTGCTTTCAGCCGGATTAAAAATGTTATTCAAATCATCATGTCATGAACAAAGCAATTTTTACAGTCTTTGCAGTAACAATTGATAACGAATGAATTAAATGATGCTATGTCCAATATTATTCACCGTCTTTATGGCGACTTTTGTATGCTTCCTTAACTAACATTAGCTATGGAAAACCAGGAGTCCAACTTACTGCCTGCCATCAAGATGAAACTAGAATTCAAGAACTCCACTTTCTTCCTGAACAGGTTAGAACTCCATGCACGTCGATTTTTTAGCTATTTGCTCATATTTTGACATCGTAAGGGAGTTGTTTCTTTCCTAAGGGTGTGGCGATGTTTGGGTACTATTGTGACATTGAGTATTTTCTTCCCAAAAATTGCTTCTGAATTTTAAAGCATTATAAAATTGACCGCTTAAGATGGAAAACCTTTTAAACTCAAGTGGAAATGTGTTATTTTGCATCAATGGAAATTGTGATTGTCAATGACAAATAAAATGGTGAAATAACAGTTGCAAGTGATAAGCTTTGATGCATGCAAATGAAAATTTGTAATCATGCAAATTAGTAAGATATTAAAAAAAAATAATTTTTTTTGATTTGCTGAATATAGCTTTTGTTTGTTAATAATTTCACAGAAATCCCACCTCAAAGATCTCTCAGCCTCCCTCAGTGTTATTTTTCAATTTATGCTTTTTAAAATCCACTTTGTATTATCTATTCTCAATGGGAGATTTGTTTGCTAAAGTATCCAATTTCTGTGTCTATGTGTTCGTTAATCTTTCTTCAGGTTATTGCAAAAATTGTAGTTGTTTTCTTTTTCAACACCTCTTGTGCATTCTTACTTTAATTGTGGTTTACCAGAATAACATGAATATTCAGTTGGTTTGAAAATGCTCCCATTGTTATTGACCTCAAAACAAAAATAGTCACTCTTTTCAATGCATATCTGTTTTGTTTACAATGAACATATTAGTCCTTTGTTCGTCTGACATAAACATCAAGCTTGTCCCCTCATTTCATCTTTATTTATTCATATGTATTTATCTTTTGCAATTCACTCTGTCATGCTCAAGCAATTGTTGTTGCATTTTGACAATTATTGTTTTGCACCAAGTTTTCAGTTTTTTTTTTCCTTTGTCTATGAATTTCAATTTAAAGGGTGACAAAAAATCCAAATATTTTGTGCATGGACAAAAAGTTGGAAACGTTAACATGACCTTCCAAGGGAGCTACTGCATGTTTTGTATTTTCATTAAATAAAGAAAAACTTGGCATCTTATTCAGTTTTGGTTAAGTGGGTTAATTTTAAAGTTTTATTTTTGAAACTTCCTGTTATTTTGACTGTGATACTGTTGTATGCAGTGATGTTGTAATGTGAATTTGCAAAAATAAAGCCCTTGCAGTTTTTTTTTTTTTTTTTCTTTGAAAAAAAAAAATGTTTTGTAAATTCATCCCATGCAGATCATGTGAGTGGATTGGTTAAAACTTGAACCATTGTCTGATAATATTTGAATGACACACTAAATAATATCATCAAAAACACAAACATGGTATATTTCTCAATAAAACAAATACACTTCTAAAAATCATTCTAATTTTATAAATTCTACTTCCAAAATAATAAGAATTTTGTACATTATTGTGTTTCTTCGAATGATGGACTTCATTCAAATTATTCAAGTACTGTTATCTCTTTATTTTTTATTCCATAAATAAAAGAACTAATTACGATTTTGAATTAAAAAAAATGGTTGGATGTCATTTGATTAATCCTTAACAAAATATTTTATCATTTAAATAAAATATATTGCTGTATTTGCACCTTTTGTTGATCAATATGTATAGAATTTGTTACCAATTTGACAATAAAAATGTTAAAATCTAATCTTTTACAATGCATGGCCCAATGCAATATCATTTGATAAATGTGAATGTTCTTAAATTTTATAGAGTTCTGCATGGGTGCAGGTGTCAGGAAAATTAATTTTCTTTGGTGGTAATACCCCTACAGTGTCAACAATTTTAACTAAATTTGTGCCAACTGTCACTTAAACTTTGTTATGAATACTGAAGCCAGGGCAAAGAAAAAAAACATTTAGCTGCCACTTAATTAATCCACTGCTTTAAATGGATATCATTATCAAATAATAATTGATGATGATTTATTTATTATATAGTTAAAATCTCAGTTGCAATATTTTTATTTGTGCCAAGAATCGCGTAATGGTAATGATATCCATTTTTACAAAAGTATTAAGATATAATTGCAAGCAAAATAAAAGGAAAATTGCACTAAAATAATGTTGTAATAATTTGATGTTTATAATGCTCATTTTCCATTAGATTACCTTTTGCAGTTCTGTATATGAACTTTCTTGAAAAATAGAGAATATGTCTAGGTGTGTTCACCAAATCATTTCCATACTATTCACAAAGATAATTTCTTCCTGTAAGTTTATCAGTTAATGTGCAGTTTTATTTAGTTTTATGACAACAGCTAAAATTAGAATGTTTTTTTGATAATGATTTTTCACAGAGCAGGTTTTTTTCCTGTAGATAAGATCTCAATTTCCTGTATTCTGCAAAAACATTTTGTAGATAATAATTATCAAATTTGAATAAAGGTTCTCTTACAGATTTTATTTATTTGTTTCATTTATTAATTTATTTTATTTATTTGCTTATATATTTGTTTGTTTGGTTGGTTGGTTGGTTGTTTGTTTGTTCGTTTGTTTTTTGTTTGTTTTTTGTTTGTTTGTTTGTTTGTTTATTTATTTTTTCATTTATTTTTTTATTTAATTTATTTATTAGAGTTACACACTGACAATGATTCTACATTACTTTTCTTTAGGGAAGAATCATTAGTGTTTGTGATGATGGTGAACAGAATAGCATTCATCTGTGGGAAGTGAACAAAAAAGAAGGAAAGTCTGTCCTTGAAGAAGTAAAAACATGTACTCTAGAGGGCAGGTTAGTAGCAGCATGACGGCTTAACAATTTGATTCTACATCTACATAATGCATGTTTCTGATTGGTTGATCAACTGTTAACTGTGAATTTTTTTTCCGATTAGTACAGTTTATCCTTTATGGTATTCCCTGTGGCTTTTTTTTTTGTTTTTTGTTTTGTTTTGCTTTATTTTTCATCATATTATTTTTTTTATTTCATTTATTTTTTTCTATCCTTAACCAAGTATTTTAGCTAAATTATACTTCTCTGTTACAGGTTGAAAAAAATCTCTGTATGTGCTCTTTCCATGAAGACCAATCGTCTTCTTCTTGGAACTGAGGGAGGTAATATATATCTTCTTGACATCAACTCATTTGAGCTTCAGGATTATGTCATATATCAGGATGTTGTTATGACAAGGTAATTATGTCTGTACATATATATGAGTCGTGAAAACTTAAAACGGGTCTAGCTGGCGAAGACCCCTTTGATGCACATCTTTTTCGTTTTTCACTTTTCTTTCTTTCGAAGTCAATGTTTCTCAGATCAGAAACCCTTAGACCCTATTTAAGTTGTCACGACTCATATACATGTAACCTTCCAGTAACCTTCCTTCCAAATGTGTGTTTCCTTTAAAATGAAGAGGCCACAATGCAGAACCATGTGTATTTTTGTAAATTTCCATACAAAGGATTAAGTTTTGATCACTGCAGAAACACATTTTGATTATTATTTTGAAGCAACATGTTTATCTTTCAAATCAAGTGTAATTAAATTTTACAACTGTAAGTAGACTGTCCAATAAAAATTATTACTACTCATTAATGCTTAGTTTGTGATTTTAGTTATTGTATATGTCTCAGCTTTTCCTTGTCCTTTGTCCTTTTTCCTTTGCTAAATCTCTTTTCATGAAAATTGCAAAAGCAATGAAACTATGAATATTTGAAACATAATATATATATATTTTTTTACAGAAAATAAAATTTGGGTCAGCCAAAGTAAAAATACATTAATGCTTTGATTTGCTTTAAAATGCCATGTTTAATTTCTGTAAATATTTCTATTTGATTGTTTGTCTGCCTGACTGTGAGTTACAGCACAATGAAAAAAAAAATAAAACTGTGGTCAACCACCTTTAATTATTTTGTCTACTTCTATGTCTATATTTTTACTTGAGAATCAATTGAAACTGTTTGAAATGAGGATGTAGAAGTTTGCACATAAATAAATTATAGGTTGTCATAGTTTTTCCGCATTGTGCTGTAATTTAATCTATGGTTTATTGGGTAGTTTGTTTACCTTTTGTGTCTAATTCCCTTGGTGTTTTCTATTTTGTAGTGTGGAGGAAGAGAACAAAACCAATGCAGGCTCAGTAGAAGCCATTCAAGAGCACCCAGATGACTCCAACAAGATTCTCATTGGTTACAAGAAAGGGTTAATAGTGCTTTGGAACCATGAATCATGTAATGTCCAACACACATTCCCTAACTCTATTGATCTTGAAAGTATTAGCTGGAATCAAGATGGCTCCAGGTTCATCAGCTCACATGCTGATGGCAGCCAAAGTATCTGGAGCGTCGGAGACGAAATCATCACTACAGAAGAAACCTCGACACCATTTGGACCCTTCCCTTGCAAGGCTATTACGAAAGTTGTTTGGCAGGATAACTACATATTTTTTGCTGGTGGAATGCCCAGAGCAAGCTATGGTGATAAGAACTGTGTTTCTCTTATGCATGGATCTACAACTCAAGTTGTGTTTGACTTCTCATCAAGGGTGATTGATTTCCTTGTCATGACCAACCCAGAGACTAATGGTGAGTGATGCATAACGTGTGAGTGCAAAAGGTCAAATTTATCAAATTAAAGTCAGTTAATCATTTGTTTGTAACTTTGAATTCCTTCTACATGTATCATTCACTCACTTACTTGCATTGAACAGTTTAATTTCTGATACTGATCATAGAGTGGAGGTTTTTGTCAAGTTTTTGGTCATTGCTTCTAATTCCACCAATCGTTAATTCATTCATTCACTCTGTACCATTCACTCACTTGGGTTTACCCCTTTTCTTTCACTTGTCATAGATCCAGCATGCCTTGCTGTCCTGTGTGAACAGGAATTTGTTGTCATTGACTTAAAGACAAAAGAACAAGGGTAAGTATTTCAACTTGTTCAGCATATGTACAAAGCCTTGCTGACTCTCTATTTATGTTTATAAGCTAGTTTGTAATTTAAGAATTGTTTCAATGCTCCCACGATTTTAACCTAAACAAGTGGGAACAAAACAAAAGGAAATTTGGAATAACATGGAATATAAACTAGAAACTATTCTTAACCCTTTAACTGGCAAATTCCTGTGTTTTTCTGGTGGGATTTTAAGGGTGCAAACTTTAAAGTCCTTAGATACTGTTTCTCAGCAAAGTTAAAAAGGATTTCTGTGTGTTTTTCTAAAGTGAGCGAGGCATGGAACTAGAAAACTGGTTCAACCGGTTTGCTTAGCACCTTTGCTGTTAACGAGAATGGCATATGTTTAGGTTTGTGTCGAATTTTACTTCCTTTTAAACTACCTTTCTAAACACTGCTGAGAGATCATCATTAAGCGTCGAAGTAGTGCTGAGCCCACTGTTTGAAAGAAACCAAGCAGGTTTGATGGTTTTTTTTTGCAAAAACTCTTCATATTTTACATTGTTGTTTTTTCTGGAATCAATTTCAAAATCATCTATCTGGGGCTCTTTAGAAGCAAATTGTCGAGGTTTTGGTGGGTTTTTGGCAAGTTTTGCTGATAGAAGAACACAGAGCCCCAAACTTGGCCAAAATTTCGAGGTGGTAATAGACTTATTAAAAATATTTTTACTGAATAAGGGGGGACTCTATGTGTCTTTTTCTGTGGTTTCGGTATTCCTGTGGTGTCTAACTGCTCATGAAATCATGTTGTTTTGAAAACAGACAAGTTCAAAGTTCTCTGTAGCTCTGTAAGTAAAAAAAATAAAAAAAATAAATAAAGATTGAAAAACTGTCAAAAACTTATTAGAAGGACCCAATGTTGAAGTGATTGTTGACATTTTTGATTCAAATAAAGTTTGGCCTAAAAAAATCCATTGAATGAAGAACATTTGCAAATTTCACAGGAAAGGCATTAATGTTGTTTCGTGAAGTTTGGTTTGTGCTTTTGTGGAAAAAAGCATGTTTCTGGTAGTTTAATTGTCATCAAAATCTAGACATGTTCCTAGGGTGTGCTCTGAACCACAAGTTGTCCTGCAAAAATCTTTTTGGACGAAGATATATTTTTCCAAGGCAAAGTCGGTGTTTTGGGGGCAAATTAGTTCCTGTGACGGTTAAAGGGTTAATGTATGAACTACCTAATACTCATCAAAGTCCAGTCCATACATTGCACATTCAATTTTGCAACTGGATACAAAAACGTCAGCTGTTGATCCCCCCCTTTATTGATCTATATATATGTGTGTGTATGTAAATGCTGATAACATCTTGGAATTCTTTAGTCACTTTGTAAATGCTGAATTTTAAATGTACCTTTTTCACCGTAGGTATCCAACCTTCATTCAGCCTTACCTAATCTGTCTGCACTCATCCCCCATCACAACGTCCTTCCACTGTGATGACTGTCCTAGTGAATTGTGGGATCAAATTGTAAATGCTGGAAGAGAGCAAATGAAATCTGAATACTCTACAGAGGTATATTTTATTTTTCTGTTGCTTGTTTGTTTTTGTTTGTCTGTTTGTTTGTCCATTTATTTCTATTTTTATTTGTGTTTGTTTGTCTGACCGGTTGTTTCTCTGTAATCATGTATTGATATTCCATTCCTTGTTTGTTTGTTTGTTTGTTTTTGGTTACTTTGCTTGCCTGTCTGTTTTATTTGCCTATTTGTTTGTCTGTTTGGTTGTTTCTGTAAAACCATGACTTGATATTCCATTATTTTGTATACAGTCTTGGCCTGTATCGGGTGGTAAATCTCTCCTTGATGACAGTCATCAGAAAAGTCTCCTGATAACTGGGTAAGCTCACTTATTTTTTTATTATTATTATATCAAGTATTCTATCAAAAATTGATTTTTGTATTTTATTTGTTTTGCAGACATGAGGATGGAACTCTCAGGTTCTGGGATGTCTCACAAGTTGACATGCAGCTTATGTACAGCTTAAACACTGCCAAGTTATTTGTCAGCGATCACGAGGGACATGATAATGGTGCACAGGAAGTTGAAGAAGAAGGATGGCCACCATTCAAGAAAGTTGGCAACTATGATCCTTTCACTGATGACCCAAGGTTTGCCATCCAGAAAGTCTTGCTTTGTGCTAATAGTAAGACACTCGTTGTTGCTGGCAATGGAGGACAAGTGCTCATGTTTGGCATCAGTGATGATGACAGCAGTGTAGAACTACAGGTACGGATACTATAATAGTCAAGGTGATATAGTAGATAGTAGAAATATTGATTATGGTCCAGGGCTGGAAATAATGGCATGTCAAGGGACAATGTTCCTTTCTCCAGATTTGCAGTACTTGACATCCTAAATCAGATTTTGAAAGAAAGTTGACAGGTCATGCTTAAGAGGGAAGAAAATATCTTGTAGATTTATTTTTTTGAAAAGAACTATTTTACAAAGTTTGATCTTTCATAAATGTGTAATGCCCAGCGAAAAATATATTTGAAGGGTGATCTTGACCTTGGCATTATTTTGAGCCTTCAAATGAAACAGTTCAAATGATGATGGAATGATTGAAGATGCTGGTGGGAATACTAATGTTTATTGGTTTATAAAAGAGATTCATGTATGAAGTATTTTGAATACTGATAGTTAAATATCTAAACTTGATATCCACAGACACTAGAAGTGGATCTTGTGGAACAGAAAGAAAAGCTGCAGTGGAAAGGTCATGGCCCTCTGACTATCAAAGAAGGACAGATTGCCGTACCACGTGGATTCCAACCAAAACATGCTATTCAATTCATCCCTGCTGCACCAATAACTGCACTCGCATTCCATTCTAGCTGGCATGCTCTAGCTGCTGGTACATGCCATGGTTTTGGACTGATTGATCTGGAAAATAAGAAAGTGGCCACAACACATTGCACTGTTTCTGATGAAGGTAGGCCAGAAATCAATCAATTATACTTCAGAAATAATTTAATTTACAACGCTTAGGGTACATTTCATCTCAATGTGCTTACTATATACATTAAGTTCTAAAATTCTATCATTACAATATTAGTGAGGAATTCTGGATAAAATCGGATGCGCACTGAAGGCGATTTTTTAACTATGAAGATGATGATGGCTGATAATTGACATTGTTGATGATCATTGGAGCAATGATGATGTCAATAATCATGCTAGTGGCACTGATGATAATCATGTCACTATTTTGCAATATTCAAACTGACCACCTTTTTCTTCCATCAGAACTTTCAAACACTGGAGAACCAATTTCAAGAAAGAAGTCTCTCAAGAAGTCCATTAGGGATTCATTCCGCCGATTACGACGAAGCCGTAAAGGAACCAAGAAGAGTGGTGAAACTCCAAGAAAAGAAGGGGAAGGAGGTGAAGCTGCATCGCCAGGATCATCCATTGAGCAACCACCAGTACAGCGTCTTGTACATGAGAACCGTGTTGATGAGACTGTCTTGAGCATGGTCAGATGTATTTACTTTGTGGATACATACTTAAAGGATGGTAAGTTGGGAAACTGATTGGTGAGAGCTGTTATTTACTATTTCACTGCTGTTACCTTGATCATGAGTGTGATCAGTTTGCTTTATGAATTGCATTGCACCATGTGATGAGATGTGGCATACTGCAACTGAAAGTGCTGGGGTTTTACTCTTGTAATTTGTGTATTTATTTTTTTCTAGGTGTCCACCATAATCCTTCCATGTGGGTTGGTACAAATGCTGGTCAAATCTTTGTCTACAATGTTACTCTTGCTGGAGAAGAAAACAAAGAAGAAGGACTGAAGGCTGAAATGGGCAAAGAAATTAAACTAAGACATAAAGCTCCAGTTGTTAATATCTTTGTTGTTGATAAAGATGGTTTGCCAATATTAGGGGACTTGCCTGATCAAGGTAAAATAGATTTTGTACATGCTGAATTATTTCCCGGGTCAAATGATAATTCAAACTTCGGATAGTAAAACTATCCATAACCAATAATAATTATTACATGAACTATTCTATTATCAAATGAACAAACATTATTTTGATGTGGATAGACCGGGAATAGAAATATAAACTGATGATCATGCACACTATTTTTCCACTGTTTAATAGGTGTAGAATAAATATTAATAGAAATGGTAACAATTTTTAACAGGTGCTGAAGCCTCTGGTCAACACTCCCTAGTCATCTGCTCTGAAGAACAATTCAAAGTATTCAGTCTTCCCCATCTCAAAGCTCGTCATAAGGAAAAACTAACAGCTGTTGATGGATCTCGTGTCCGTAAGATCGCAGTCATTAATGCACGCAGTAAGAGTGACGATTCTAGTGTTGAATATCATTGTCTTGCTTGCCTCAGCAACCAAGGAGATCTTTGCGTGTATTCTATTCCACATCTTAAACTACAACTCAAAGTGTCTTGTATGAAGAAGGAAGACATGATTGCTATTCAGTCTCTAATTTTTACTTCATCTGGTCAAGGATTCTACTTACGATCACCGTCAGAGCTGCAGAGATTCTGTCTCACTGCATGTGAAGTGTAAGTATTCAATTTGGATTAATCATGGAGTTTGTGTGTTTCTTTTTAGTCATTTGTCATTTTTTAACTTTAGTTATTTTTGACTTTTTTTTTTACAGTCTTTTTGATACTCGTTGTGATTAATATTGTTTGACTACTGGGTTCTTTATTTGTTTGTTTGCTTGTGAGTTTGTTGATTTGCTGCATTATTTTCGTTTTTGATCCCTTGTTTGTTTGTCTGCAAATTTCTGTCAGGTTTCTCCTGTTTGGTTGTTGCTTCTTTAAAATATTTTATTTTATTTGTTCCTAGTTTTTCTGTATTCGTGTCTCTATTAGTTATTTTTTTCTGTTTGTCTGTTGATTCTTTGACTTGTTTGCTTCTTTTTAATATTTGTCTCTAATTGTTGTTTTGTTTGTGTACTATTACTTGTTTGTTGTTTCATTTTCAAGTTTATCTGAGCACAGGCAGCCCAAGCAATCTACTTGTCTTCTTTTCAAAATGGCGGTTCATTGGAAGTACGCGAGTTCGAATCTCATGCTGGGAGACTTGAAAAAAAATTATTTTCTTATCACTTGATTTTTCAACCATATTTTTCTTACTATTTTTACTTTTTATTTTTTTATAAATTGATTTTTTTCATTCACGATTGCTATTTTTCCCCCTTTATTACATATATTACTAGAAGGCCGGAAACTATCATCCATACCACCTCTTCTTTAACGGCAAAAAAATACTCTAAAATCAACAATAATTACACAAAAACTACATCAGCATAAAAGCTCAATAAATTTTTCAATAAAGCTTTCAATAAATTGCACTTTACTTCAATTTTTCACGAAAAAATACTGCAAATTTTGCCATTTTCTTTCAAAATTTGGCAGATTTTCCAATCAGTTGAAGCATGGACCATAGCGAGTGGACATCATGTTAAAGAAGAGGTGGTATGGATGATAGTTTCCGGCCTTCAAAATTCAATTTATAAAAAAATAAAAAGTAAAAATAGTAAGAAAAATATGGTTGAAAAATCAAGTGATAAGAAAATAATTTTTTTTTTCAAGTGTCCCAGCGTGGGATTCGAACTCGCATACTTCCAATGAACCGCCATTTTGAAAAGAAGACAAGTAGATTGCTTGGGCTGCCTGTGATCTGGGTTAGTGTGTACATGGCATTTTTGATTGTTTATTAGTTTGTTTTATTCATTGTCATGTTTATTTGTCTAGACTTGCACCTGAATGTGTCCTTGAACTTGCTGAGGGAATGAGACCAAAGGAAGAAGTCACAGTCGAAGTAACAGAAGAAACCGAAGAAGCAAAGAAAAGAAAAGATTCGTCGTCTTCATCATCGTCATCCTCCTCTTCTTCATCTGATGACGAAAAAGATGAAGAAAAGAAAAAGGAAAAAAAAGAAAAGAAGAAGAAGAAGAAAGCTGAAAAAGCAGCAGCCGCAGCAGCAACAACAGCTGATGTTGTTATAGAAGACATTAAAGTTGAAGAAGAAGATAAGCAAGAGGAGGCACCTGAAGAAGACAAAGACGAGTCGCAGGCTGTTGTCATATCCGAACCAGGAACTGGAACAAGCCTCACAACTGAAGAAAAAGTTGAATCATCATCACATGAAACCTTCCACCATCAGTCAGACAATAAGGAAGAAAGAGGAATAAAAGAGGAAAATGCCATCCAGTCGCAATCGCAAACAGTAGAGGAATCAGAAAACTCTAGATCAGTTATTACCACGAAACGACTGGTTACTAGCACTCGTGTTGTCAAACATACCACTTCAACTCGTGTTGTTACATCAGAGGGAGAAAATGTTGAAAGTATTGAGGGATTTTCAAACCTGCAGATTCAAAATGGAGATGATAAGGTAAAAACTGGAGTGACATTTATGGACTCATTTGTGCAATTGTAATAACTACTATAAGTTATTTATGTATGTCATGACATTTGATTAATCGGAAACTTAATTCAGTTGGGATTTTGTTTGTTTTATTGTGGTGGTGTTTTTTTGTTTGTTTGTTTGTTTTGTTTTGTTTTTTTTGTTTTTGTTTTTCAAATTATTTGGTTGTTCAATTTTGGTTTGTTTGTCCCTTGGCATGTTGGTAATGGCTTGTCTGTCGATTTGTTCATTTGATCATCTAGACTTGGTTCAGGCAGCTAGAAATGGGTTTTTATGCATGATTATTATTATTATCTAACAAATAATGTTTGTTTATATTTCTAGGGTACCAATGATGCTGAACATGGTGATGTAAGTACAATTCTAGATAACATTAACTTCATAAGAAGAATATTCTGATTAGGATGCACTATTTGTGTAAATCACCAGAAGGCAAAAGGAAATGTTAAAAATTTTTTTTTGAATCCTCTACAAGTCATGTTCAATGTAAAGAGTATTCATTTAATGTCCTTACAGCACTATAACATGATACTTTTCAAGAATTAATTATGTCTGGTAACAAAATTGTGAACATTTGACACTTTGTAAGCTTGCCACTTGATTACCGTATTTGCATTGACCATGTCATTACTTTTTTTTGCTTCAAAAGAAACTGCATGTTATTTGGATATCTGTTGTGTTAGCAGTTTGTCTGTGGCTGTATTAATTCATTAGTGTGTGTTCCTTTTAACAAATAACAAGTTATTATTTAATCCATTAACAATCCTTCTGTTTTTATATTACCGGTAGTTTCAGTTGGTATTGTGCTTTCATTTTTCTGTCCTTTTTTGTGTGTTGAACTTCATGTCTTCAAAATCTAGCCTTAAGTGTCTTGCATTGTAGTGTAGTGATATGTTTGTACTATAGTTAGTGTTAGTATTTGCTGTTTATGTTTCGCTGAAAGTATTATAGTGGCATGTGAATTACAGCGTCTTTTAGTCTGACTTATAATTCCTACAGCATTATTATTGTTTGTGACTCTATAAATTAACAGAATAAGGGAATGATTTTATTTCACCAAGCTAATCTAGATCTACATCTATAAGACAAGCATTGCACCATTCATCTGTTCTCTTCTTATCCACAATAATGTTTTGTTTCATTTGCTTATTGTACTTTACTAAGAAAAAAAGTATGAATGCATTTGAATAAAGAGAGAATGAGCGGTTGGTTGAATTGGTATTTTGATGAGTGACTGAACCAGCAGATGAAAAAAATGCAAAAGTAATTGAGTAAATGAAATAATTGACTGAATGGTTAAAAAGGATTTCTTCATTTAATAAAAGAATGAAGAGATGATTGACATAGAGGGCAAACAAAATATCAGAAGTGTTAGATATGTTTACAAGAATGAAAAAAGCTTTGCAAAAAAGAGAAATGATTAATATTATAAGTGACCATGTGAACTTTACTAATATAATATGTTTGCTTTTATTTGATTACATCGTGAAGTTCCTTGCTTGCAGTGTGTCTGCGGAAAATGTTGCTGCCATATTGTTTATTGTGTTTGGTCATTACTTGTAGGTTGAGCAGGCATCAAGCTGAGAAATACAGACAAATGCAATCATTTAGAGCAGGTTTTTATTGCTTTCTGTTTTGTTTATTTCTGTTTTGTTTGTATTTGTGTGTCCTCTGGAATGAAGACCATTTTCGACAATGATTGATTAATTGTTGTTTAATTGGATGTTCTTTAATTGGAATAAGTACATCTGTGTTGTGATTTGTGTAACTAAAAGCTAACATGAAAAATCTAATACAAACTAAAATTTAAAACAAGTTTTTTTTTTCTTTATTGAATATGTTTTAACAAATCCAACAAAGAGCATGCTAAAACTTTTGTGATGTAAATATTTTGTGTTTAAATATTTTGTTTTAAAATCAGGTCATGTGAAATTTTAATGCAAAACAAGCGTTTCTGTGTGTAAAATCCTTGTCTATAATGTCTTACACAAGTAAATAATTTTTCATTGCAATATTTTTAATTTTTTGTTAGGTTTTGTGAAAATGTGTAGTTCCTGACCATCATTTTGACTTCAAAACTAAAATATGTTGAGCTAATTTATTGTGAAATGCTGTAAAAACTGTAAAATACTTGAGTGTGAATTATGTTTATGTGGTGTGAAAGTATAGAGAGTTTGAACAGAGCTTATAAATAAAACTTTAAACTTGCTGTAGATAAAATAATGTCATTCTCTGACATTCATTTCAATTCATTTGCAGCGAACATGCAATGCTACACACGTCATTTTCTGTGAGTTCTCTTTCTTTGCTTTTCTGTGTGTAAAAGTAGTCCTACAACCTCACCTTCTATTCACTCAAATGTCTTGTATATTAAACAGTGTTTTAAACCACTTTTAAAAGTTCTATAAAGTGCAATGCCAATATTAAATTTAAAACTTACTTTCACAGTGAATGTTTTGTTGAATTTAAACCAAGAGTAGTTTAAATGGAATCTGGTCAATTTTAAATTTAAGATAAAGTGTTTTAATAAAGGAAAATTATGATGATGATGATGAATTTGATGTAAAGTAGTGATAAAGGATACTTGAACAATTATCTATTAATTGGTATTTAAGGAAAATTGGTGTTACCACAGAAACCGTTGAATATCTATGTGTAAGTTGAAGCACCTTTTTGACAAAGGACTGGCATCAAAATCTTCAGCTTCATAAACAGTTTTATGGTGATTCAACTTGTACATATATATTCAATGTATCTCTGAATGTTGATTGTTTGTCAGTTCTTGTTAATTCAAAAGGGTACACATTGCTTGTCTCAAACTCTAAAAACTGCAGAATTGCCACAGAAACTGGCACTCGGAGGAAAGCACTCCAAAACTCCCTATTCAGTATAATATGTACAAGCTCCTGAATTAACAATCCTTCATCTGCCCCTTTGTGATGTCACAGTCTTCAAAAATGTCCCTTTCTGCAGTTCAAAAAGTATTTTTTTTTTCGAACTTCCTGAAACTAAAAAAAAGGTATATTTATACGTTCACCCTCAGTCCCTTTTTGAACTCTAGAAAGGTGAATATTGTAAGGATGTGTGTTTGCCCCTTTGATAATGAAATATTTGTGACATGGCATTTGTTTTTATTCTAGATGGATGGACTTGAAGATGATGTTGATTATGATCTGACTAAGAGGCGATCCAAAGGCAAAGGTTTTACAAGTCCAGGGAAATTGAATACTAGAAGATCTGCTGAAGTAGCCAAAAGCACAGATGATGAATAATTTTATTACAGAGTATTCTAAGCTTGCTTTGTGCTACAAATGCTAGTCAGAAGGTGGAAACATGTCAACAGTAAACCAACCATCTTTTCCTTGCAAAGTTATCTTTCTTGAAAGGAATTGGCCTACATAAAGACTTATTTATCGCCATGTAATGGTACAATGTGAAAGCAACTGTGTTTTGCAGTATGGACCTGTGTGTGGTGTTCCATCAACAGTAAGAGGAACAAGTCGAAGAGCACATCTTTGTACTTTTAAAAAAGAAACACATGCATTATGCAACATGTTTCATAAACGTGGACTAGCATTTGTAGCATTACAGCAAACATGAAGATAAACCTTAGTGTTTCAAGAATATTTTAGTAATGTATGATCCCCGTTTTAAAGGACTAGCTATCTCGCACATTTTAGTTTTATAGTAGTAATGATATTAATAGCTTGTGAGCATATGGGGAGAGGGGTAGTGCATTATTGTTATCGCTGTTTTAATTTGCACTAAGCACTACTAAAGCCCTAAAAATTAGCAGTTTTTAACCATTTTGAAAGCCAACGTCAAGATACAGTTTTATTAATAGTAAATTAATTGAGTACTGAAAGTGTTATTAATTATTTTATTGCTTGTGTGGGACTTGTCTTTCTTTCATTACATTTTAACCTTTTTATTACATTATTTGCAAGTTAACTCATTCATGTTAGAACCATTGTTTCACTCCCTTATTTCATTCGCTTTAGTACTTTGACAAATTGTTATCAAGATTGATAAGAGTCCGCATTTCTTTGCAGTGTTTTTAGTTCTTTTGTTCAAGCCCTTCCTGCAGACAACTTTTGTTTTTGTTTTATTTTGGTGCTTCTGTTGAGTGAACACATTGTGGCTGACCACTGGTCCTTTGTTGTAGTTTCATTTTGATTTTTGTCTTAACAAAGGAAACCCAAAGAAAAGCACAGGAAACCCAAAAAGCAGAAAAAGGACAAAAGGTTGTCTGTGGATAATCAAGGCACTTCATTTTATCCTAAAGTTTTAAGTTGTAGAATATTTAAATTACTATTATCCTTGTTGTAGGTAGTACGTTGTAAGAACCATTATTAATTTTAGAATTCTTTTTATGAATGAATGTAAGAATAAAAGTTGATACTAAAAAGTGTAGTGTTTTCTTTTTTAATTCTTTTCCTTTTATTTAATTCATTTTTGTCAACTTCAACCATGGGTGATTAAAAATAAATTCATCACTAGCTGTTGGCCGTTTGGCACAAAATATAGAAGTGTGTTTGTTGAAAATTGACAGATGCATCATTTGAACTTTTCAGAGCATAGTTTAAATTGGTAAGAAGGGCTTGAAGTTTCTCAGAAAAGGCATAGTTAATAGCTATTATTAACTAAATATTGCCATTTTTTCAGCTCCATTGGCGTTCTCTGCCACTTTTTTTTCTTTTTAACCCTACAATATCCCGCTTTTTAGTTGGGACATTCATTGTTTTAAACCACATATTTTGTTGAGTATTTTTCAGGCGCCTCCCCCCTCCCCTGTTTCAATATTGGTATGATCGGTGATGATTTTGGTATGAAATGAAACCTCAGTCAACATTGTTCTGGGGGAGGGGGATTTTAATCCAATTTGGAGCAGGATTTTAAAACAACTAATGTCCCAACTAATTTTGAATTTTAGTGTAGATCAATGTTACTATTAGGGGGGATTATGTGAATGTTACTGTGGAAAGGTCAGCCAGTGTAGGCTCTCCATAGCCTTTTTTCCTCTCGATTTGGACTTAAAAGAATGGCATGGGAGAGAGCAAAATTCATTTGAGAGAACTCTGGGAGGCAGTCACTTATCAGAATCGATCTTGATCAACAAGGTAACACCACTCAGTGGGTAGCAACAGTTCTAAATCCAGAACATTCCTTACTATTTGAGATGATTTAGTTTGCTACTTTTCTTGCCTGAAAGTTTCTAAAATATAGTTGTGCACTAGTATTTATCTAGAATCTTGATTGTTATTTGATTACTAAGGGCATATATTTAGAAACATTTGGAACCCGGGGGGGGGGGACTCCGATGGTAAACGATCGGGGATGCTCGTAGTATCTTTTAGGGGTAAAAATCAGCGATTTGGTATCTTTTAGGGTTTAAAATATAAAAAAATTGCCAAATTCTTACGTTTTGGTATCTTTAAGGGGTTGAATAGCACTAAAACTCATGATTTTGGTATCTTTTAGAGATGAAACATTTGCGAAGCCACGCCCTTTCGAATAGGGGTATTTTTGAAAAATTCCGACGAGCACCCACGATCTTTTATCCCCCCTGGATTTGGAATGCTCTAGAACTAAGTGTATATAACTAGAGAGCTCACCTCAATCCGGTATTCCATGTGTGTAGTGAATTCACGGTTATGACAAATAAACGCAAGATGTTAAGGAACAACAACAGACTTCGTGTATACCGGGGGGGGGGGAGGTGTACTACCCTATATTGACTATACAGGGATGATCCGCTGAACAGGGTATGGTTTTTCGACCTTGGCGTCATGAACAGGATATCCAATTCTACTCTATTTCCGATTTAATCCAAACTTACTGTCATTTTCAGGGCCCAAAAAATGAGAGAAAATTATTTTGCATTCAGGAAATCGGCAGAAATAAGATCGTTGACTTTAAAAACACATTTTTGTTTTACAAAAACATTTTACATCGCATTTTGAATGGGAAAGATTGCAGTGCCAGAGCGTCCAGAAACAGCATCAACGGCACTTGAACAGGCAGTTTTTTTTTCTAATATTCACTATCTGTTGCGCATATTCTAAGCATATTGCCGGTGACACAGCGGTGACGTTGTGCGAGTGCGAAACGGTCAACCAGTGGGCTCAGACATATAAACTATAATATGCACATGACAGGAACGAATGAATGGACTCGTACTGACTTATTATATCCATTATGATATGGAATTAGTGGACACAGATGTCATGTTTGATTAGTTTGCGCGACACTATACCCGACGGATGGAATTCTTGATTATTTCACAATGACTTATCATTGGACACTGATCCAGCCAAAAATATAGAGTGCTTGATTGAAAAAAATGTCTTTAATAATATGCTACAGCTGCTGAAGGATACGAACACGGCAAGATGCTTTGAACAGAAGCTAAAGTTTGAACCATAACTTTCGCGATAAATATTTAAAATTAAAAATATGTATATACACTAGAAGAGTTGATGAGAAAATGTTTTTTACAGAACGGAGGAGATTCAACTGGACAGTAGAATCAAGTCATGACAAATTAAATAGACACAGGCAGTAAGGAACAACAACATGTTCATGTTTACTGCAGTTGTGAAAATATATATATATACATCAGGATATAAATAATATTATTTTTCATCATCAAATAAAGTTCCTGAATGACAAATAACAATAATTATCTTGTATTCTGGCTTTATATATTAAGTTGTCTTTGTCTTTGTCTAGTAGTCTTTGTTCTCTAGCATGAAGTCTAGATAAAGTCCCCATAAAATTATTGTTCCAAACCAAAACTAATGAATTATTTATAGTCTAATACCTAATTGTTGGGCAATTTACATTTCCAGCCACACAATTCACCTATACAGTAAGATTTCTAGATTTCTTTTATATTCCAATGTCCTCAGACAAAATTCTAATTCTCTTAGGTTTTGCATTGGGAGGTAATGTAGATTGTAAAATGCTCATATTTGCATATTAGGCGTTTTTCCCCTGTTAATTACTTCCAAAATGTCCCAGCATGCATTGTAACCATGCCATGCCATATGTTCTAACCCGTGTCGTATTTAAATGATAAATTTATTCTTAGCATGACAAGGCTCGAAATAACAGCCTGACAGACATAGGTCAAGATGACCTTACAAAAGCAATTTTTGAAGGTTGTTACCCCTTTTTTTTCAAAGTCCGAATTTGTAATAATTATTTTTTAAATAATACAAGATACGTTTTTTTTCCTTAAAAATTATGGAGGTCAACTTGTCCTTTCAAACTCTGATTTGGCAGGTAAAGTACTAAATTTGGAGGGACATTGTCCCTTGGCCTGCCCTTATTTCGAGCCCTGGCATGATCTGTCTGGGACAACTGGTGGAAATGCTCAGTGAGCTTTTACATGTATAAATATGTCCCCCAATTCAATGGAATGCAATACACTGTTTTTTGTAATTTGAATGTTGTTCCAAAGGTAAAAAAAGAAATTGTTTAAATTACTTCTTTTCAGAGTTGTGTGATGGGAAATAATTTATGGATTGCCTGTTCATGCTTGACTTTCTATACAGTGAAGTCTGTAGTCCAGTTTTGAATTCTCGTTCTCTTTTTTTAATTACTCAGTACGTAGCCTTGGCCTGGATTGTGTATGAAATCAATTGTCTTTTTCAAAAACACAGGCTCCACAATTTCCATGGACTGTTACTAAATAAAATAATATATTAAATGTATTCAAGGCCAATGCTGTAAAATTGGAACAGGACTACTGTTATAACCTGTCTTTAGACAATGCTTGGGCTTCCTGTTGTCTAGTTACAATAACTTCATGCTTGTATTAGCTGTGGTTTAAACTGCAACAAGAGACCAGCAAAGTTTGTCTTGCCCAGTCTATTTGCAATGTCTATAGGTGTTTCACCACGACTGTCCTGCACACTGACACTAGCTCCATGTGTTAATAAACATAGTATAATATCAATATCAGCATTCCATTCCACAGCCTTATGCAGAGGTGTTGACTGCCAGTTATCAGCGTCGTTAACAAGAGCTCCTTTCTCAATAAGACACTGGACCATATCTTGATTTCCAGCCAATACTGCTAGAATGAGTGGTGTCACCCCTCCCAACATAGCTTTAAGGTTAACATCGCAGCCATTCTCAATAAGACGTAATGCTACATCCTTATGTCCACTTCTTACTCCATCATGAAGAGGACTTTCTCCGGCAATGTTCTTTGCAAGTTGAGCTTCGAAACCTTGATCAGTCAAGAAATCAACAACATCAGTGTAGCCATTTGCTGCGGCATGAAATATTGGTGTAGAACCTGATGAGTAATCTCTTGATTCAGGGTCACTTCGGTACTGCACCAGCAGTTCAGCAATATTCCTATCTCCAGCAAAATGCAGTGGTGTTCTGCCTTGTTTATCTCTCTTGTTAGTTTCACTGCCTTCCTCCAGTAAGAATTGTACCATTTCCAGGTTTCCTGGTTTACCAGATGCATTAAATAGTGGGGTTTGATGATCAGCTTTGTCAATCACATTGATGCTACTACCTTGTTCAACCAGTAACCTAGCAACACCTAGATGACCTTGTTTGGCAACAAAGTGCATTGCAGTACAGCCAGTGAGGTTGTAGTCATTGACATTGCTTCCTTTCATGATTAGGAACTCAACTACATCCAGGTGACCTTTCTCTGCTGCTAGGATTAGTGGTGTGTCATGATTGACTGTCTTAGCAAAGATGTTACCACCCCAGTCTACAAGTGTGGACACAACTCGCAGTAGACCATTACGAGCAGCAACGTGGAGAGGAGTTCTACCCCAAGTAGTTTCAACATTCACATTGGCACCTCTCTCAAGCAGACACATCATGGTCTCAATATTTCCTGTTGATGCGGCATAATGTAAGGCGGCTTTCCCATGGTGCCCTCTGGCATGGATGTTACCCCCTTCTTGTATCAAAAACTCCATGACCTTCCTTGTATTGGATGCTGAGGCAATCATCAACAGTGTTGTACCAGCATCATCTTTAGCTGTTGATGGTTTATTGAGATCAAAACCTAACGCCTGCAGTTTCTTGAAATGTCGTATGGAACCACATCTTGCAACTTGGTATTGGAGCGGAATGTAAGTATCAGTGAGTTTTGCATACAGTTCTAGTAGCAGTTTTTGTCCAGGGAAATGCTCTTGCTGTCCTGCATTAGCTTCTATAATCTGGCTAGGAATTAGACCATTGTACTGTGAATTACTTAAAGCTACAGATGTCGACAATGCGAGTAAGGTATCCAGTTTAGATGGACTGCAAAAGAGTATAGACTGGATAATAACGTCATTGTTATCAATACAGGCAGTTTGAAGATGGTTTAGTCTTGATGATGGTGCAGTGATGACATCAAATGCAAGACATTGTAAAGACACCTGGAAGTAATTAAAAACAAGTGTGATTTTTCAAAACAATCCTTTTATATATCAGACAAGTATGAATCTTTGAAAATTTTTATTCTGTTTACTGTCCGCAAGAAAAACAGATAAACATTGTGTGATGAATCTATAAAAGAAGGCCCGACGGTGTAGAGACTATATGTAATCTAGACACTAAATTGACAGTATATTTTCATGAGCTTGGGTGCTCATAAATTCTGTAAGAACCAAAATCTCGAATACAAAAACCGGTGTACTCACACAATGCACCGACAATACACCGTTTTCGCCTAAAACGATGAATAATAAATGAGTTGCAGTAGCTAGTGTAATATTGATCAATGCACACTCAAAATCTATAATCGGTACAAATTAATCCAAACGATTATGGCACCGGTCATTTATAGTAACAACGGTTCTCTACATTTTCCAGTGTTTTTCGATTTTTTTTTAAGAAATATGCTTAGGAAAATACTGTCCTATACTAATTACGACACGAAGTATGAAACAATTGCCGAAGTAATTGATGTATAAAATCCTCAACGACAAAGAAATGTGACGGGAATGAACTGTCGAATTTTTGAACATAAAAATTTAGGTCCCTCGAAAAAGGTTATAAGCCAAATGAACTTTAGTTTGCAATTTGAAAATAATACAATCTCTTACCATTTCTTTGACTGCCATTTTCCTAATCAGTACTTCTCAAATAGTTTCGACATTGTGGTAAAGTACTAAGGAGCGTGAATGTGCTCATTTACACGTGACTGACCTGGATAGTACCATGTTAAGTTCAAAGTACAATTTCCTGACAGGCAATCATGGCCGACCTGGACGTCTACCTGTCAAAATTCTGTTTACACTAAACGCCAAAGGAACCCCAAACATAGTTGAAAAAAATGTTATTTCATAACGTCTTCCAAAACTACTAAATTTCTTGTGTTTAAGCCAAAATTACGCTAATATTATTTCAAAAAAATTAGCGTATGGTACTAGGCCTTTGTAAAGAGTTTTCTAATGCAGAATCGTCTTTTCCTAACTGATCCAGCTGTATGGGTTGCCTGTGACACAAAAAGAACGCCTGGTTGAATTCAGTAGAGTAGAGGCATTTGTGCTTGTCAGTTATCCAATGACTCCATCTTTTGCTTCTATCTTCTACAAATTTAGAGCCACCATTATTCTGACGAGTTGTACTTGGCCCGTTTACATAAACGACTCAACCTCGCGCGAACCGAAGCAAGAAATGAAAATGGTGGCCAAATATCACTTGCTTTACATTTACAATACCAAGGTGAGTCTTCAACGAAATAGGATCTTTGTCAAATTTGTACCTTCAGGACAAGTTTCAAATGTTAATTCATACGTCAGTACCTGTTTTGATGTGATATGCATGTTATATTATATGGTCTGAATGCATGGAATTTCTACTCCGGAATTATACAGTAACGTCCTGGAGGGAGGGAGTATTGAACCTATATCGACTATACGGGGATGATCCGCTGAACAGGGTATGGTTTTGCGAATTTGGTGTCACGAACAGGGTATCTAATTCTACTTTATTTTGGGATTTAATCCAAACTTCCTGTCATATTCATGGACAAAAAAAATGAGAGAAATTATTTTGCATTCAGGAAATCGGCAGGAATAAGATCGTAAACTTTAAAAAAAGATAAGAGCAGTACGTGTGTCTGAATTGATATAATCTATACAAATCATATAATTGTAATTTGTCATAAACAGGGTAACCCCCACAAGATACCAGCAGAACACCCCTACCCAGATCTGAAGGGAGTACCCCCAGGGTATTACGTGAGCATCATGCCTGAAATCATGATGAAAAAGATTTCAGATTACAGCTATAAATCAGCCATACTTGGAGCACCAAAGGAATCCCAACTTCTGGTTATTTATTCATCCTCTTTAATTAATTAGTCAATATTGAAAGCCTGAATCCCAGACCCCAATAACCATTCTTTTTAGTACATTCTAATCATTCTCAGCTTTTTCGATTGAGGTATATCTTTAGGGATTTTAAAAAAATGAAGGAAGGCAAAATAATTCAAAATATAAATAGATAAGAAAGATTTTGTATTGAATTTGCTCCAAGGATTGAACAACCTTTCTCTACCCTTTGCTGGACTCCAAAGGAATCCAACCTAGTACTGACTAGGGTAGGAATAGTAGAGAGAATGGAAGCTGAAGAGATGGGGGACACAAAATGTCAACTACTACTATTCTTATTTTTTAGCTGCTACAGTTCTTGTTCTTTGAAACCAAAGCAAATATGAAGAAGGAAAAGAAGAGACTAGGGACACCAAAGGCCCAAAGGCATCCCAATTTTTTATTTTTTACTTCTGGTGATTACAGTCATTGAGGTGATTACATTGATGATTATTGTGTTGGTTGTGGTGATGGTAGTTAGGGTGGCATGTGTGGCCAAACGGTGAGAGCGCCGGCCATTCATTGAGTACTAGTTGTTGCCACTGCAAAAAAAAAGGAAAAGAGACATACTATATTGAATTTTTTTGAATGCATAAAAGTTTTATAATTTAAATCTTTGAATAAACAGATTTTCTCGCACGGAAGTTTTTCTAGTCTCATTTTATCAAGAAAAAGTGAAAATGATTAATTGGAATTACCTCGTCGTTTAAGGGCGGTATTGAAGTACATTAACTCACCGGCGACTATTAAACATTACTTTAGATATTTGACTTCTTGTGTGTAATACAAAGATTTATGAGGAAAAGCTGCATTCTGTCGATGTATCTCCATGTAATCCCTTCATAAAACAGTGGATTTATCAGACAATTAAGAAGTCAATTAAAACCTATCATCTTCTTTTATTTTATTTATTTTATTTATTTTTATTTATTTTTTAACGTGAAAATTTACTCTTTAGATCGTAATGTTCTTTATTCCAATCTTTGCAAATCTATAAATGAGTATTTTATTTTATTCGTGCACTGCATTGTCTAGGTATTGGTCATTTTCAAGAACGAGAAAGTCGTTTGGAATATTAACCGAATTATCAAGTTGTCAAAAGAAACAAAGATAACTAGATTAGATTATTGTTCGAACAATATTAACTTCACCATATACAAAAACATTTTTTTTATATCAGAAAGTGTTAGCAGAACAAGAATCATAAATCAAACCAATAAAGTGCTTTTGGCGCGTTATCTCAATACTCTTTTAAGCAAAGTTGAAAAAGATAAATAAACGCCATGTAAACGCCATCAGAGGAGAGATTCTTTTTATTTTTGCATGGTTTTGCAACTGAGAAACTATACAAAACTGAAAATAATGAAAAGTTAAATTTGCTGGCAAGAACACTGGGAACGAAAGAAGAAAACTGCACAAATTTAAAGTAAAAATAGGAAATCAAGTAGCATGCATTATCAGAAAAGATTTTTTTTAAAGAGGAAAAGATGTTGGAAAATGTATAATGCGCGTGTTTGCAAGAACTTCATCAAATCTGCCAGTTCTGAAAGTGTTTTGCTATTATTATGTTTCTTGATACTCTGTTGATCCAGTTCGTTTCAAAGTTAATGTCTTTTCAAGTACGTCCCCTCGTAAAGCCGATGGCAAAGTGTTAATAGACCCTTGTAGACTCATTAGATTGTTATAATGGTCTTGTACTACGGGATGTGGGCGGTCGCTAGCTTCGGCGCTGCCGTCTGTTATTTACCTTGGTAACCACTTTATTAATACATTTACTTATTGCTTAAGACTTCTGGCTAGTAATTTTGCTGCTACTCTCCGTCTCGGCTGATTTTAGTTTCCGGGCTTTCTGTTTCACCATCAACAGGAAAACCGAAAACCGAAAACTGAAAGTGTTCACGAGGGAAACTACTTTGCTCTCTCCGTTTTCACAAAGACGTGCAATGCAGTTTTGTTTTCACTGAACAATAGAACAGAAGTAGACAGAAGGCCGAACAGAGTAAACAAAAGTGATATAGCGATATAGCCTTTACAAAGTTGGATTATGGCTTTTATTTCGCTTTATTATGCTTCACTGTCCTCGTTTTCTTTAGATTTTATTTTTGCGTATGTTTTTAGTCTATTACCTTTCCTTCGTTGAGTGGGCGGAACTATCGTCAAATTCATGACAGTGAACGTATTTTAATGCATTAAAATTTTATAGCGAATGGCTTTTTCATTGGCATTTTCTCAAAAAAAGCTTTACAAGAAATAGCGTCTAGCTTACATTAGTGTCATTGAGAATACGATCGTTAGAATTTACCATTCTAAACATGCACTCATTTCAAAAAAACCTTGTCGGAGTAAATGTCGGAAATACTGGTGTTTAGAATGAGGATATGACATCCCTAACGGTCACCTAAACTATATTGTCACTATGTTACTCCACTTTTCAATTTGTATCATTCTAAGCGAACACTTGTATCATTTGCATACATCATCTAGTCCAACGACGAATTTCGTCGGGTCTCTTGCAAGTACGCGCGGGCACAAAATCACGTGTCCCCTCTATAGAGTTGATTGTAAAAGAAAATTCATTTTTAACACATTCAGGTCACTTAATTAGAACGAGGGTCTCTATACAACTATGAGTGACCGTAGTAATTGTTAGTTAAGGATTTTAAGACCTTTTTTCTTAATATTTTCTCGATATTTTTTTTTGTAGTTTTTCCAATTTGCTGTCATTGATTTTTGCCAGATGTTTCTATGGATCCCACTCTGTTTTTTTTTTACCTCTACCTAGCAGCCTAAATAACCTAGTCTGTAAGTATTATTTCAGTGGATTCTATGTGACCGCCTATGCTTTTTTATTTTATTTTCAATTTAAGAATTTAGATAAATGTTGAAAAATATCACCGGTCAAGAAAAGTATTTCAATTTATTTTTAACGTTTGTAGTACTGCCCTCTATATGTATATATATATGTGAATTCAAAATTAGCAGTACAGGGTACAAACAGTATTGTTTTTCGTTGATAATTGGTTATTATCACATTCAGAGTGGTAAATGCATTAAAAGTATTAAGATGAAAATAGATCGTAATTGTGTTAGAAAATTCCAGCTAGATTTATTTTTGTCTGCGGACACTGCTGTTGTTTTGTAATGTCACATATTTCGTAGTTCAGTCAATTAGGGAAACTATTTGTGACAACTTGAAGAGAGCATGAAGTAAAGGAAAGAAACGGATGGTACTGGGATCACACTTAAAATATTATCACTTTTTATTTCTCACTTAGAGTAAAGAACATTGACAGAACGTACTTTTAGAATGGCGTAGCGATAGTGCAAATATAATGAATCAATTTTTCTATGAATATAATTGAAAAAATGATATGATCAAATAAATAACAACACTAGCCATTGCTTATCAATCGGGGGGGGGGGGGGGGGGGAGAGATAAGCTCAAATTCTCATCCATCCTCCCCACTCCTATCATTTATCTCCAAAAAATGTTATCAATCAATCTCAGAAAATTGGGGGGGGGGCAGAACATTTCTTGTAAAATGCAATGGCTTATTCAATTTGCTTTGAAACGTTGTACGAAAAGTTTGACGGTGCAATATCGCATTTGGTTTAATTTGTAAAATCCGGAATTTCTTTTTTTCAGCTATCACTAACGGATCTGAAATGAAAATCCACTTCATATTATTCACAAAAGCTTAGCCATTCAGAAATCATTTATCTCGTTGTTTTACTTCCGTGGCAGTCAAGTATATTATACTCATTTTTTTAAAAAAATCGCGACATTTAATACTCGTGAAACTTAGTGATAACAAAGTAAGTTTTATAATGATCTTTGCATGTTGTATACACAAGATCGCTAAAGACTGATTTTTCTCGGTGAAGATTGGATAGCGTCGAGAAAAACTGTGTGCGCGATCTGACGTTTCGAGTTCCTCTCAGGCAGATGTCATAAGTGTACCATGATATTTGTACCTATCCTTCTTTATTGGATGCTTAAGAAAAGACAACAACTTTTCTTGTCATAAAAGATAGCTCTAAAAGTGTCATCTAACTATAACATTTCCCCCTCATCAATAAACAATAAATTTATCCGTACTTGAAACTCCAAAGCAGATTATTTCGGAACTTGCAGCGTCAAAACAATCACTATATATACTCATAATTGTATGTTTACTCTGGCGGTATATGATATTTGAATTGTACTTCATTTAAGAGGTCTATATGATAAAAGAATCCATCACAGACGCCAAGAAGTCTTTTAAAGAGGCGTAATAACAAAAACCGTAATATCCTTACTGCTTTAATTAATCAATTTTCAAACACTTCTGACGTCATCGAGATATAACGGATAAGAATGATAAATTGATAAAAAATTACTACGATCGATCGTTCGATTCCCGATCGATCATTCGAAATGTGACCAATGACTTTTCACATGCGTCGAAAAAAATAGATAATAAGGATAATAATTGATGTAAATATGATGACCTAAATTTGACGCATGTGAAATCCAACTTAAACTACTTAGGGACGGACCATTAGATATTTTGAGGGGGGGGGGGGGGGGGAGGGGGGGTGGACAAAAACCCCAAAAAAATATCGAGCAAAGCCTTAAACAGAGAAAAAAATATCGTGCACGGCAGATGTGCAAATAAAAAATATCGTGCAAAGAGGAAAAAATATTCTGCACAACCATCACATGGGAAAAAATATCCTGCACAAAAAAATTGCCCAACCCCCCTTAAATATCTAATGGTCCGTCCCTTATAAGTCTTTCAAAGTTTTCAGTGATTTATAGGAAATGGTTATCGATGAGTACTTTGCAATGCGATGACTCCAGCGGTTTTTTCAAACTTTGTTCGTAAACCGCGGTCATGACTAAATTGTACTTTCTGACCGAGATTTATTCATCTTTCTTAATTCTGAATGCTTGGAACGATTCCGAATCAATCGAAATATACATCTTAACTTTATGAATTACTCGCGATCTGGATTTATCGTTGCACGACTCTCGATGGGTCATTCGAAATCAGTTCGAAGTCAACCATGATCGATTGTTCGAACTGTCAACTTTAAACTGATTATATTTATGAGCGATCCTACGAGACATCTTCTATATGTCGATTTTTTTTTTACTGATGGATGATAAGCAGATAGAAAAATAAAGATACTTCCAGATTAATGGAGGCTTTGCCATGAAACTTGGCTCGCAGTTGTTGTCCAGTTTTTATTGATTATTGCTCGTTATTTCCACTGACATTTATGTTTTCGATATAAATGGTAATTACTCGGGCTTCCAAAGGAATGCCCGAGTTTAAGATTCGGCTCTTTTTGTCGTCGTTGTCGTCGTTTCCGTCTTCGGTCACAAAATGCAGATTTTGCGACAAAACTCCCCACCCTACCCCTGACACATTTCGCATCGTCCTCACCACGACGATCGTAGATAAACTAGTTCTTTCATTGAACATAAGTTGAATGTCTCAAAATAATCTATTTTTAATTCATTTTAACTTTTTTTAAATATTTACAGTAACATTTTTTTTAATTGAAGTGTATTTATTATATGAACATGTCGTAATGTTTGGTTCACTGAGATCGGGAGACTGAACTGAACCGAGGTAATTAAACGCTTCGCAAAACTTCCACAGTATTTACTCATTGCTCAATGTATTTTGGATTGGCGATAACTGAAAAGAGAAAGAAAAATGTCGAGTTATGAGTTATGATTTGGCAAATTTTAAATATACAAAAACGATGTGAATGAAGCACAATTCAGTTGCGACTGTCAGCGTTGCTTCGTATTTTGTTGGAAAACTTCAGTGAAGCAGAATCAAATTCACGATGTTGTGCTCTCTAGTCAAATATTTTAATTAACAGCCGTTTGTATCAGTGAAGTTTGTGGAGGGAATTGAAAATATTTTGCTTAAAAAAGTATGTTTTTGCTCAAAGGGAGCGGGCATGTTTCTCAAGTCAAGTTGAAATCAATGGATATCTCATAATATTATGTGTAATCAACATTCTTTAGATCTAGGATGCATTGGTTTGTCAAAACGGTTATTCGCTGCAGTAAAAGTGCAAATATAAAGTTTTGAATAGAACAACTTACCGCGTGTATTTTCACCTCGTTCTCCATCGGTTCGGTTTAGATTTTCTTCGGTTTTGCTTCCATATAACTTTCTTATCAATCAAAAACCATTTCAATTAACTCTTTTTCAAATGCAGAGTAGTACGTGATTCATAATTCTTTTGAAATAAGCTGTAAAATTGGCATATTTTTCAATGAAATTCAGTCTACTTGTACGAGCGATTGTTTTCTTTTCGAACTGTCCCATTGCCCCTTAGTCACGTTTTTGTTGTTGCACAGGAATCCCAAGAGCAGAAAAAGCGGTAGATCGTAGCAGTGACAAAGATATGCCCGTCAAAGAAAAGAAAAACTAAATGATGATAATAATGGGCGAAATCTGCATACTCAAAACTCAGTATCGTTACAGTCACTTCATATATGAAGACATTTTAAAGAATTTTTTGGACTACTTGAAATCGAAAATGTGATATTCGAAAAAAATTCGACAAGAAAAAGATTCCTTTATTGTAAGAAGCGCAATTTAATCACGTGACCAGCGTTATTTTTATCATTTTTGTTTATTTTTTTTAGTTTTAGCGCTTAAAAACAGCGAAACAAACAGATAAATTACATAGGTCAAAGAAAAGCCCGAGTTCACGCAGATATGCGTCTAGTTTTTATAAAGGTTACTGTTAGAAACTGTTTTAATAAAAAAGAACTTCAATATACTGTATAATTAAAAACAAACATTGCTATAAATAGTAACCATTAATATTACTAATTTTTACTCATTTCAACCGCTCGTTCTTAGGATAATTACAATATATTTTAATATAGGGAATAGCTCTCGTATCCTTTGTTCAAGGCGCAACATTCTGTTAATTTCGCATTTAATAGTAGTTTTTTTTAATAAACTTCACGTTGCACGAAAGCTTGATAATAGGTTGCTCTACATAAGTCTATTGTTTTCATTAATTCCTTTTCATCTTCCGCTCTATCAGCACTTCATTTATTTCGGCAGTGTTCACCTAATCTCATCAGTTGCAAAGTTACAAAACCACTATACTCTACAAACATGGGACTGGGGACGAATGTAGAATTATTTATCTAATCGAAAGAAAAAATCTTACCACATGAACGATCGCACTAAAATCACAGAGTTTACCGAGTTTCAGGAAAATTTAAAAAGCTGGCTGGTATTTACTGATTTGTAGACCTTGAAGAAATCTTCAAAATAATTAAAGTCAGAGAATGTATGCTTTTGGGGACCGGACACGAGCAGTAGAAGTAGTAAATACATGTACAAATTATACAGTGTGAGAGAAAGTCTTCCTATTATTAGTAGGGCACATCGATTGGCTAAGTAAGCTTGAATCAATAAAAAACTAAAACAATAGTAAGCAAGGTTTTATCAGTAGCACAAAAATCGCAATCGATAACGTTTTACGATTTAAACTAATTTTTATGTCATATAACGATCCGAGAGAAACACGCATAATTCATGCTTTAGAAAAACAGACCGTGTCGCCTGTCACCCACAAAACGAGCCTGAAAAACCCTTATATTCAATATGAAATGCAAATATTCTACATTATCCGCCCATGAGCTTGCGATTTAGTTAGTGACCACTTAGTATAGTTGTGTATTGATTGAATGTGATATCTACTCGCACGAAATCGGTTAATAATCTTTTATTCAATATATTTACTGACGTCAAATGTCGACATTTTTTATTAAATAATGTTCACTTTCAATTATAAGATGTCGGTTTGAGTTGTACTTTCCATAGTCTGTTGTAGCTGCGTTTTGAATTGAAATGAAAGTTGTTTGTTTGTTTGTTTGTTCGTTTGTTCGTTTGTTCGTTTGTTCGTTTGTTCGTTCGTTTGTTTGTTCGTTTGTTCGTTTGTTCGTTTGTTCGTTCGTTCGTTTGTTCGTTCGTTCGTTCGTTCGTTTGTTTGTTTGTTTGTTTGTTTGTTTGTTTGTTTGTTTGTTCGTTTGTTCGTTTGTTCGTTTGTTCGTTTGTTCGTTTGTTCGTTTGTTCGTTTGTTCGTTTGTTCGTTTGTTCGTTTGTTCGTTTGTTCGTTTGTTCGTTTGTTCGTTTGTTCGTTTGTTCGTTTGTTCGTTTGTTTGTTTGTTTGTTTGTTTGTTTGTTTGTTTGTTTGTTTGTTTGTTTGTTTGTTTGTTTGTTTGTTTGTTTGTTTGTTTGTTTGTTTGTTTGTTTGTTTGTTTGTTTGTTTGTTTGTTTGTTTGTTTGTTTGTTTGTATTTATTGCATTTTGTTCAATTGAACTTTTTATCTTCGTTGATGGGGAATTTTTGGCAGAGGATAGAGTTTGTGGGAGTAGAGTATATATTTAGTTTCCATCATTTTGAGATCCCAATCCTCTAACATAATTTCAATAGGGTTTTCATAGAGACAAGTGTTCCCGACAAATATTAGTTTAATGTCATTTTTTTTTTACTTGAATTTTGTCATTTTTAAGTTTATATCAGATTTGAAAATTGTGGAAAAAAAAGAAATATTCAAATGTTTCATCACACTGGAAGTCTTTGAAACTGTTCCATAAAATTATGATAATGTTTATCGCATATTATAAATATAAATGACATTATGTTAAAATGCAACAATATCCGCACGTGCATCGAAAATCGGTTCAGAAAGCAGACATAGCCAAGTAGTACTTATAAAAGGGAGAAAGCTATTTATATATCAGTGTCTTTAATTATGAGGGTGGAGCTCAATGTCAGTTGTCAGTGAAAGGTTAGTTGTCAGAAATTAATGATTAACAACGTCTTTTATTCTTTTTTCATTTGTTTCTGCATTTTCCTTTGCGTGTGTGTGAAAAGTCTAAAACAAAGGGAAATACAGACTACTTGTAGCAGCGGTGGCAGACAACGATACTTTTTCTAGTATAAATATGTAAACATGTTCAAAATGCACGATCCACTGAATCCGTAAATAACTGAAAAAATCAACATCGCGGTTCATAATATCATTTTATACTCCCCGTCTTCCTACTCCCTCTTACGGGCCTGATAAAATGTCAGATGTCCTGAATTGTCAGCTAAGAATGAGGCCACTTGTCAATTGTCAGTAAATCTATCCAGGGCCTCTTCTGTTTTTGGTAGCTTTTTCTGTGGCGTATCTCCAAAACAAACCCACACAACGACAAAAAACCCTTGAGTCAAGTGATGCTGTCAGAGTTTCACAATGTTGAATTAAAAACTGAAATTTGTTTTTCGGTGACGACTACGAACATATATGTATAAATGAATGTGGTCATGAGGAAGATGATGTGGAGAGAATGGTGATGGGATGATCATGATGGTGATGATGACGATGACATTGGACATGATGCTGATGGTGACAGATTTTGGTGATGGTCGTTGTGACTTACACTAGCATGGATTCTAGTCTGGTGGCTTTGTCGTTCATGATGATCATAGTAATGATAAGGATACTGATTAACAACCTTAAGACATATGGCCCTCGTGTTTTTGCCGTGTCGGCTCCTCTTCTATGGAACAGTTTGCCGAAAGAACTAAGACCGTGTGACACTTTAACTAAATTTAAAACCTCAAAACACATCTTTTTAAGGCTGTATATTAATCTACTGACTGACTAAATTTTATATCGTCCCTAAATATATACGTATCCATAATAAATTTTAGCATATACCATTTTAGCTTTTGTGACCTGCAGCGCTCAGACAGAAACTGTTGCTATGAACTCTCAACTGATAAATGTAATATTTATTAGTTATCATTGATGATCACTCGATGATTGTGGTGATGACGATGATTGATTTGCGTCTCGTGATTATGCCTTTGATGATAATGATAACGCTTACATTGAGCAAGATCATATGTGTCAATATTAACGATGGTGATGGTGATTTATCTTACGATTCGATGTCAAATTATATGCATGATGACTTTAAAGCAACAGCTTGCATTGATAATTATCATGTTGTGAATCATGGCGGACGTCAGTATATAACAAAAATAAAAATAACTACAAATGAAGACGCAATAGCAGGGTGGTTACTACCTAGTTGGTGCGATGTCAATCAGACTTTGAAGACTCAATAAAATGTAGATGTACCTAGCTTTTTACACTTTAACAATAACTAAATTATGATTCGTGTTGAACACGGATCATAATTTATTAATAATACGCGTCTTCTATGATGATTAAAATATGATGGTCAATGCATGGATATACTTGATTTTTAATGTTTCATTTCAGTTTAAACTCGACGTTGTGTGGCAATCAGCAAATTACTGTTTCAACATTTCGTAATTGATATCCAATCGGCAACAAAGGGTTGCTATGCAACGCCGTTACTATAGAGACGTTTGAAGTTCATGACATCACTTGTGCAAACAAACATTCTCAGTTATTATAATGAATTATGGGAACATGTTTAACGATAAGTTAGTCATACTGTCCAAGCTATCGTTCTTTCCAAATTTAATTGATTCTCTATCAGGGTAAATGATCTGTTTTTGTATGGAAAGTTATTAGGAGTTGGTACATGTCGATTTAATTTGGTTTAAGATGTGTTGGTAGGCGCACACGATAAGTTCAAATTGTTTAACTTGGCAACGGAATGCCTTAGGACACTCATTGAAAATTCAAAAAGACAATTGTGATCTAGTAATTGATATTTATGTCATTTTGTGCACTAACAAGCTGAGTATGACATTATTATTCATTCCATTTCTTGTAATACTTACGCATTGATTCGACTTCACAAAGCTTATAAGTATTATAATATAAATAAAATATAAATAAAATATAAATATTAATATGATTATTATTTATTCATATCATTATTATAATGTTACGTGTTTTTTTATAAAACTTTCTTGTACTCTAGATGTGGATAATTTCTCCTAATGAGATGCAAATGCTAGACTGTAATCGTGTTATTACTAAGAGCAAACAACTTGATGTCATTGAAAAACCATTTTACCTCACAGAACATTGGACGGACTAATCTTGCGATTTAAGAGAGAAACGACGCATTTTGCACTGCATTTATGAGTGCACTAAGTTAACGCGAATATCCGATTCTTATGTTATTGGAAAATCTCTCTTGAAATACAACTTAACATCCTTATGTGAAGATTTCCACGGTGAAAGTCCCGATTGGGGATTTCAAAAGGAAAAAATGATTCTGGTAATTCACTATTTTTTTATTCCATTGTATTAGTAAATAGCGTTCCAAGAGCGCATTAGAATGTCATCTTTTTGCTGGTTATTTTGTGTTGGATGTTTATCATTGTTCTTGTTTTTTTTTATACTTTTAGGGCATACTTTTTGTATATCTACTGGCGTCGATCGCATCAACTCAAGGTAGTATGGTTTATGTTGTTTACTTTTCGGCTTTTCTTTCTTTTCTGTCGTTGATTTTGTACTCTGTGTGAATGAATAATCCCTAAGAAATGATTCTTTAACTTGAAACCTAGTTTTGGATATTAAAGAGACGAAAAAATTGCAATATTTAATGCGAGTAGATTCACAATACGAATGAATATTTTTTGCCGAATTTTTTTTAGCGCCGATGTTTGAACAGCCGTCACAAGTTTTAGTCAGTATATCTCGTTTTCTATTTCCATTCCTTCTCCGTGTGTGTGTTTCAATTTATCAAGTAAAGTAATACTAGATATTCGAAAACCTCAACTATCCTCAACGGCTAAATAGCGAGTGTAAATTTGATATTGTTCGTGGCTCTCTTTTATCGTTTATTTCTCACCTTCAAGAAAAAAAATCAACCATATTATTTCATAGTACAAGAAATGTGTCAAATTTTTCTCACCGACTTCTGAACTTTTAATATACCTTGAGTATTCTTTGTTTATGGCATTCTTGCAAATTATTAGTCATGATTTATTGAATGATTTAAGTATTTATGCTGAGTTCGACAAATTAAAGTTTCATATTTATTCAAAAACTTTAATTTTAACTTGTGTTAGGCACGAACTGATTCAATTACATGGTCCCTCCTGGTCTTTGTACTTCTAAAAGTAGAAAAACTAATCACAATGACAGTGACATTTGCTTAAAAATTGTTTTGTAAACCGGTGCTCTTTTAAAATTCAAAAACTTTGCGAAAAACAGCTTCATGTTGTTTGAATATTAAAAAAGTTATCACTAACCGAATCGATGAGAATCGTTTATTGTTAATTGAATGCTAGCGAAAAAAGGTCTTTGCTTTAAACTTTTAGTAAATTAAACAGTTATTTAACTGAAACTATACCACAAACAAGAATTGTAAGAATTACGACGTGTGCTTTGAGCCTAAAAATGACATTTTTAAGTGGAAAAGAAGTTGTGAAAAAACTCATACATCATGAATGTCGACTACAGAATATTCATGGCGATTTCCCAAACCCAACAGTTGTAATAGAGAATTGCAATAACAATAACATTAATACTTCCAACAAAAGCACAATGAATTCCACTGACACTTGCAGGGTTAACCCAGCGGGGTTTTTTTTACAAACAAGACTCTTTTCCCTTCTATTTTTATTTACGTTTACTAAATGTGTTTGCTTCAGGAGTTGCTAGTTATGCTCCACGGTCTATTTTACGATTTTGGATTGATGTTTTTTTCTTCGTTTCATTTCCCACAGCGTCTCGAACTTTGTTCATTTATATATATATTTATTTATTATTTATTATCATTATTATTATTTTTTTTTTTTGTTCTGATACTTTCCACGTTCGTTTTATTTTGCTTTCTTCCTGGTTTTGTTCCTTTTTTCCTCACTCAGTGACAACCTTTCTTTCTTTTCTTCTCTGACTTTCTCATTTACTCTTTCGCTTATTTATTCTTTTCTTTTCTTTTCTTATCTTTTATTTTGTTTTAATAACATCCTTATTTTTCAAGTTTGACGCAAAATACTCGCTAAGATTTGCTTTGTTTACGTTGGAAAAGTTATGTTTTTTTGTTCGTGTACAAAGTGAAATTAGCCGACTTGCTATAACTTTTTCGGCGAAACAAATCAATATAAATGCATTAAAGAAATGTTTTAATTGAGGCTACAATATCACTAAAATGAATTTTTTTGTGTGTTTTTCGTCCAGTATATTGAATAAGTTCGCGCGCTCATAGAAAAAAAAGTTTCCAATTCCAAACTGACCCAATTTATCAACAAAATCCGTCAATATTTATCATTTTATAACAAATTTGAATATACATTTGTTTTATTAGATTCCTGTTTTAATTAGAAATTTTAAAGACTTAATAACATGGCTTTTTGCTCATATAGAAATCTAAAAGTTTTAGTCGTTTAGTTTTCATCTCATTGTTGACATTGCCGTTGACAAATCTTTCCGTTCTTCCTATCTTTCTTCTTTTCAAAGCATTAATTACATCTTTGCGTTCGTTCCGGCTCGACTTTTTGACGTTGATTCAAACACATTTGTCTTATAAAGACATAAAGTTTCTGTGCGTTTCTTTCCGTGCCTAGCAACAAAGTTTTTCTGTTTGGAATGCCGTTGCCTTCAAGTTTAATTTACTGGGATAACATCAACACTCGAGTCTTCTTCGTCTGATCGCAATTTGTATTCAATAGTACAATAATGAACCAATGTTATCAATCAAGTGGAACGAAATTAAAAGTTTTTCATTATACCGGAAAGTTTTAAAAAATTCTTAGAGATAACAGATATTTGAGATAAATCATTCTAAAAATGCTATTAACTTCTTTTTCGGTGCGTCATTTAATTTATCATAAAAATAGTTGTTGAACCTAATAAAGTAATACGTAAAAGCGCTTAGGTTGCTTTGAGTGTGAGTGTTATGTTTTCTCTCGTTTTGTTTTATAATTGATATTGGCGTATGTTTTGCTCACTTTACTTGTAATTACTTTGGAAATATTCTCGAAATTTCTTATGGGATATGTTGTTCGTATTTATATATTGGTTTGTTTCTGATGGTTATTCAATTGCTTTGGCTTTCACTTACGCCGATCACTTATTTAAAAATGATGGCTTACTGTTCAAAAAGCCGGAAATATTTTTAAAAGCCTTGCAATTTGCCAACATTGACAATGAGGCTAAATGAAAAACCTTCAGATTCTAGCAAGTGTGAACAGCTGCATTTTGGCGCGAAAACGTGCTTAGAAACACTTAAAAAGAGCGAAAAGTGACGCGCGCGCGCGTCTCGCTTCAAAAGAGCGGGAAATCCTCATACAAATTTGGCACGAAAACGGGTAATAGGACATGGGCAGAAGTACGTTACAAAAAAAACAAGGAGAGTTTCTAACTGAATTACTATATATTTACTTATTGTCCTTATTGTTATAAAAAGAAAAGAAAAAAGTATTTGCACGAAAAGTAAGAAAAGCGCGCGAAAATGTCCATAACTTTCTAGGTACTTAAAGCTAATATGTTTTAATATGAGAAGCCCGCAAAAAGGCTGTTGATAAATAATGAGATGATTTGCATTAAAAAAAATTTTTTATTGTAAACAATGTTTTATACTTACAGACTAAATCAACTTGCAAATCCGATGAAAATCAATTAATAATCCATCCTAAACTACAAAAGTAAATTACCATATTATCAGGAAAAGAAGTTCACAACAAACTGGCGTTGTTTATACAGATTCAGCTATTGTGATGCAAAGATACTATCCAGATAACGCTCCTTCGACTGGCTAAATTGTTTGTTTGTCTTTGCTAGTTTTTAAATCACTTTGGTTTCAGAGTGCCCCGTAGCTACTTGGTTGCCACAAAATACGATTATCTAAAAGGTCAAGGAAATTTTTAATATGTTGAATATGCTTAAGATTCCAAATTACTTGCACTTGACAATAAGAGACACGTCTGTTCATATATTATTTTACACACGGAATTTTAAGGCTCTAAAACTCCATTTCATCTTGATGAAGAATAGGATAGTTGACTAAAGGGATCATGTTTTGAGAGGTCTGTGAGTGTGGTGTTTTAGAAGCTTTGACCTTAGGAGTTTTAATGCCCGAGGATCTCTTATTATTGAAGTGATAACTACTTGAAGATGGTCTTCATTTATGCTCATTTTCTGGGGCACGTATTGTATACGTTTTCATATTTTTTTAATCTGGAATAAAATATAAATTCATGATCAGAACTTCATGGAATGTTTTCGATCTGGACAAAAAACGTTTTAATAGGTTAAAAATATATAAGAATTTGTATAGAATTTTTTTTGGTGTTTTTGCTGATTTTCAAAGGCTTATATCTTCCTGAATATTTAATCTGTTTTTCTCAAACTTTCACAAGCTATTATTAAGATGGATGTCTATCCCTTCGTCAATTGATTTTTCTTACATCAAGGTCTATAGCTAACTATTTTTAGGGCTACGGCGAAAACAAGTGACTCGCGGAATAGCTCATGATAAACATTGCCCATCGGATATACCTTGCGAGTGACGGTGATCAAATATTAATTTTTACATTTTGATTACGTAAATCGTCGGCGTATTATTTGGCAACTTGCGGATAATTAGAAAATTTCTTTGTTTTTCTTAGTTTTGTTGTTTCTGTTACATTTCAGTTTTAGCGCTCGGGGGGATCTAATCGGAATAGGGTAGGGGCTCTCGTCGGAATTTTTAAAAATGACCCCTAAGAGGTACCAAAGTTCTGTAAAGAAGCGCGGGGCAATACATCATGATTTTTCCCTGCAAGGTATCAACTCAAATACGAACAATTGGATATAATTGTTTTTGAATATCCATGAATACTCTAAAAGGTACCAACTTTGATTCTGAGAGTCTGAAAACCGCAAAGAGACACTAAAAGGTACTAGATCTCCGATTTTGACCCCTAAAAGGTACGACGAGCATCCCCACCCTACGATATATGGGAGTCTACCTCCGCGGGGCTTAGCTTATCGTATTGTTACTTTTTTACATTGTAGGTTTATGTGATATTAAAGTTGTATTGTTACGCAATATTGTTTAGATGTCTTAAGCCTGGTTTCCATATAATCGCAAACGATCGAGAACGGTCGCAAACGATCGGGAAAAAAATCGATTTTTGGGAAATCAAAGTTTTTCGATCTTACGACCGTTTTTGAACGATTTCAATCGCGATCATATGTGGATTGAAAACGGTCGTAGGATCGAAAAACGTTGGTTTCCCTATAATCGGATTTTTTTCCCGCTCGCTTCCGACAGTTCTCGATCGTTCTTGATTATATGGAAACCAGGCATTAGAGCTGTTGTTGTATTTTTTAGTGTAGTTTTGTTTCTTATTGTTTCAATTTGCATGTTGTCTATGCTGTTATCTTTAGCTTGTTAAGTTGTTTTCTGTGTGTTTACTTTTTATGTTAATCGTTTTTACTTTTTTGAGATTTGGAAGTTTTTTTTAGACTGATTCCAGAAGTCTTAGTTTTCGTCTTAGCTCTTTGTATTTGGTAGGTCGCTCAACTAGCGACGGTCGCAGGGAGCGACTAAAAAGACTGAAAGAGATAGATTCACTGGGACCGACTTATGGAATCAGTGTAGAAGTTTTTTTTTGCCGTTTGTGTCATGGTTGTTTTGTCTTCTAATTGATGTTAATGTTGTTGTTGTTGATGATGTTGTTGTTGATGGTGTTGTTGTTGATGATGTTGTTGTTGATGGTGTTGTTGTTGATGATGTTGTTGATGTTGTTGTTGTTGTTGTTGTTGATGTTGTTGTTGTTGTTGATGTCGTTGTTGTTAAAAGTTATTGCAATTGTTGCTTTGATGGTGGTGTTGGCGATGTTGTTAGTGCTGTTCTGTTCGGTTGTTTTATTGTAGTTAGTCGGATTAATCGTTTGATGTTAATTTTCTCCCATGTTTAAATGTTTGTTGTTTGTTGCAAACTGTTGGTCTTCTTGTTTTTCCCCCATTTTCTAACAAAACATCATCTCTATCTTTTTATCAATTCCTTAAAATGATGCTTTAATAGTACACCGCTCAATGTAACTATTGAGCTTTTACGGTGACAGCATTTATATTTTGCCATCAAACAAACTCCATTCTTTGTGCTCCTGCCAACAATTCTTGAAACTAAGATTACATTCTGGCTATTCATATTATAAGATTGTTGATTTTGGATAGAAAATTTGTCAACTTGTCCCAGCTGAATGTTGATAAAAAGGTCCAATTTCATGCAGTAAGTTTTGCTATGCACACACAGCTGTCCTGGTATTAACGAAAAATGCCATGAGAACGATGAGAAAAGCAAATAGCAAAATGAAAGAGAAATGTGATAGATTAACAGCGAGTAAATTTGGCCGCGTTTATTACGTTATTTAGTTTCAAAGTATATTTTTAGAGTGGTAAAACCTAAAACATTTTCATTGGGTCATTGTTTTTTCTCCTTCTCCATTTTGGTATCTTTGGTATCTATTTTTTTTTTTTTTTTTTTTTTTTTTTTTTTTTTTTTTTTTTTTGCTGACCCAAATTGATTAAACAATGCCTTGGTCTTCGTTTTCTGGAGGAGCTATCAGATGATGTCATGACTATTTTTAATTCTAAATTCATTTTCTGGGATGTATCTTTACGTTTTATTGCGTCTGCGTGGATGTTTGCGTTTTCAAATGTTTTCATAAGTACTGTACTGCGTTTTGTTACTCTGTGTCTTCCATATGTATTTTCATCTGGCTATTGCCTATTTAGGATTACTGCGACGTTTCCATAAGTTTACGGCTGTGTGCGTTTGCTGCGTTTACGTGTGTAAAGCATCTCAATGTCAATCTAGCCAGATGATTTCTTTAGGTTCGTTCACACGAGCAATTTTTGAAGAGATTGACACGGTGTTTTATGGTGATTTAGACGATGATAGTGGTCTGTGGATAAACGGGAAGTTCGTTTGATTGGAAATTAGTAAAAATAGTTTGTAATTCATTGATATTGTTTTTATATTTCTGATAAAAAATCGCTTGATTGTTTCTACATTTATCGTTTATCAATCATAACTAAACTTTTCTTCATTTCTAGGCTGGGATCTTGGTTGTTATAGTGATGTCAGAAATAATCGAGAATTTAAGATATCAGGTGGCAGCTACAAAATCAATGACTTATCGGCACAGCAATGCACTTCGGCCTGCGCGCATGGCAAATATAAATATGCCGGGACCGAAGGCTCGTACTGCTACTGTAGTAACACGATGTCGAGTGTCACCAAGGTCGATGAAAGCAAGTGTGTCAACGCATGCGCAGGGGCGTTATGCAGCGGCCCAGTATATCTTAAAGTATTCAACACCACTGGGTCTATTAAGGGCTTGAGTGTTAAGGCGCCAAGTGTTGGTTTTGTTATGCAGGATGTTCCATTCAGTTCGTCTGTTGTTCAAGGTAATAGTACATCAAATTCCTGGAAGGGGGAGGGGTCCTCAAAACCCTGACCCTATCACAGATTTAAATTTTTAATAGTAGAGTGCACGCATTAAAATATGCAACATCAATACCACTAAATAGTGCTTTTTATGCTAATTCCGTATTGTTTTCGTTTGTTTAATTAGTGCTATTTACTACTAAATAGTGACAACTGTTGCACACTTTTATTGTTTGCACTCTCTATACTATCCACCAGACAAATACAACAGCTTTTTCAATAGATTTTGACAAAAGCGACCAAAACCTATCCCAGACAAAAACCTTACCGTACCCCAAGCCGACAAACCTTGCTCTTGGGGGAGGTACATACCCGTATATTGTACACTCTCCCCGGGATTGAATTAGTTTAGATTTACTGGTATGCTGCCTCACGCTAAAAGTATCCGATCATGTCTTTGCATTTGTTTGCTTTGCCTTATTCGTCCAATCAGCAAATTGTCTATTTTGAGACAATGCAGTTCGAACACTGATGGTTTGAATGAGAGAGCTTTATGTAAAAGATGCAAATTCATTGTCTCTAATTATACTTTTCACTAACAGGTAACTAACGATAAAACTGGTGTTGGTGTTTCTAATGAAACAGTTGTTGTACAAATGTTAGTTATCCACCCTAAAAAGAACAGAGTACTTACTGACGTTTCGGACGTTAGTCCTTCGTCGGAAGACTAAGACTTCTTTTTAGGGTTTATAATTTACAATTTTATAACAACTTTTTCAGTGACGCGTTAATATATTCATTGTGTAAATCTTATCGTTGGAGAGTTTCAGACGACCCCCCGCATACACACATATACTAAATTAAGCTTGTCCGGTATTCACGTTGTGTGTTAATAACTATCAGATCATTGCTCAGTTTGATGATTTGAAAAACATTTACTTGTTTGCGTCGGAAAAAAATCTCACATAAATTTAGAAGAAAGGATTTGCAATATGTGCTGGGTTTGCTTTGAAATGATCATACTAAGACATTAGTATATAACGTGACCACCTCCCCTTCTCCCTCCCCCTCTCCCCCTCTCGTTTGTAGCTCAGCCTATCAGGTTCTAACTGCTGATTTACTTACCAAACCGAACATTTTCTTTTTTCTAGGAAAGTTGAATGCGTCGTACACGTTTGATTTTGGTGACAAGTCATTCGTTCTGTCAACATGCTGTAATATAACTCACAAGTTCACAAACACTGGTGTCTTCAAAGTAACTGTCTCTGCGCGAAACAGCTACTCAGGGCCAATACATAATTCTAAATGGGTATCCATTGAAAGCACTCTTGGTCCAGTTCGTATGCAATGTCCTACACAAATCCTGCAGTCTGGAAACAAGACAATAATTGCCGCTCTGACCTCGCAGGGAAGTCGATTGCGAGGAAAGTGGATCTCAAAGATGTTCGAATCCAGCTATTTTAATATGTCGGGTACGTAATAATCTGTCGTTTTTTGAAGAGTTTGGTTTGGTTTGGTTTGCTGGCTGGCTGGCTGGCTGGCTGGCTGGCTGGCTGGCTGGCTGGCTGGCTGGTTGGCTGGTTGGTTGGTTGGCTGGTTGGTTGGTTCGATTTTCAAAGTGGAAATGAAAAATTTCACGCAAGTTTGACTGATTGATACCTGTCATTCATTTAGATACCGTTTTGACACAGACAGGATCTAAAGCATCGTTCGGGAACATTAGCGGCTCGCCCCAGTCTGACGGTGCTTATATCAAACCCACGGCCATGTTTAAACGAGGCGGGCGTATAATGGCTTGGGAACTATATGCTTCAAAGGTCGGGCCAATCAGATTACAGGTAAAGTATGATAAAAAACAGTAAAAAGTTTTCGGTTTATGTCAGAGACATGGATCTTTACCACTGTGTACAGCTGAAGCAATCAGGATAAACTGATGTCGAAAAACTCTGTATAAATGTACAGTATAATTTACGAATATTTTATCTTTAAGTTTATTGTAAAATTTTCTTCCAGGTTTATCGACCTATTTGCGGTTCTTCACAAGTGTTTTGCCCATCTTCACTTAAATGCATTCCCGATACTAGTGCATGTTCGTCTGTCATGAAGTTCCAATGTCCAGGTGATGGACACGTTTGCTTACACACGGGAAAATGTCTACAAGGCTGTACAATTAACAGCACATCGTATTCGTCGTCTCCAACACCTATTGTAGATTATAAACTCATAGCAGGTTAGTCGCGAGGACAGTCCAGCGAAAAAGCAGGCTCTCGCAGCATACACAGTCCCGAGGTGAGGGGGTGGGACCACGATCGGAATAGTGCGGGGATGCTCGTCGGAATTTTTGAAAATGACCCCTAAGAGGTACCAAAGTTTTATCCAGAACTCAAATACGAACATTTGTATATAACGGTCGTAAAATCGAGACATTGTTTTTGAATATCTGTTAATAGCTTAAAAGGTACCAACTTTCATTGTGAGAGTCTGAAAACCTGTAAAAGACCCAAGAGAGTATGAGATAAGCTTATCCCCGGACCCCAGTAGAGGCTCTACTTTCTGTGCTACTTTTAGAAATTTGTTACCAATCTCCGCACTTTTGTCGTGGATGCTTTGACGATGCGACCGCGCCTCCTGCAATCTGGCCAATCACGTTCCATTCCCGAAATAACTTCAGTTAAACATAGAATGAAAAGATCCCCTGATGAGTGTAAAGCCCAATATGGGGGATAAACTCTCTTATGTCATACTCTCTTGAAAATGTACCAGATCTCCGACTTTGACCCTGCCTAAAAGGTACGACGAGCACCCGGGACACAGTCTTAGTAGCATGCTGCTTGCTAGGGGGGGGGGGGGGGGGGGAGGTACATGTGGGGAAGTTGGGCAAAAACTTTCAAGCACAGCGTCAAACACCAAAATAAATTCCTTTAAGACCAAAAGCACGAAAGAATAATGCAAGGTGATAATACAAAGTATGGACGTGTATAACCTGCACGACCAAAATTTCAAATATCTAATGGTCCCTTTGTTTTGTCTTCTTGTGAAAAAAAGTGATACTGCGTATTTTACTTGTAAATATTTACTTCATATAATTAACTTGAATGGACTTTGAATTCAGAAATCAATGCAGACCTCTAAGGACCCTTATAACACTTTAGCTTTTACTCTTTCTTTTATGGGTTGTTGAAAAAACAAACACTGAGAAAACCAGTCAGTAAAATTGCAATGATTTATCTGTAGATACAATCGTCAACATATCCAAAATAGGATACAACCTCTTCACAATGAAGCTAGCCCGCGCTACCAAAGTACAAGCCGGTGACGTCATTGGATGGTCAACCAATAGCAGTGCAGGAGATCTCGGCTATGAGAACTCCGCTGACCCAGAATACTTCTATCCTGCAAGTAGTTATAACATTGCCATGAACTCAACTCTTAGTAAAGCTGGAGGCGCTAATCGTTATGATATTAGCCACGTGATCAAGGCACATACCAGTATGGAATCGTATGCTTCTGCTGGTTTTACCTTTAATAAATCTGGTCAGCATAATGTCTCGTTTGTAGTGCAGAATTTACCGCCGAGTAAAGACGATACTGATCTTGGGGTTTGTGTGGTGTCGGTTCAGGTAGGTAACAGTTTAGACAGTGCATTTGTTTTTCGTACTTTTGTTACCTATTTGTTTGTTTGTTTGTTTGTTTGTTTGATTGCTTGCTTGTTTGTTTGTTTGCTTGCTTGCTTGCTTGCTTGCTTGTTTGTTTGTTTGTTTGTTTGTTTGTTTGTTTGTTTGTTTGTTTGTTTGTTTGTTTGTTTGTTTGTTTGTTTGTTTGTTTGTTTATTTTATGTTAGTTTGTTTACTGCTCGTTGGTTGTTTGGCCATTTGTTTGTTTGCCGTGGCCTAGCAGAAATTTCATCGATCGGTTATATTTTCCTAAAGGATCGAATTCGTGGTCTTCAAGTTACCACACCCTTATGTTACGACCAAAATACTGCATATGCTGTTGGTGACCCTATCAAGTTTGATGCTACAGTACTTAAGGGAAGCAGTATCTCGTACGCATGGAGTGTAAACAAGAAAATGTTTTACGAGAAAACGATTAATGAAGCAATCAACGTTGTCGGTAAGTGCTATTGAAAGTTGCTATTAGGTATTTCCAGGTGACCAGTTTCCATTTGTTTACCGTGCATTTATCCTTTTATTTATCTACGTTTGTTTTCGTTCGCTCGCTCATCCAACGCTTTGTTTCTTCTGATGAACATTCATTCGTTCATTCATTCATTCGTTCGTTCGTTCGTTCGTTCGTTCGTTCGTTCGTTCGTTCGTTCGTTCGTTCGTTCGTTCGTTCGTTCGTTCATTCATTCATTCAATCATTCATTCATTCATTCATCCATCCATTCATTCATTCATTCATCCGTACAGTCGTTCAGTGGATAGCGTATAGACACATCACTTCACTTACCTATTCCTATTATAGTTTGATTCATAACCTGTGCAGCTTCTCTTGCTGATCATTATCAATTACTTGTTTATCCTTAACGTTAAAATAATGCTTTCTGGCCTTTTTATACCGACTCACATCTAATGAACACAGTGTTCTCCTTTATTTGCAGGTCTACATAATGTCATCTTAACAGCATCTAATAACATCAGTGCCAGTACAGCGTCCGTAACCTTCAGTGTTTTGAACGGTGTTGGAGATATCTTCGTTAATCACAGTTCGTTTATGGAGGTCGAGATTCCAGCGAATTTCACCCTTGCTGTTTCTAGTGGGACTAATGTCACGGTGGAGGTGTCTTTTGATGGAACTGTTGTCAAGTCGTATTTCTTCCCAGAAGCCAATAGTACTCTATATGAGTTCTCTCATGTGTAAGTGTTTTATGTGGATATTTTACTGCATATTTAAGACTTGTGACTTTGATTTGTGAGTTCACTGGTCTTTAATATTCATTCATTCATTCATTCATTCATTCATTCATTCATTCATTCATTCATTCATTCATTCATTCATTCATTCATTCATTCATTCATTCATTCATTCATTCTTTCATTCATTCTTTCATTCATTCATTCATTCATTCATTCATTCATTCATTCTGCATTCATTCCGCATTCATTCCGCATTCATTCGTTTGTTAATCGCTTCATCCATCCATCCATGCATCCATGCATCCATGCATCCATTCATTCATTCATTCATTCATTCATTCATTCATTCATTCATTCATTCATTCATTCATTCATTCATTCATTCATTCATTCATTCATTCATTCATTCATTCACTAGTTTCATCAATCCATTCGCTCATTTATTCACCTGTTTATTTGTTTATAAGTTTATTGTCGTTGATGTATAATCTCGTTTATTAATTCATTTTTGTTCAGGTTCAAAATAGGTGGAATGAAGACCTTTAAAGTAGAGGCATTCAACGCTATAAAATCAAATAAAGGCACTAAAATCCTCTCTAAAAACATAAAAGTCAAAGGAAAAATAGGGGACATTATAACAGACGTACAACCTCAGCTAACTTGTAAAGGTACCTTGGAAATTGCTACCGGGCAAGTGTTCGAGATCTCAATCTATTCAACTGTAGATAATCTTGCCATAAACTACACAATGTACGATGGCGTTAACGAGTATAAATATAAGTCTTCGTTGACAGGCAAGGCAACGTTTACTGGTTTATACAAAAACGACTATGCGGGAAATATCGTTCTCAACGCATCGGCGAACGGTGAAGTTGTTAAGACACTCATTCCAGTAAAAGCAACGAAATGCGGACCTTTTGCTATTTTTAAACCAATCTCCTACAAACAAAAAAGCCCGATGATAATGACGAAAGCAAATACTTTACAGCTTAAATACAGGCACGAGCATGTGGAAAAATCAGGTTGTGTTTATGGAAATCTAGTTTACAAATGGAGAATTTTCAACATAAAAGATGGCTCGCTTAACGAAGTGCCGAACTTTAGTCCAGTTGGTGGCTATGACAAACCTATCTTCCACGTCGCTCCGCGTTCACTCCAAGAAGGAAATTATACCATAAACATGTCCCTTACGTACACTACGACAAAGCAGTGTTATACTTATGAGACGTTTATAGAGGTTCATAGATCAGACCTGTTCTGTGCAATACGCGGTGGATCAAAGAGAGGTGTGGCGTACGAGAGCGGTGTTAATATAGTACTAGATGGCAGCCGGTCTGTAGATCCTGATGACCCTAATGCGTCCAAGTTGTCTTACTTATGGAAATGTAGACGTAGCAATGACAACACAACCAATAATGTAAGTGAAACTGACTTCAAATAATTGCCATCATAATTGCTTAATCGGAATTCAATGAGAATCGAACTCATGACCTTTGCGTTGCCGGTGCAATGTTCTACCAACTGAGCTATGAAGTCCCATATGCTGGTGAGCTGGTCAATTTATTGAGCTCATCAAATCTGGATTTCCTTAACAACATCATTCGTTCAGTGTTTTATGCAATTGTTTTTCTTTCCCGTAGCTATTTTCTATGCCATGGAATCAGAAAGCAGAGCCATACTGTAATTCCACAAGTTTCGTCGATTTGCCAACGAACCCATCGGGCGTTAAAGTTGAGCTGCCTGTCAAACATTTCCTTGAAGGAGCGACGTATGAATTCCAGCTAAACTTACAGCATAAGGAAGATAGCAGGAAAAGGGCTTGTGTACAAAGTATTAAGATACTACCACAGGAACAGCCTTCTATTAGTATTGAGTAAGTGTTGATAATAACACTGGAGATGATGACAATGATGAGAACAGTGATGATGATAGTAGCGGTGATGATAATAATGATAATGGTGATAGAAGTGATGATGGTAGTGGTGGTTGTACTACAGGAACACCCTTCTATTAGTATTGAGTAAGTCTTGATAACAGCACGAATGATGATGATGATAATGATGATGATAATGAAGCTGTAATGAAAATGGTGATGATAGTAGTAGCGGTATAGTGGTGATTCTAATGCTAATGATAATGATAGTAATGATGATGATGGTTACTATTATATGGAGATATAGTGATAATGATAAGGATAGTAATGATGATGATGGTTACTATTATATGGAGATATAGTGATAATGATAATGATAGTAATGATGATGATGGTTACTATTATATGGAGATATAGTGATAATGATAATGATAGTAATGATGATGATGGTTACTATTATATGGAGATATAGTGATAATGATAATGATAGTAATGATGATGATGGTTACTATTATATGGAGATATAGTGATAATGATAATGATAGTAATGATGATGATGGTTACTATTATATGGAGATATAGTGATAATGATAAGGATAGTAATGATGATGATCATTTCCCTAATTTCAATGTTCCTTTTGTTTAAATGTCACTTTTGCGCTTTTGGGTTCGCTTTTTGACAGGTTTATCCGTTTCACTATTGAGAGTTGTAAGTGGTCTACATGCTGGTAAAAATTCAAACTAAAAAAATGTAGCAATGATTTTTCACGATTTTTTAAAGATATATTTTGTCATTTTTGCGAGGAACAAATACAAAGCGGTCCACTTCTGTATTTCGGAACAATGTTTATTTTTGTCTGTATTATTTAAGAAGTACGTATTAGTCTTGATACCGGTACATACTGTGCTGCTAAACATAGCGTAATACAGTTTGGAGTGTTTGCTAAAAGGTTTGGCTAGGTACTCCATGTAATTGAGAATATTCTGTCGCAACTACAATTTTCCTTTGTATCACCGGTTTTCACACTATATGAAGTATCTACCAAGATTTGACTACAAATCGTACCGAACATTCTCTTTCAGGGTTAGACTAGTTAAGCCAGTCTATATACGCTAGATACGCTAAACCTGTTAAATACGTTCTAAAAATAAATATTCATTGAATTAATATTCATGCTCTGCTTAACAGTTTTAAGCATAGAGATTTACCATATATAACGTATATGGCATATATACTCATATCAACTATTCTACAGAGATAGTGGGTATACCATATATAACGTATATGCCATATATACTCATATCAACTATTCTACAGAGATAGTGGGTATACCATATATAACGTATATGGCATATATACTCATATCAACTATTCTACAGAGATAGTGGGTATAACATATATAACGTATATGGCATATATACTCATATCAATTATTCTACAGAGATAGTGGGTATAACATATATAACGTATATGGCCTACATACTCATATCAACTATTCTACAGAAATAATTATTATTTAATTATTTGATTATTTATTTATTTATTCATTTATTTATTTGTTTATTTATTTGTTTATTTAATTATTTGATTATTTAATTATTTATTTATTCATTAATTAATTAATTAATTCATTCATTCATTCATTCATTCATTCATTCATTCATTTATTTATTCATTTATTTACTTATTTATACCTATTTAAACAAAAAGTTCCACATATAAAGGTTTATACGTTATCTACGCTAAATATGTTATACCCGTCCTACATATTAAAAGGTCTGTGTAATATGATTGTTATTGTTGATTTCATATACGTTATCTACGCTAAATATGTTATACCCGTCACTCATATTAAAATGTCTGTGTAGTATGATTGACTATTCTACAGAGATAGTGGGTATAACATATATAACGTATATGGCATATATACTCATATCAATTATTCTACAGAGATAGTGGTTATACCATATATAACGTATTTGGCATATATACTCATATCAACTATTCTACAGAGATAGTGGGTATAACATATCTAACGTATATGGCCTATATTCTCATATCAACTATTCTACAGAGATAATTATTATTTAATTATCTATTTATTTATTTATTTATTTATTTGTTTATTTGTTTATTTAATTATTTAATTATTTAATTATTTAATTATTTGATTATTCAATTATTTATTTATTCATTCATTCATTCATTCATTCATTCATTTATTTATTTATTTACTTATTTATACCTATTTAAACAAAAAGTTCCACATATAAAGGTTTATACGTTATCTACGCTAAATATGTTATACCCGTCCTACATATTAAAAGGTCTGTGTAGTATGATTGTTATTGTTGATTTCATATACGTTATCTATGCTAAATATGTTATACCCGTCCTACATATTAAAAGGTCTGTGTAATATGATTGTTATTGTTGATTTCATATACGTTATCTACGCTAAATATGTTATACCCGTCATTCATATTAAAATGTCTGTGTAGTATGATTGTTATTGTTGATTTCATATACGTTATCTACGCTAAATATGTTATACCCGTCCTACATATTAAAAGGTCTGTGTAGTATGATTGTTATTGTTGATTTCATATACGTTATCTACGCTAAATATGTTATACCTGTCATTCAAGAATACTGTTGTATGTTGCAAGAACTATTTATTCTATAACACGAATATAGCTTGTATGGCGTATTTAGCGTATACGAGATCGAAAGAGGGATGTGTAAATACCTTGTACATTGCTTCAAAACGATCTTATTATATATCTACGTTATCTTTGTTACATATATCATTTAAATGGTATTTTACATCAACATCTATTCTAGATATGTCATTTCTCTTATTTATGTAATATCTTGCCTGTACTGTTTTATACATGACGGATAGAGCGGATATATCGTATATAGAGTATATATAGTTTATATAAGACTGTGGAAAACTGTGTTTTCCAATGCTATACATTGATTGATTGGTTAGTTGGTTGATTAATTGATTGATTGTCCTCCGTCGTTAACACAAAGAAATTTCTTCTTCTTCTTTAATCACGTTATTATCCAAGGAACAAACACATTGTACATTTTTGTGAGAAATTTCTTATAGTTGAAATATTTTTAAAAAGGCGCAATACCAACAGTATTATAAACTAATTCCTCTTGGTGTAAATAATTCATCACCTATATAACGTAGATGGTGTGCATTCATGCTTTCTAAAAGCATTTTTGTGTTGTTGCTCGAACGAGAATAATCATTTCCAGCAGCTATACAAATATGCGATATAAAAACAACTAGCTTGCTCAAACAAAGAATAGAAAAACTAATAGTGGTAAACACGAAACCTATTCTGTTGTTCTTCTACTGCTACAAACTAAATGGTATAATTAATTCCTTTCAGCAAAATATGAAAATGATTGAATATTCAGCCTTTTGTCTTAATTAGTATTATTCTTTTTAGACAAGTACATTGGTTGAAATAGCTTTAGATAGTACCAAGCAGCTATAAACATTGAAATGTATACTTTTGTCTTTTAAGCATGAAGGTATGCTCTCATTGAAATGTCATAGTATATAAATCGGTCCATTTGTTTAACCGGGTGTTTACCACAGGCAGCGATCGAGATTACTTGTCTCTGGGTGAGTATACAGCTTCTTAGTCTTAGCTTCTTGTTGATATCTGGCTCGCCATATTTGATAAAGCTAAAGTATTTTTTTTTTTTTTTTCCTAGTATGTCTAGCGGTTACGCAAGTCGTCCTTGCCAGCAACTAAACAGCTCTGTAATTCGAGCTGAATTACAGTCTAATATCATCCCTTTAGTAGAGGACAAATGTTCAATCATAGGCACAAAGAGTGTTTGGAGACTTCAAGGTACTAATGTCCTATTCAAATTGTAGATTTATTTCGTTAATGTTTTTTTTTTTTTTGCTTGTTTTTTTTAATTTACACAAGTAACTGACAAATCAATTTTTATCTTGAACATTTAGGTGGGAAGGCCGGAATAATTCAAGGTTGGAATGAAATAGTAGAAAAAAGAAACGAATGTGATAGTGCAATTGCAAGATTGAATGGCGTCTACTTCTTTGCTTCGGCAATATCAACATTTGAAAGTAAAGGGAAAGGTTCAAAGAGCAATGCAAATGACGAGCAAGACTTGATGAGCTCCGACGACGAAGATGGCGTCATGTCTTCACAATCTTTTCAACACAGCATTGAAACAAATCAACATGCCAAAGAAGCCAGCGATAAAAAACGACATCCCGCGATAACGTACTGGATTGCTGTCCAATCACCAAATGGTGCTCCAGTTTCACCAACAGTCGTACAATCAGCACTTTTGAACTGTAGTGTAGAAGCACATCCAACAAGAGCGGCATGCAAAACAAAACAGTCATCAGAAATACTAAACAAGCTATGTCAAACCATCAAGGACCACAAGAACAATTACATGGCAGATCTGGTCAACGAGTCCTATGTGAATTGCTTTAGCCGCTTAAGCGAGCAGCTGATTGGAAGATCAACAAGCACAATTGCATTTAATGAGCGTCTTGTGAGGTTTACTATTGTAAAACCCACATCTATTCTGACCCAAGCCATCAAAAGACTTCGAGACAAAGGTCTACAAATGGATGTGTATGATTCGCCAACCACCGACAAAGAAAACAAGGTATCCATGCAAGTAAAACCACTTGGCGACGAGCTTACCGTGCTCTGTAATGATGTCGAGAGAGCAATGCTGAAACTTCGTTTTGCCATTCACAAGGGGGATGTTTACAAGCTGAGACAAGATGCCATTTACACTTATCACAAATTGTGTCCAGTTGACGAATTCTTACATTCTCTCTTAGGAAACGACTACTTCAAGCAAAGGCTTTTAAGAAATATGCCAAAGCTACTGTCCATTCTAAAACATCCTGGAAGTCAAGCAATTCGCCAGATTCAAATTGACAACGACATCGTGGAAGTAAACAACAACTGGTTCTGGTCGTTTTCAAAAAACACGTTCAAGAAAGGTGTTCTTGATGGATATCAACCTGGAGAAATCTCTCCTCGAGCATTCGTCCCATTCGACAATGATAGTGATGTAGATCCTGGCTTCTTCAAAGAGATTCTAGAAAACAGTTTGGATGAAGAGCAGACAGTGCAGTTTTGCAAGGATTTCCTTGGTTTGTTTAAACTCAATTCCAGACAGCACAAAGACAAAGTTCCGTGTCTCATTGGCCCATCAAATAGCGGCAAAACATCCATTTTGCTAGCAACGAGCAAGATAATAGATCAAACAAAGGTTGCACGTGTCTTAAAACAAAAAGAGTTCAACAAGTCGATGATTAACGAAGAGACACAACTGATCAATCTAGACGAGGCAGTGGTTAATTTAATGGATGTTGACGACTGGAAAGTTCTCTTACAAGGAGGGTTAACTGCCCACGACGTCAAGTACAGAAGCGCAAAGAGTTTCGTCAATAGTGCTCCAATTTTTATAACCTCTCAGAAAGATCTGGATTTTGGATCCAAAGTGGACAACGAGGCCATGGAAAATCGTCTAACCAAATATTTCTTCAAACCCTTGCCAGAAGTAGTGCCAGAAGCGGCATTGTGGCTGAAAGAACACCCAATGCATTGTATAGTGTGGGCTGCCAACGTAGTGAAACAACACAAACACAAATTAGTTGTTAATGAAGAAACGTCCAAAGAAGAGCGTCCCGGTCTCAGCACTCAAGACAGAGTAGAGATTTTCAACCTGAAGATGTCAAGTGAGGAATCTCTCAGCATAGCTCCAAGCGAAGAAGACATGGAGAGTGATGATTCACAGACAGAATTTAACGAGGAAGGAAAAGAAGAATCTGAGAACGAACCAGACACTCAGTTTTTGACGTGCAGGGATAGTCTGCAAGTTGCCAAAAGCCAATGCATTGCTGAATGTAACTTTGGAAAAGCTAAGATGGTTGAAAGGCTGATGTTAGTACTGGAAGAAGAAAAGGAGAAACGTAAGCAACAGGAAAGAAAGACAAACAAATCGATTCGCGAGCGTCAAAAGAAATGGCTAGTTGATCTTGGCGTTGACAAAGACCTTGTTTCTCAACACCTGCCAAAGCAACCTGACATTAGTGGAAAATTACCCAGTCAACTTCAACGAACAGCAAGCGAATGCACACGCCAGAGGAAGAAAGAACAAGAGAAAAAAGACAGAGAGAAAACAAAACAAAACTTTTCATCAACGTGGTTACAGAGTCAAGAAAAAAAGATGAGAGCCTTGCAAGAAGAATTGGAAAAGTGCACGGATGAAAAAGTCAAGATGGCAAAGCAATACATACTGACAACAGCATCGGATGCGATCAAGCTCTACCACCAGCAGAATGGCACATCACCAGATCTAGGTTTGAAACTTAGACAACAGTTGTGCTATGTGTGGGGATTGGTAAGCAGGCGTGGACGAAAACTTATTGACGATTTATATAGTCCCTTGCCAGTAGAAAGCACAGAAATCAACACATCGCCAAAGAGAAAGAGAAAATCGGAAAGCTGTTCACAAGTCGAACCGTCTAAACAACCCAAAATAACAAAGTTTTTTTCCCAGTCTTAACTCTGGACATTTCAGATAAACTTTTAATTTGGCATTTTTCTCATTTTCCTAGTCCTTAAAAGACATTGAACATTCTATTTGAACATTGTTTGATTATTTTGTAGTTTCAATATTTGACTGTGACATGAGTAAATTTTGTTAAAGTTGATTAATTTATAATTATTCTATTTATGATATTATTCTATATCTGCGTGTGGAATATAAGAATATGAACATTATATACTTAACATTATTGAAAGAACATTAATGGTATGTACAACAGTTATCAAATTCACTTATAAAATCGTTGTGTTTTATTTAGTGGAGAATTTTCTCATAGCTCTATTCAATAAAGAGTTCGCTGTCCTTCCCTTCTGAAATCTGTACTCGGGATCCCTAAGAATAACTGACCACTGTCCAAATCCATAGCGTTCGATGCCCGCTTTCAAGTAATTATCTTCTTCTGTACTGAACAACATGATTTTTTTCTTTCTTGATTGTCCTGGTTTAATCGAATTGCTTTCTTGCGTTGTACTAACATTAGAATTTCCCGCATCTATGTTTACCTGTTCTTTATCACTACCAGGGGAGGAGTTGGGGCTGTCAGAAAGTCTTACACTCACGTCATCGTCTACCTGAGAACCTTTCTCCCCATGCAATTTTTTTAAGCATTCGTGCGCTTTGGTAGCAATGTCACGTGACCTTTGCTTTTGATAATGTACTTTTGCAACTACTGAACTGTGCTTTTGATCTTCGGAAATTGTTTCTTGTTCTTTGGTGTCGAGTTGTTGTTGACTTGTTGTCTCTACGATTTGTCGATATCGAGTTGGATGAATGTATTTTCCCGTAGCATCGAACACCATTTTTCCCATAAGTTGGCCAATTTTGGTGTGTTGATTTCCCTTTTTGGTGACCAGGACATAGTCGCAATTTGGTTTTAAAAGAGGGCGGACGTGGCTTATATACGTATCCAAAACTTGAAGACTTGTATCAGTCAAACATAGAGTATCAAATCCAAAACGCGCAGCAGTCTTGAACTTTTTCTGGTCGATAAAACCACCATTGGCCTTAGCTGTTTCAACCATGTCTACTGTCAAGTACTGATAGGTCATAGGGCGTGATCCTTTCACTTTGATAAACAAATATACAGCAACAAACTTAGTAGCAAATGACAGGTCGGACGGGGTAGCTTTGTTCGGTGTCTCTCGGCAAACCTTCGTAACAGTCTCGTAACGAGGAAGGTGGTACGTTATCGTGTGTAAAAGTTCGTCTAATGTCGCCCAGTGTCCCTTGGATTCCAGAGTGTCGATGTCGAGATCGCTAGTCCATTGAAGTCTCATCATCTTAGAAACTGTTTTACGGGCTCGCTTTAGATATACTTCTGTGGAAGTGAGATTGCGCAGAACATTATCTGAACACACTCCATGAACTTTACGAAAATCAATCAAGTCACTTATGGCATCCAAGTATCCAATACGTCCAGCATGGCCAAGACCCCAGTCACTTTGCATAACATCAACAAATTTAAATAGAAAATTAGGCGAGCTCAAACTAAAGTCTATCCAGTCCCAACTCAATTCTTCTTCATCGTCAACGTCTTCATCTTCACAGCAAAATTTGAGATACTTAAAACTTCTTCGTACAACTTGCATAGCTTGATTCTTGCTTTTACATCCTCCACCACTCCCTGTCAGCCATGTTTCAAACTCTTTACCAATAGTTGTAGAAATATCAAATGATGGCACTTGTTTTTTGATGCAACGTTCTTTATCTAAATTAGGCGATGTTTGAGAGTCTTCTTTCTTGTTAGCATTTTCACTCGATTTTGCTGGTTCGTCATCAAAGTAGTAAAACCAACCATGCTTGTTTTTGACGTGTTTTCTGCATCCTCTTTGTGTTGAATACCCATCGTGATCACAATTCGGTACTGGACAGTGAAATAGGTTATCATTTTCGTCTTCTTCTAAATGTAGTCTTTTTGGTTTGGGAGATGCACCGTCTTTCGAAGACCATTCTACTGACTTAGAACGTTTACTCATTGCGGACTTGAACGAAATGAACGTATAAATTTTTGTTTGCGTGATAAAAGACCAAATGTCGACCAATCAAAATAACGCTTTCTGGCCACGCCTATAGACACGTTTAAACATGTTTGAAAATGTATTGTTCAATATTGATGACTTGGTACAACAAACACTTGGGCAAAAACATTCTGGACAAAAACTTGTTCAAACAAATTCAAACTCGTTTGATTTTGTTCAGACTCGCCTTTGAGAATGGTTCCTTTATGCATACAGGAACGTTGTGTTCCCATCATATGTATAAAGGAACATTATTGCTGGACAAAAGGAACTAAACGTTCCTTATTAAACCAATACAGGAACGATTGTTCCTTTTTGTCAGTAATGGGAACATCAATCTTATAACTAGGAACAAACTGATCCTTTTTGTCTGAATAAAAAGGAACACTTGTTCCACTTTACGTTAATAGGAACAACAGCACGGACCTGTTTATTCCATAGAGGAACACACGTTATGTTACAGGAACGTATTGTTCCACTTTAGCACATATTGTTCCGTTTTTAAACTACTTTTGTTCCGAATCATAGTCTCTTGAAAAGGAACTATTGTTCCTTTAGAGTAGTTCCTATTCAATCAAAAGGAACTTGAACCAAAATTCGAGGAACACTTCAAAAACAACCAAATGGTTATAATCAAATAACAATAAACAGTTTAAAAAATCTAACACAAGAAACAACATTCTGGCACTCCAAACAATATTTCTACTCATTTTCAATTTGATTGGTCTTGTAAATCACGAGAAATTCATTGTCATCGAATTAGGGAAATGTATATGATGGTTACTATTATATGGAGATATAGTGATAATGATAATGATAGTAATGATGATGATGGTTACTATTATATGGAGATATAGTGATAATGATAATGATAGTAATGATGATGATGGTTACTATTATATGGAGATATAGTGATTATGATAGTAATGATGATGATGGTTACTATTATATGGAGATATAGTGATTATGATAATGATAGTAATGATGATGATGGTTACTATTATATGGAGATATAGTGATAATGATAATGATAGTAATGATGATGATGGTTACTATTATATGGAGATATAGTGATAATGATAATGATAGTAATGATGATGATGGTTACTATTATATGGAGATATAGTGATAATGATAATGATAGTAATGATGATGATGGTTACTATTATATGGAGATATAGTGATAATGATAATGATAGTAATGATGATGATGGTTACTATTATATGGAGATATAGTGATAATGATAATGATAGTAATGATGATGATGGTTACTATTATATGGAGATATAGTGATAATGATAATGATAGTAATGATGATGATGGTTACTATTATATGGAGATATAGTGATAATGATAATGATAGTAATGATGATGATGGTTACTATTATATGGAGATATAGTGATAATGATAATGATAGTAATGATGATGATGGTTACTATTATATGGAGATATAGTGATAATGATAATGATAGTAATGATGATGATGGTTACTATTATATGGAGATATAGTGATAATGATAATGATAGTAATGATGATGATGGTTACTATTATATGGAGATATAGTGATAATGATAATGATAGTAATGATGATGATGGTTACTATTATATGGAGATATAGTGATAATGATAATGATAGTAATGATGATGATGGTTACTATTATATGGAGATATAGCGATAATGAGTCATAGTGATAAGTGTTCTAAAGATAAGCTCTTCCGTTATTTGGTAACGATATCGATGATGATGATGATGATGATGATGATGATAACAACCATATCATTTCATCTCTTTATTTTATACCACAAGGTGCAAGAGTAATTGTCGAGATAAAGTCAACCCACAAGATCGGTTCATCGTGATAGCGACTTGTTCAAACTGCGCCAATTCAGCAGACGAACTACAGTACCAATGGGTACTTTTAGACGCTTCCAATAAGGACAGTAGTATCGGTCAAAATATCAGCTCAACATCGACAGGGTTTAACCAGCAGAATTTGGTGATCGTTGAGAATGTACTAAAGGAGCGATCTGAATATGTTCTTAAGTTGAGTGTGAGTCGACGTACTGTCACAGTTTATGCGCAATATCTACTCTCTACAACATCCAAGCCGTATGGTGGCACCTGTAAAGTTATGTAAGTACGATGTGATTCGATTACGCGCGAAAGAGGACATTGAAGGAATTAATGTTTGAGGTGATGACTATTTTTCTTTCTCCGTGTTAGTACATGTACACGTTGCTTTTCTTGCCCTGCTCTAGCGCAGATCCAGGATTTTGTGAAGAGGGTTGACCGTTTTATGTGATAACAAAGTTCGTAAGGAATTGCATGTTCAATCGGTTCAGAGCAACACGTATTTGACATCAAAACAAATATAAATTTTATTTAAGTCTTAGTTTTATCTAAACTTCTAATCTTATTTTCGAAAATGATTGTTGCATTTTTTTTTTTTTCGTCTCATTTTTTTTTTTTTTTTTTTTTCACCAGACACCCTAATCACCCCTCTTAGATCCACGCCTGCTGCTAGTTCCTTATCTAAGGAGATCGTTATAGTTATTATAAGAATGATGATGGTATCAGATGATGTACCGTTTCTTCTTTACTAATACCTCCACTCTCTTTGTCTCACCAGTCCTGACAAAGGTTTTACGTTGCAAGATAAATTCAAGGTTTCCTGTGATAAATGGTTAACAGATGACCCTCAGATCACTTACGAGTTTCTTTACAAACGTACTGTTACGTCTGAAGCACAGATTACGTCTCTGCCTGACGATGTATCATCGACTATTCTATGGTATTATGGTCAATTCCGTGAAACGCCAGCCAACAGCCTACCTATTGGTAATAAAGATGAACAGTACAGGCTACCGTTAGTAGTCAAAATCATCAATCGGTTTGGAGCTTATTCGGTGTTTAATCTGAATGTCACGGTAAGAAAACATTCATCTTTTCATTCTTTCATCCATTCATTCGTTCATCCATCCATTCATCCATTCATCCATATATTTATTCATCCATTCATCCATCCATTCATTTCCAGCACTCACTCGCTTCTTCATTTATTCATTCATTCATTCATTCATTCATTCATTCATTCATTCATTCATTCATTCATTCATTCATTCATTCATTCATTCATTCATTTTTATTAGAGATATTCCTCTATTCAAGTTTTCAATTATTCATTCATTTACATTCGTTCATTATTTTGTTCGCTCGTTCGTTTGTTCGTTCGTTTGTTCGTTCGTTTGTTCGTTCGTTTGTTCGTTCGTTGGGTCGTTCGTTAATTTGCTCATTTATTCGTGTACAGAGTCGTTTTCGTATGAGTGGTAAACGGTACGGTTATGATACCGCTACGATACAACAGAAAATTCGAATCTTAATAACTACGGCTACGATACGATACGATACGATACGATACGATACGATACGATACGATACGACACTATTCACGAAAACGACTCTATTTACATCCAACTGTTTTTTCACTAAATATTCTCTCGTTCACTCATTTATTTATCGTGTACTCTACCATCAGGTCAAACCACTGTCCATGAAAGAAGCATCTGTAAGCATCAACGACATCTCCAACCAGTTCGAGAAGGGCAAATCATCGAACTTGGATCCAAAAACGAATCCTCAAGAAGTGATCGCATTAGTTACTGCCACAAGCGCTGTGTTGAATGACAACGAGGGTAACGAAGGTATCACTAAAGAGAAAAAGAAAGAAGTCATTGATTTAATGGTTGATAAGTTGACACAGGTTGATAGTAAAAGCTTGCCGATTATAACCGAAAAGTGTCACGCACTAACAGCAGCCATACACAGCAAGAGTGACGTTACAAACGATGCTCAGGTAATTTGGCTGTTAAAGGTTCTATCATGATGATGATGGTGGTGATAATGATGATGGTGATGGTGGTGATGATGATGGTGGTACTATATGATGATGATGATGCTGATTCATGTAAACAGAGCAACGCCACCATGTCTATGAATGGCCTATTATTCAAGATATTTTTTTAATTGAAATAATTATTGATTGATTAATTGTTGATAATATTCCAGTCTGTGTATTTTTATTGTTTGTATTTCCTTACCAATTTAAGCCTTATATTTTTTCTTGGATGACCGGCTTTCATCGCTGTGAGCAAGGCTCGATTCAGATTCGAATCGATCGAGATCATGTGTGTGTGCTTATATTTAATTAATGTAGGGGTAGTGAGTTTGAGCGTCCATCTCAAAAATAACCACTATGGATGAAGGTGTAAGATATTTAGTGTTATAACTTATTAATGTAGATCAAAGTAACTGAGTCGCTGTTGAAATCAAGCAAGGTCCTGTTCTCTAAAGCCAAGGAACAAGGCTATGAGAAGAAGTCGCCACGAGAAGTGGAAGAGACCGCTCAAGCTGTATTTTCTGCTTCATCGAAAACGTTTGAAGCCTCTGAGTCTACAACTGAAATATACCTAGATAATGGTTAGTGTAGTTTGCTAATAAACGAATGGGTGGGTGGATGGTTGTGAGAATGAATGACTCAATCGATTGATTTATCATAATGAATATAAATGGACGTGGCGAATCAGTCAATTAATGAATGAGTAGATAGATTCATAATTTGATAAAAACGTTTTTATCGTTTCAGTTTTGAAAAAACTCCAGGACACTGGCAAACCGAAGTCACGTAACTGGGAAGTTCGAATTCAAGAACGTGAAGGAGAAGATGTAAGGCTTATAAGTAATGATAATGATGATGATGATAATAATGATGACGATGACGATTATGTAATGATGATAATGATGACGATAATGATGATGATTATGATAATGTTCATTATGATGATGACGATGATAATGACTTATTTAAGCTTCAGCTCAAGGCGTTTTGTCGTTGCGAAGCGAAAAAAAACCCGCTTCACTCAGTGTAAATCAGCTTCGCCATGAGGCATCTATATCTGTGAAAATCTTGTAATAAACAGGCAGATTTATACAATGTCCAGAGACAGTATCTCTTCATTTGTTGTTATTTGTCTCATTATTAATTAATTAATTTTATAGTCAGCTGAAGCTGCAGAGAATGTAGTCTCCGTCCTGACTAAGGCCATCAACATGGTGACAACGGCCATTCAAGAAAACAAGGTCGAGGGAGAAAACGAGACGAGTGTCACGACGAAAACCTTTGGACTACAAATGAAGAAGTCCACATTAGGAAAATTAAAGAACGATAGTACTTTACAAGTGTATGGCGGCGTTAACAGAGAACCAGTCGGATCATTTGTTCTTCCAAAGAATGACTTTCTCACCAGTGTATATGGGCAAGATAAAGTATTAAGTTTGCAGGTTAGTTGTTGGGCATGCTGTGGTATGTGCTCCTGGTGCATTATGGGGATACCGAGCATAATGATGATTTCCATGTGATTTTTAGTGATAATTTTTAGTTTTCGATAAATTGCCTTTTGATATTCTTTAGCATTTTTTTCTCACACACATCGTCCATTCATTTTTGACTATTCGACCAATGTTCCTACTCTTTTTTTATCATTTATATCTATCTTTTTTTACCATACCATACCATACCATACCATACCATACCATACCATACCATACCATACCATACCATACCATACCATACCATACCATACCATACCATACCATACCATACCATACCATACCATACCATACCATACCATACCATACCACACCACATCATACCATAACAAGCCATACCATACCACATCACATCACACCACACCACACCACACCACACCATACCATAACAAGCCATACCATATCATACCATACCAAATCATGCCACATCATACCATTCCATACCATACCAAATCATGCCACACCATACCATACCATAACCTTACCATACCAAACTATCCCATGCCACGTAATTTCCTAGTGACATCTATTTTTGTCTGGTTACAGATTCTTCAGTTCGGTGAGAATCCTGTTCGTTGGGATGAAAACAATTCACCCTACATGGGCTCGGTGACTGGTCTTGAATTTCATGATGACAATGACGAGGAAATTTCAGTCAAGGATACCAAAGAACCCATAGAAATATGGGTACCAGCGAATGGTATGTTCTGGGTTCCCTGTGGTGGCATGAATCAATTTATAAATCAACAAATACAAATTGAAACATTCATTTATATACATTCCTTATCCCGTTTTCAAATCTCATCTTTTTTCTCCTTTGCATCAAATTTAGGTAGAACTACAGAACACAAAAGCCAGCAATTCAACTATACAACTTTCCTAAAATACCACTATCAAGTTGACAACTCTGAAGCTGTTTCCGAACCGTTATTGATTCACATCAAACCCGCTAACAATTTAACGATGTATGTTCGATTTACTGGTTATCCAACAACGACAAACAATGATCTAAAACTTACACTACCAAACTCTAATAGTTCATTACCGTGGCCCTTTACGTACGTCGATACGTTTACGTTGCTTGTCTACGATTTACGTGAAAAGGGTGGACACGTTTATATTGGACTTAAAGCGACTGATCTAGAAGAAAAACAGGTCTTACAGAAACCGGGCAATGTTGGCTCGTTTGAAGTACGCCAACATTTACTGATTAACTTTACGATGGACGTCAGAAGTGTTGGTTGCAGGTTCTGGACCACGAAAAACACCGAGTCTTGGAAAAGTGATGGTTGTAGGGTGAGTGACATCATCATCGCATATTAACATCATTATCATAATCTCATCACCATCATCGTATATTAAACTCAATATCATAATCTCATCACCATCATCGTATATTAAATTCATTATCATAATCTCATCACCATCATCATCATCGCCATCATCATATATCAACATCATTATCATAATCTCATCACCATCATCATCATCGCCATCATTTTATATTAACATCATTATCATAATCTCATCTCCATCATCATCATCGCCATCATCATATATTAACATCATTATCATAATCTCATCACCATCATCATCATCGCCATCATCATATATTAACATCATTATCATAATGTCATCTCCATCATCATCATCGCCATCATCATATATTAACATCATTATCATAATCTCATCACCATCATCATCATCACCATCATCATATATTAACATCATTATCATAATCTCATCACCATCATCATCATCGCCATCATCATATATTAACATCATTATCATAATCTCATCACCATCATCATCATCGCCATCATCATATATTAACATCATTATCATAATCTCATCACCATCATCATCATCGCCATCATCATATATTAACATCATTATCATAATCTCATCATCATCGCCATCATCATATATTAACATCATTATCATAATGTCATCACCATCATCATCATCGCCATCATCATATATTAACATCATTATCATAATCTCATCTCCATCATCATCATCGCCATCATCATATATTAACATCATTATCATAATCTCATCACCATCATCATCATCGCCATCATCATATATTAACATCATTATCATAATCTCATCTCCATCATCATCATCACCATCATCATATATTAACATCATTATCATAATCTCATCATCATCATCATCGCCATCATCATATATTAACATCATTATCATAATCTCATCACCATCATCATCATCGCCATCATCATATATTAACATCATTATCATAATCTCATCATCATCATCGCCATCATTATATATTAACATCATTATCATAATCTCATCTCCATCATCATCATCGCCATCATCATATATTAACATCATTATCATAATCTCATCACCATCATCATCATCACCATCATCATATATTAACATCATTATCATAATCTCATCACCATCATCATCATCGCCATCATCATATATTAACATCATTATCATAATCTCATCACCATCATCATCATCGCCATCATCATATATTAACATCATCATAATCTCATCACCATCATCATCATCGCCATCATCATATATTAACATCATTATCATAATCTCATCACCATCATCATCATCGCCATCATCATATATTAACATCATTATCATAATCTCATCATCATCATCATGAAAATAAATGCTAAAAAACACGTTCTTTAATTTCTTTAAAAGGTTGGCAATAAGACCACATACAAGTCAGTGCAGTGTTTGTGCAACCATCTCACGTTCTTTGGATCTCTGAACATCAAACCGAACCCGATTGGTCCTCCATCGCTTGAGAAATTTAAACAAGGATATACTTGCTTGATTGCTGTCTGTGTAATCTTTGCTTTATACTTTATCGCGTTGATATGGGCACGACGAAAAGATAGAGTTGATGCTATTAAGGTACGCGAGAACATAGAGATGGTGCAGGAATAGAATTAAATATGAGTTAATGGATGAATGAATAAATCAATGGATGAATCAATGAATGAATTAATGAATCGGATGCATAAACGATAAAGGAATGAATGACATTAATGAGTGAGTCAACAAAATGACACAAAAAGAAAACTGTATGGATGTATAAATCTCAGTAAAAATCAATGAAAGATCGATGTAGAAGATTATTTACATTTCCTCGATAGTATTAATTGAAGGATAACTAATCGATTTCAGGTCGGTGCTTGCCCGCTTCCCGACAATGATCCGACTGATCAATACCGCTACGAAGTCACTCTATGGACGAGCATGCGCCGTGGAGCAGGAACAACATCCAAAGTGAATATAATACTCTGTGGCGAAGAGAACGACAGCGAACCACGAACACTTGAAGACCCTGAACGAAAGCTATTCCAAAGAGGCAGTGTGGATACGTTCCTACTGACCACCCCGTATATACTTGGTTCTTTACCATACATTCGTATCTGGCATGACAATTCCGGGGGGTCGTGGTTTCTTAGTCGTGTGATGATTGTTGACTTACAGACTGACGAGCACTTTTATTTTATATGCAACCGCTGGCTAGCAGTGGACGAAGACGACGGTCAGGTAAAATACCGTTATTAGGACAATAACATGACTTTTGGGAGGCATTTTTTTTTGTGACCCGAGTAGCGTCATTTGAGCCCGAGCGAAGCGATATCGTCAATATCCTTATTCATAAATTTTGAAATCGCTGTAAAACGTCCCCCTGGAGGTGGGGAAATTTACACTGTATTGGCGTAAAATAAACTAGAGGGATGTCTTTAACCGCAAAATTTCTCCGGAGGTCTGGCAAAAACCGTCACATTACCACTAGTGAAATGGTACTTCCCCGTTATTCCCCGGGGTCAGGTGGCCGGGATTTCAATTGACTAATGCATTAGTACGGTGCCACACCTAGATACGATGGCTTTGTTGTTCGCTTGCTTATTTTGTTGTCTGTGTAATCTTGATTTCGTTCGTTACTCCTTTGTTGTTTTTCTCTGCTTGTTCAATTGTTTGCCTCTCTGTCTGTCTGTGTGTTTAATCACTTTGTTTACTGCACTTGTTTCTTAAATCTATTAATTTCTTGTTTGGTAAGCTCACTTCTATTATTTGTCCTTCAGGTTGAGCGTCTTCTGCCATTAGCCAGTAAAGAAGAACTCACTGAATTCAACCATCTCTTCGTAGCACGCACACGTCGCAACCTTAGCGACAGTCATTTGTGGTTCTCAGTGTTTGCTCGTCCAGCTAGTAGTCGATTTACACGAGTTCAGCGTCTGACATGTTGTCTGTGTTTGTTGATGATGTCAATGATGACAAGCTGTATGTACTATGGTATTGCTGCTAAAGACAAATCACAGCAGACTATTGCGGGCTTTAACTTCACGTGGACTGAGGTGAGATTGATTGATTGATTGATGGATGGATGGATGGATTGATGAATGGATTAATTGGCTGATTAGTTGATTGGTTGATTGATTACTTGATTGATTGGTTGGTTGTTTAGTTGATTGGTTGATTGATGGATTGATTGATTGATTGACTGATTGATTGATTGATTGATTGATTGATTGATTGATTGATTGATTGATTGATTGATTGATTGATTGATCTTTTAACGGATTTCCGATCCACTGACCGATCCATCGACCTGAATTGTGTTTGTTTGTTGGTTTGCTCGCTCGTTTGCCCGCTTGTTTGATTTTGTTCGTTCGTTCGTTCGTTCGTTCGTTCGTTCGTTCGTTCGTTCGTCCGTTCGTCCGTTCGTCCGTTCGTTCGTTCGTTCGTTCGTTCGTTCGTTCGTTCGTTCGTTGGTTACCATTATCATCAGAACTATTATCATGAACATCACCTACCTCTCCTTAGCTATTTCTTGAACACCACCTACCTCTCCTTAGCTATTTCTTGATGTCCCACTCATCGACCTGAATTTTACATAAGTACTTCATTGCTTTATTGATTGATGTCTATTATTATTTTGCGTCGTAGGTTGTAATCGGCGTCATATGCAGTCTGATCGTGTTTCCAGTAAATCTCTTCGTCGTGTCAATATTTCGAAATGTTCGTCCTAAACCCCATCGTATTACTCATCGTAAAATACCAATGCCTCCAAAGCTATCGCTGACGGTCAATAACCTTAACAATTACAATAGAATGAAGGAGTCAGATGAATCAACTAAAGGGTCTAATAATAGTCTTGATTCAACTCAAGAAAAGAATAACGCTAAGATGAGGCTGTCTATTAACGATGTGCATACCGACGTGGACCGTGTCAGCTTCACGTCAAGCCCTCTGCTTGTGGATAATAGACGACAGAGTAACATGTGGGAGACTGGTGGTGAGTTTCATATGCTGTTTGTTTGTTTGTTCGTTTGTTTGTTTGTTCGTTTGTTCGCTTGTTTGTTTAATTGTTTGTTCGCTTGTTTGTTCGTTTGTTTGTTTGTTCGTTTGCTCGCTTGTTTGTTTAATTGTTTGTTTGTTTGTTTGTTTGCTCGTTTGTTTGTTTGTTTGCTCGCTTGTTTGTTTGTCTGTTTGTTTGTCTGTTTGTTTGTTTGTTTGTTTGTTTGTTTGTTTGTTTGTTTGTTTGTTTGTTTGTTTGTTTGTTTGTTTGTTTGTTTGTTTGTTTGTTTGTTTGTTTGTTTGTTTGTTTGTTTGTTTGTTTGTTTGTTTGTTTGTTTGTTTGTTTGTTTGTTTGTTTGTTTGTTTGTTTGTTTGTTTGTTTGTTTGTTTGTTTGTTTGTTTGTTTGTTTGTTTGTTTGTTTGTTTGTTTGTTTGTTTGTTTGTTTGTTTGTTTGTTTGTTTGTTTGTTTGTTTGTTTGTTTGTTTGTTTGTTTGTTTGTTTGTTTGTTTGTTTGTTTGTTTGTTTGTTTGTTTGTTTGTTTGTTTGTTTGTTTGTTTGTTTGCTCGCTTGTTTGTTTCTTTTTTGTTTGTTTGTTCGTTTTTTCGAACATCACCTACCTCTCCTGGGCTATTTCTTGATGTCACAAGCTACCAAAACCAGAATACAGCACACCTTGCGTATCTTCTTCAATAACGTGTATTTTTCATTTCAGGTGGTACAAGGTTTAATCGTCTTGTTCAGTGGGTCAAGCGCCATAGTTCACTACCATACTACTTTATCTATCTAGCATGGTTCCTGTCGTTTGTTCTAACTGTTGGTGCTGCGGTTGTTATTGTGTTTTATGGGATGGATTTCGGTAACGCGAAGTCGTTGACATGGCTTCTTACTTCAATGGTATCGTTTGTACAAGATGTGATTATCACACAGCCACTGAAGGTAACCAAGTGATGCAACATTAAAGTGCACCACCAAGTTTATACGGCCAGCCCGTTATTGCTGCCACTTTAAATTGTCTTTTTGATAGCCGCATGCATTAACGGGGTTCTAGTGTTAAAGAATCGTTGCCGTTGTTGATCTATTTCATCATTATCACGGGAATGATATCAAATTATTTCATAGACAACCAAAAACTGTTGTTTTGTTTTTTCATCTACAATTTTAGAATATTATTGTTTACAGCGAGGACACTCGAACCGTGAACACTTTGTGCTTTTTTGACACTTTTTTTAACATGCATCCTTTGAGTGAATCGATTTGAAAACATTTGCATTTGATAATTCAGTGAATTTGAGTTTGGTCCTACTTTTTTAGAGTATTTGAAGCAGTAGAAAGCTCAGAAAATAAAAAGCTAAATAAAGACAAGTGTTCATGGTTCGAGTGTCCTCACTGTAACAATACTTTAAACCTTCTAGTTATTGACTGTTTTTATTTTGTCGTGTGATACATTTTAAACCGATTAATTTGACGGCGAAAACACCCTCCTCTATGAAGGTAAATTTTCAAGTATACTGAGATGGGCCGCCTGTGATGAAATCCGAACTTAGTACGTTATTTCACTGACTCACTCACTTATGACTGCTGACTTTACTGGCTTTAAAAAGCCGCTAGTAACAACAAAAACTGTCGATATTAACAATTTTCATGTGATAATTTCCAGGTACTTGGTTCGGCGATCTTCTTTGCTCTTCTTGTCAAGAAGCCTGATAAAGGAGAGTTTGAAGTAACTAGTGACGCAGCTCAACTGGCTGAAGACGAGGAGTGGGTACACCAAAGCAATGGCGAGAAGAGGAGGAAAAAGAAAAAGAATAAATTACTTCCACCTGATGAAGCTAAGCTTCTCGCCATGAGAAACACACGCATGAAAGAAAGAAAGATGTATTCAGTGATAAGGTAAGATATTGTTTATCCCGGCAAAGTAGCACAACTTTGAAATAGCCCCACATAAGCTTAAACTCGACACAAATAATGTTTTTTTTTTCAGTGTATACAAAACTGAAAAAAGAGCCACAAATATGCTCTATTGTAAAAACGTAAATAGTTTGCTGGAAATGAAAAAAAAAAAAAATTCCCACACCGGGAATCGAACCCGGGCCACGGCGGTGAGAGCGCCGGATCCTAACCACTAGACCATGTGGGATTATACGTTAAAAAAGGAATAGAAAATGAGCATAGATTTAATTATTGTCATGTATTTCAGGGAGGTCGGATCTTTCTACATATTCCTGTGTCTTGTAATGATGATTGCCTACACACACAAGGACTTCAACTCTTTCGTCCAGAATGATTCATTCAAAAAGACGTTTGTTGATAACTTCAATGAGGTATGTATTGGTCATTAAACGTCCCTTCCCTTCCCTTTATTTCCCTTCACTTCATTCCTCTCCTCTCCTCTCTTTTCACATGTATTCTTGGTGCTCGTAGATCAAGAAAGATCACGACTTCTGGTTGTGGGTACGAAATCAGTTGATGACAAATCTGTTTCCAAGCAAGTGGTACAATGGTCAGAAAATCCAACCTGATGGATTCTTGTCAGATGGAAGTAGTCAAATGGTTGGAGGTGCCAGGCTGAGGCACATTCGAGTACAAGACGGTAAACAACTGTGTTTCATTTGCGTGTTTTTGCATTTATTCATTCATTCATTCATTCATTCATCCATTCAATCATTCATTCATTTATTCATTCATTCATTCATTCATTCATTCATTCATTCATTCATTCATTCATTCATTCATTCATTCATTCATACACTCATTCATTCATTCATTCATTCATTCATTCATTCATTCATACACTCATTCATTCACTCATTCATTCGTTCGTTCGTTCGTTCATTCATTCATTCGTTCGTTCATTCATTCATTCATTCATTGCAAAATTGTTAGTGTGCTTACTTGTCACTTGATACCAGTGTCTCTCTCTCGCTCTCTGTCTGCCTGTCTGTCTCATGTAACCACCATTTTTTATGGCAGAGGCATGTGTTGTACCGCCATCAACAACGTTCATCCATAGAGAGTGTTTTGGTGAATACTCAATGACGCACGAAGAGAAACAGGATTACCTTACATCCTGGGCTAACGTCACGAAATACACCAAGCCTGTGTCACGCAAGGATGTATCGTGGAGATATCAAACATGGTTACAGCTCGACGGGTACCCTGTGTGGGCTAAACTCAATACTTACAGTGGCGGAGGGTAGGTCATTGTCTGTATTTCTGTCTGTGCTGTCTATGTCGTCTGCCTGTCTTTGCTGTCTGTTGCTGTGTGTTGCTGTCTTTGCTGTCTGTTGCTGTCTGTCTGTCTGTTTGTTCTGTGCTGTCTGTACTATCTGCCTGCCTGTTTTCCTGGCTGCCTCACGGGACTAATATTGTATTCTTGATGGTGTTGTTCTGCCTTGTTTCAGGTATGTCCTTGTGCTTGAACCAGGAATGGATAACTTGGCCAACTTAGAGAAACTAGAAAAACAGTTTTGGATTGACCGCCACACTCGAGCAGTGATTACGGAGTTTACCATATACAACGCTCAAACTAACCTATTCACCATCGTAACACTAGTCGCTGAGTTTCCCGCTACAGGAGGTGTGCTTCCATACGTTAATATTCACACTGCTCGATTATACAACTACACACAGAGTTACATGTTCTTTGTTCTTGCCTTTGAATGTCTTTTTGTCCTGTTTATACTGTTCTTCTTGTATAAAGAAGTCAGGAAAATCTTCAGAGAAGGAACACCTCATTTCAAGCAGTTCTGGAACATCTGTGAGATAGTGATTGTAACATCTGCTGGTGTTGGCATAGGACTGTACATCTATCGTCTCCTTAACTTTACAGATGTTTTAGAAAAGACGCGAAATGCTCCATTCCAGTTTAAAAGCTTTCAGATAGCAGCGTATTGGGACGAGATGTACACATTGACCATTGCAATTCTGGTGACATTCGCTACTATCAAACTGAACAAACTGTTACGTTTCAACAAGAGAATGTCGCTGCTATCATCGACTTTGAAGAACGCTGCTTTCTCTCTGGCGATGTTTGGCATCATATTTGCAATCCTCTTTTTGGCGTTCACATTGATCGGTACAGTGGTATTTGGTACTGCAGTTAATGATTACAGGAATTCGGCCTCATCGTTCACTTCGTTGTTGAGTCTCATGCTTGGGAAGACGTCGTTCTTGGAGTTGAAGGACGCCAATCGTATCTTCGCTCCGTTCTTCTTCTTCGGTTTCATGTTCTTGGTCTCGATGGTGCTCATCAACATGTTCTTGTCGATAATAATCGATTCGTACCATGAAGTTAAGCGTGATTTAGAAAAACAAAACAACGAATACGAGATAGTTGACTTTATCATAGAACGCTTCAAACTCTGGTCTGGAATTGGCAAAGCACAAATAAAACCGCAGTTCAAACACCGTCACGTCAAGTGGGGTGTTGCACAAGCAAAGATTAAAACTCTTTATGCGTTTAGAGGCCATGGTGAATATATGACTGAACTAGAGGAGAGGCTAGAAAAATTGATCGACCGTACGAATCAGCTGTACCTTGAAGCCTTCCCAGAAAAGTTCCGTCGTGCATCCAGGCCATTTAAACCAGATCATAAATTATAATCGAAACTCGCACTCGCTCGTGAGCATATATATGAAAGAGGAACGGGCAATATATATCCCCTTTCGACATGTACAAACTATAGATTAGTTTTATAAACTGTACCGTACCATATTCGCTGTACCAAACACTTACTGAGGACTTCAGGGCTAGATTGTTCAAAGCTAGATTAATCCTGGGTTAACTCTTAAAACCTTTAGATTTAACCCTGTATTTTAACTTATCAAGCTTTGGACAACCGGACCCAGACTAACAAAGCTAAGGTAAAAAGCGCTTATGTAATGAGAGAAGACTCACTTGCCTCAATTTGAAAGGCAATGAAATACGCCATCGGAGATACTACCGACGTTAAGAAGGTTAAGTTTCTTAGTAAGTGTTTCTTTATCAACAGGAGCCTCATAAGCCTCGATTTGAAACGAAATCAAATTTAACAAGCTATCGAGGCTAACAAGGCTAATATTCTTAGAAACCATTTATTTATTATCAGGAGCTTCATAAGCAACGATTATAGAAGTGCTCAGGCATACATGACTAACTTTCTTATAAGTGTTTATTTGTCAAGGCGAGCATTCATTTGAGGAGTAGTCCACTTAACACCATATTACCGACCACTTTTATAGCATTCACTTTATAGTAGTCGCTAAAGCACCTATGATTTGATAACTGAAACACTTAATGTTACAAGTAACTTCAAGTAATCAATTTATCCAATTCTCGAAATCAACTTTTTTTAATAAGTTTTCTGTTATTATTTTACACAGGGAGCCCCATATTGAGAAGTTTGATTACACCGTGACTTCAAAACGACGTCCATTAAAGGACTGAATTAGATTAGATGAACGGGATAACGAGCAGATATATTATAAGAAATCACAATAAAACTAGGGAATACATTTCAACAACTTACAAGCGTACAATTAAAACAAAAACTCCAACCGTCTTTAAGGGCGTACTCTTCCAGGGACCAAACAAAGACTATAGCCCATGTCAAACGCGCAAAAACACCTCAAAATCGAACAAAAACAACGGCTATAGTCCAAACAAAAAGACTATAGCCCATGTCAAACGCGCAAAAACACCTCAAAATCGAACAAAAACAACGGCTATAGTCCATACAAAATGGCCAAAAACACGTAAAAATCGACCAAAAGCAAAGGCTATAGTCCATACAAAATAATCAAAAACACGTCAAAATCGACCAAAACCAAAGCCATTCAAAATGTCCAAACAAAAAGACTATAGCCCATGTCAAACGCGCAAAAACACCTCAAAATCGAACAAAAACAACGGCTATAGTCCATTCAAAATGCGCAAAAACACCTCAAAATCGACCAAAAGCAAAGGCTATAGCCCATGCAAAATGGCCAAGAACACGTCAAAATCTACCAAAGGCAGAGGCTATAGTCAATGCAAAATGCGTAAAAACACCTCAAAATCGACCAAAAGGAAAGGCTATAGCCCATGCAAAATGGCCAAAAACGCGTCAAAATCAATTACAAGCAAAGGCTTTAGCCCGTGCAAAATGGCCAAAAACACGTCAAAATCAATTGAAAACAAAGGCTTTAGCCCGTGCAAAATGGCCAAAAACACGTCAAAATCGACTAAAAGCAAAGGCTATACTCCATACAAAATGCGCAAAAACACATCAAAATCGACCAAAAGGAAAGCCTATAGCCCATACAAAATGCCCAAAAAAACGTCAAAATCGACCAAAAGCAAAGACTATAGCCCATGCAAAATGACCAAAAACACGTCAAAACTGACCAAAAGCAAAGGGTATAGCCCATGCAAAATGGCCAAAAACATGGCAAAATCGACCAAAAGGAAAGCCTATAGACCATGCAAAATGGCCAAAAACACGTCAAAATCGACGAAACGCAAAGCCTATAGTCCATGCAAAATGCGCAAAAACACCTCAAATACTACCAAAAGGAAACGCTATAGCCCATGCAAAATGGCCAAAAACATGTCAAAATCGACCAAAAGGAAAGCCTATAGCCCATGCAAAATGGCCAAAAACACGTCAAAATCGACCAAAATGAAAGCCTATAGACCATGCCAAATGCGCAAAAACACCTCAAAATCGACCAAAAGCAAAGGCTATAGCCCATGAAAAATGCCAAAAACACGTCAAAATCGACCAAAAGCAAAGGCTATAGCCCATGCAAAATGCGCAAAAACACCTCAAAATCGACCAAAAGCAAAGGCTATAGCCCATGCAAAATGCGCAAAAACACCTCAAAATCGACCAAAAGCAAAGGCTATAGCCCATGAAAAATGCCAAAAACACGTGAAAATCGACCAAAAGGAAAGGCTATAGCACATGCAAAATGCGCAAAAACACCTCAAAATCAACAAAAAACAAAGGCTATAGCCCATGCAAAATGTCAAAAACACGTCAAAACCGACGAAAAGCAAACGCTATAGCCCATGCAAAATGCGCAAAAACACCTCAAAATCGACCAAAAGAAAAGGCAATAGCCCATGCAAAATGGCCAAAAACACGTCAAAATCGACCAAAAGGAAAGCCTATAGAACATACAAAATGGCCAAAAACAAGTCAAAAACGACCAAAAGGAAAGCCTATAGACCATGCAAAATGGTCAAAAACACGTCAAAATCGACCAAAATGAAAGCCTATAGACCATGCAAAATGGCCAAAAACACGTCAAAATCGACCAAAAGGAAAGCCTATAGACCATGCAAAATGGCCAAAAACACGTCAAAATCGACCAAAATGAAAGCCTATAGCCCATGCAAAATGCCAAAAACACGTCAAAACCGGCCAAAAGCAAAGGCTATAGCCCATGAAAAAAGGCCAAAAACACGTTAAAACCCACGAAAATCAAAGGCTTTGGTCCTTCCAAAATGGCCAAAAACACGTCAAAATCGACCAGAAGCAAGGGCTATAGCCCAACCAAGCATGGCGGACGGTTGTATGATAAACGCTGAGAATCTATTCACGTTTGAAGTCGTTAACGGTAAATATAAATACAAATTTATTGGAACCATAGATCAACTGAAGCTTTATGTAGAGGAAGTACTTCAAATTATTGGTAATTGGAATTTTGTGGCTACTTGTGGAGGATTTTACAAGTTGAAAACGCCGTCCATTACACTTACATTCTACACCTCGAACGGAACCCTACTTATTCAAGGGCCTATGGAAATTCAAATCAAGTCTCAATTATTCCCCAAGTATTCAGAAGATCTATTGACGGATGTCCAAACCATAGAGGATGATTTGGTCTCAAATAACTCACTTATGGACAAGACAAACTCTATCCATACCGATACACAAGTTGACAGCGAAGAGGAGACACAAGACGACAAATTCAAACACATAAAGGAACGATTTATTAAACTGGAGACAGAAATTCAAGAACTTAAATCGTGTTTGTTGGAAAAGGAAGAACGGGTAAACAACCAACAAGAAATTTCCAAAATGAGAGAAATAATTAATATGCAAAATCTTGAAATTCGAAGCTTAAAAGATGATAACAAAAGCCTGTTAACCGTCATAAAAATATTGTCGAGTGACAATAACAATACAAGTAATACTTATGATAATCCACCTATTGTCCTCGACGAAGTCAGCAAACCATCAAGCGTAAATGATGAAGCAAGCAGTCAAGCAAATCAAACACAAAAATCAAAGAAAAAGAAAAACAAGGAAAAAATAAATAAAACCAACAATCATGAAAATTCGAATCCAGAAGAAAGGATCAATGAGCAACAGCGGCAACAGCAACAGCAACAGCAACAGCAACAACAACAACAACAACAACAGCAGCAGCAACAACAACAGCAGCAACAACAACAACAACAACAACCAACCAGACAGCTGTCAAAGAAGAAAATATTTATAGTTGGTGACTCAATGCTTAATGGCATAGAAGGTAATAAAATGTCGAGAAGAAATATTGTTAAGGTCTGGCCACTGCCTGGAGCCAACACTTCCGACATGAATCATCATATACAGCCGTTAATACGACGAAAGCCCGATGAGGTAGTACTTCACTTTGGCACAAACGACCTACGGAACACCGACTCTACACAGTCATGTGCTCAAGGTATAATAGACGTAGCCCAGTCATTAGTGGACCACTCTATTAGACCAATCATATCAGCACTCATCACAAGAAATGACAACCACCAACTAGAAGAGAAACGCAAAAAAGTAAACAAAGATCTAGAACGACTGTGTAAAGAAAGGAATATTCTCTTCATCAAGCATGATAACATTAAAGAAAACAATCTTAATGGCAGTGGTCTTCACCTGAACAAATTAGGTAAAAAATTACTAGCCATGAACTTTATAAAACATATTAATTCTAAATAGAATTTCCATGCCGGGGAATCAGGTATCAACCAGGGTGGGTCATCCCCTAATACATATACTTTTGGACGCGGGTTAGTAATAGCTTCATTTAACATACATAGGTTATTAACACATATTGATGAATTGAAGGAGATGTTAATTTCCCATAAAATAGATATACTAGCCATCAACGAAACTAAGCTCGACCCATCCGTGTCAAGTAATGAAATTAGTATACCTGGTTTTGAGGTGGTACGTAAAGATAGGAATAGAAACGGACGATATGGAGGAGGTGTATGTATATATATTAGAAACAATCTAAATTTTAATATGGTTAAAGACCTTTGTGGCGATCGACTAGAATTGATTACGATAGAAATTACTCTACCTCACTCGAGATCGTTCTTAATCAGCACATGGTACCGCCCACCTAATTCACCAATAGAAATATTCCAAGGATTTGAAGAAATTATCGACAAAATTGATCAATCAAATCTAGAATATTATTTGCTAGGGGATATGAATTGTGATATGTTATCCGATTCCTATTCTAGCGTTTGTTTGAAAAATATTCTGGACTTGTATGGGTTGAAACAACTCATTACAGAACCTACTAGGATAACCCAAAATACAAAAACTTTAATCGATTTGTGTGTCACTAATACACCAGAAAAAGTTACTTGTTCTGGCGTACGACACGTGAGTATAAGTGATCACTCACTGGTATACATGTGTCGTAAGTCTCGTTATAACCGTCAGAACTCTAGAATCATAGAAATAAGATCATTCAAGAAATTTAACGAAAGTAAATTTCTAGATGATATATCACAAATGCCTTGGGAAAAAATCAACACCGAAAATGACGTTAACAAAATGTGGCAACAATGGAGGGAAATGTTTGTGTCCTGCGTTGATGCTCACGCACCAATCAGGCATAAACGTATTGGTAAACAAAAGCCCTCTTGGTTAACTAGTGAAATACGTCAACAATTACGTAACCGGGACTACTTAAAAAAGAAAGCAATTTCATCTGATACTAGTTCCGCATGGTTACAATACAAAAAAGCTAGGAACCAAACAAACAATGCGTTAAGACGAGCTAAAAGGGAATACTTTACTCAAAATCTAGCAAAATTTAAAAAAGACCAGCGCAAAACTTGGAGCTTGCTCAACGAGCTTACTTCAAGAAAAGCGAATAAAACATCTACTGTTAAAGAATTGAAATACAACGATAAGACTATAACATCGTCTAACGAAATAGCCAACACATTTAACGAATATTTTACTGAAATAGGTTCAACTTTGGCAAATTCCATCCCTGCAACATCAATACGGCCCGAATCATATCTAGAACCAACTAACAAAAGGTTCTCGCTCGGGTCACCAACAATAGACGTAGTTCTTAATTTACTTCAAAACCTAAACGAGAGAAAAGCGATAGGGATTGATAAGATACCTAATCGCCTCTTAAAGATGGCAGCAAATATTATAGCCCCATCTTTAACAATGATTTTCTCTCAATCAATTGCTCATAGCACATTCCCAGAAGAATGGAAATCAGCCAAAGTTACTCCTATCTACAAAAAAGGCGGGAAAAAAGATCCCAGTAATTACCGCCCAATCTCAGTAATTCCAGCTATATCCAAAATATTTGAAAAAATAGTATACGATCAATTATACAATTATCTTGATAAATACGAAATTCTGGCTGTAAATCAGTCAGGGTTTCGTAACCTCCACAGTACGATGACTGCACTGATAGAAGCAACTAATGAATGGTCCCTTGATTTAGATCAAGGACGGTTTAACGGAATAGTTTTTATCGACTTGCAAAAAGCATTCGATACAATTGATCACGCAATTTTGATAACAAAATTAAAATTCTACGGGATTGATAGTAAATCCCTTGAATGGTTTAGCTCATACCTAAGCCACCGCTCACAACAGTGCAGCATCAACGGAGCTCTCTCGTCCCCCTGTGAGGTTAGCCACGGTATTCCCCAGGGAAGTAATCTTGGACCATTACTCTTTTTAATTTACATCAACGATCTACCTAACTGTCTCTCAGTGGCCACACCTAGAATGTTCGCTGATGATACCAGTATAAGTGTGGCCTCTGAAAGCACATCAGAATTAGAATCAACTTTGAATCTCGAATTAGAAAAGATTCACGATTGGCTAACTGCCAACAGGCTTAGCTTAAACGTAACAAAGACAGAAGTTATGGTAATGGCATCCCGTCAAAAGCTAACCGCACATGGTGACTTGAACATAAACGTCCACATAAATAATCAAAACATCAAACATGTTGAGAACGCCAAAACATTGGGCGTAACAATTGACAAAAACTTGAATTGGTCCGCACATATACAAGAACTAGTTAAAAAGATTTCATCTGCAATAAGCATTTTGAAACGCAGTAGACCGTACATCACAAAACAAACTGCAATACAAGTGTATGAAGCATTAATCCTTCCTCATTTTGACTATTGTAGTCAAGTGTGGGACGGGTTAAGTGTCACACTTACCGACCGGCTGCAAAAGTTGCAAAACCGAGCAGCAAGGACCATCACAAGATCAAATTATGACATAAGATCCAAAGATATACTCGAGGACTTAAATTGGAAAACACTCGACATTAGACGAAAAAAGCAAAAAGCAATTTTGATGTTTAAGATTATGAGTGGGCTGGCACCATCCTATCTACAGAAAATGTTTACTGTAAACAAAACCAACTACAAATTACGCAACAGTGAACAAACACTCACGTTACCCAAACCAAAAACGGAGTATATAAAGAGGAGCTTTGCCTACACAGGTGCTAAACTGTGGAACGAACTTCCTCTTCATATCAAACAGAGTACAAGCATAGCTACATTTAAAAAAGCAATCAATAACTTGTACTCAACTGATTCCCACGGCAAACATGGAAACCAGTAAGTTTTTATACATTTTGTAAATAGTATTTTAACGTAATTTTACTGATGTTTTTACCGTGGTTTATTTAAATAAAATTGCATCCATCCATCCATCCATCCCATGCAAAATGCGCAAAAACACCTCAAAATCGACCAAAAGGAAAGGCTATAGCCCATGCAAAATGCGCAAAAACACCTCAAAATCGACTAAAAGAAAAGGCTATAGCCCATGCAAAATGGCCAAAAACACCTCAAAATCGACCAAAAGCAAATCCTATAGCCCATGCAAAATGGCAAAAACACGTCAAAACCGACCAAAAGCAAAGGCTATAGCCCATGCAAAATGGCCAAAAACATGTCAAAATCGACCAAAATGAAAGCCTATAGCCCATGCAAAATGGCAAAAAACACGTGAAAATCGACCAAAATGAAAGTCTATAGACCATTCAAAATGGCCAAAAACACGTCAAAATCGACCAAAAGCAAAGGCTATAGCCCATGCAAAATGCGCAAAAACACCTCAAAATCGACCAAAAGCAAAGGCCATAGCCCATGCAAAATGGCCAAGAACACGTCAAAATCTACCAAAAGAAAAGGCTATAGCCCATGCAAAATGCGCAAAAACACCTCGAAATCCACCAAAAGCAAAGGCTATAGCCCATGAAAAATGCCAAAAACACGTCAAAATCGACCAAAAGGAAAGGCTATAGTCCATGCAAAATGCGCAAAAACACCTCAAAATTGACCAAAAGCAAATCCTATAGCCCATGCAAAATGGCCAAAAACACGTCAAAACCGACCAAAAGCAAAGGCTTTTGTCCTTGCAAAATGCGCAAAAACACCTCAAAATCGACCAAAAGCAAAGTCTAGAGCCCATGCAAAATGGCCAAAAACACGTCAAAACCGACCAAAAGCAAACGCTATAGCCCATGCAAAATGCGCAAAAACACCTCAAAATCGACCAATAGCAAAGGCCATAGCCCATGCAAAATGGCCAAGAATACGTCAAAATCTACCAAAGGCAAAGGCTATAGTCAATGCAAAATGCGTAAAAACACCTCAAAATCGACCAAAAGGAAAGGCTATAGCCCATGCAAAATGGCCAAAAACGCGTCAAAATCAATTAAAAACAACGGCTTTAGCCCGTGCAAAATGGCCAAAAACACGTCAAAATCGACCAAAAGCAAAGGCTATACTCCATACAAAATGCGCAAAAACACACCAAAATTGACCAAAAGTAAAGGCTATAGCCCATGCAAAATGGCCAAAAACACCTCAAAATCGACCAAAAGCAAATCCTATAGCCCATGCAAAATGGCAAAAACACGTCAAAACCGACCAAAAGCAAAGGCTATAGCCCATGCAAAATGGCCAAAAATATGTCAAAATCGACCAAAATGAAAGCCTATAGCAAATGCAAAATGGCCAAAAACACGTCAAAATCGACCAAAATGAAAGCCTATAGACCATGCAAAATGCGCAAAAACACCTCGAAATCGACCAAAAGCAAAGGCTATAGCCCATGCAAAATGCGCAAAAACACCTCAAAATCGACCAAAAGCAAAGGCCATAGCCCATGCAAAATGGCCAAGAACACGTCAAAATCTACCAAAGGCAAAGGCTATAGTCAATGCAAAATGCGTAAAAACACCTCAAAATCGACCAAAAGGAAAGGCTATAGCCCATGCAAAATGGCCAAAAACGGGTCAAAATCAATTAAAAACAACGGCTTTAGCCCGTGCAAAATGGCCAAAAACACGTCAAAATCGACCAAAAGCAAAGGCTATACTCCATACAAAATGCGCAAAAACACACCAAAATTGACCAAAAGTAAAGCCTATAGCCCATGCAAAATGACCAAAAACACGTCAAAACTGACCAAAAGCAAAGGGTATAGTCCATGCAAAATGCGCAAAAACACCTCAAATACTACCAAAAGGAAACGATATAGCCCATGAAAAAAGACCAAAAATACCTCAAAACCGACAAAAAGCAAAGGCTTTAGCCCTTGCAAAATGGCCAAAAACACGTAAAAATCGACCAAAATCAAAGGCTATAGTCCATGCAAAATGCGCAAAAACACCTCAAAATCGACCAAAAGGAAAGCCTATAGCCCATGCAAAATGGCAAAAACACGTCAAAACCGACCAAAAGCAAAGGCTATAGCCCATGCAAAATGGCCAAAAATATGTCAAAATCGACCAAAATGAAAGCCTATAGCCCATGCAAAATGGCCAAAAACACGTCAAAATCGACCAAAATGAAAGCCTATAGACCATGCAAAATGCGCAAAAACACCTCGAAATCGACCAAAAGCAAAGGCTATAGCCCATGCAAAATGCGCAAAAACACCTCAAAATCTACCAAAAGAAAAGGCTATAGCCCATGCAAAATGGCCAAAAACACCTCAAAATCGACCAAAAGCAAATCCTATAGCCCATGCAAAATGGCAAAAACACGTCAAAACCGACCAAAAGCAAAGGCTATAGCCAATGCAAAATGGCCAAAAACATGTCAAAATCGACCAAAATGAAAGCCTATAGCCCATGCAAAATGTCCAAAAACACGTGAAAATCGACCAAAATGAAAGCCTATAGACCATTCAAAATGGCCAAAAACACGTCAAAATCGACCAAAATGAAAGCCTATAGACCATGCAAAATGCGCAAAAACACCTCGAAATCGACCAAAAGCAAAGGCTATAGCCCATGAAAAATGCCAAAGACACGTCAAAATCGATCAAAAGGAAAGGCTATAGCCCATGCAAAATGCGCAAAAACACCTCAAAATCGACCAAAAGCAAAGGCTATAGCCCATGCAAAATGCGCAAAAACACCTCAAAATCGACCAAAAGCAAAGGCCATAGCCCATGCAAAATGGCCAAGAACACGTCAAAATCTACCAAAGGCAAAGGCTATAGTCAATGCAAAATGCGTAAAAACACCTCAAAATCGACCAAAAGGAAAGGCTATAGCCCATGCAAAATGGCCAAAAACGCGTCAAAATCAATTAAAAACAACGGCTTTAGCCCGTGCAAAATGGCCAAAAACACGTCAAAATCGACCAAAATGAAAGCCTATAGACCATGCAAAATGCGCAAAAACACCTCGAAATCGACCAAAAGGAAACGATATAGCCCATGAAAAAAGACCAAAAATACCTCAAAACCGACAAAAAGCAAAGGCTTTAGCCCTTGCAAAATGGCCAAAAACACGTAAAAATCGACCAAAATCAAAGGCTATAGTCCATGCAAAATGCGCAAAAACACCTCAAAATCGACCAAAAGGAAAGGATATAGCCCATGCAAAATGGCCAAAAACACGTCAAAATCGACCAAAAGCAAAGGCTATAGTCCATGCAAAATGCGCAAAAACACCTCAAAATCGACCAAAAGGAAAGGCAATATCCCATGCAAAATGGCCAAAAACACGTCAAAATCGACCAAAATGAAAGCCTATAGACCATGCAAAATGGCCAATAACACGTCAAAATCGACCAAAAGGAAAGCCTATAGCCCATGCAAAATGGCCAAAAACACGTCAAAATCGACCAAAATGAAAGCCTATAGACCATGCAAAATGGCCAAAAACACGTCAAAATCGACCAAAAGCAAAGGCTATAGCCCATGCAAAATGCGCAAAAACACCTCAAAATCTACCAAAAGAAAAGGCTATAGCCCATGCAAAATGGCCAAAAACATGTCAAAATCGACCAAAAGGAAAGCCTATAGCCCATGCAAAATGGCCAAAAACACTTCAAAATCCACCAAAAGCAAATCCTATAGCCCATGCAAAATGGCCAAAAACACCTCAAAATCGACCAAAAGCAAAGGCCATAGCCCATGCAAAATGGCCAAGAACACGTCAAAATCTACCAAAGGCAAAGGCTATAGTCAATGCAAAATGCTCAAAAACACCTCAAAATCGACCAAAAGGAAAGGCAATATCCCATGCAAAATGGCCAAAAACACGTCAAAATCGACCAAAATGAAAGCCTATATCCCATGCAAAATGGCCAAAAACACGTCAAAATCGACCAAAATGAAAGCCTATAGACCATGCAAAATGGCCAATAACACGTAAAAATCGACCAAAATCAAAGGCTATAGTCCATGCAAAATGCGCAAAAACACCTCAAAATCGACCAAAAGGAAAGGATATAGCCCATGCAAAATGGCCAAAAACACGTCAAAATCGACCAAAAGCAAAGGCTATAGTCCATGCAAAATGCGCAAAAACACCTCAAAATCGACCAAAAGCAAAGGCTATAGCCCCTGCAAACTGTCAAAAACACGTCAAAACCGACCAAAAGCAAACGCTATAGCCCATGCAAAATGCTCAAAAACACCTCAAAATCGACCAAAAGGAAAGGCAATATCCCATGCAAAATGGCCAAAAACACGTCAAAATCGACCAAAATGAAAGCCTATAGACCATGCAAAATGGCCAAAAACACGTCAAAATCGACCAAAAGCAAAGGCTATAGCCCAAGCAAAATGCGCAAAAACACCTCAAAATCGACCAAAAGAAAAGGCTATAGCCAATGAAAAATGCCAAAAACACGTCAAAATCGACTAAAAGGAAAGGCTATAGCCCATGCAAAATGCGCAAAAACACCTCAAAATCGACCAAAAGGAAAGCCTATAGCCCATGCAAAATGGCAAAAACACGTCAAAACCGACCAAAAGCAAAGGCTATAGCCCATGCAAAATGGCCAAAAACATGTCAAAATCGACCAAAATGAAAGCCTATAGCCCATGCAAAATAATAATAATATAATAACAAACTTTATTTAATCACGGTAACTCAATTCAACTTACAATAAAGCTGGTCTCCCTAGAGGCCGTAAAACTATTATATTAAAAATATTCAAATTTAAAATATGTATGTAATATATGATATCAGTATAAAAACAGTATGTTGATAAAATGGGTACTGCTGGTATTGTCTAGATTAAGTCCGAAAAATCGTGCGTATTTATTATGCGTTTAAAACTGGCAAGGGTTTGCTTTTCTTTTATATGCTTTGGAAGAGAATTCCATAATTTTGCTCCAGTGAAGGCAAAGCTTTTTCTGTACAGCTCAGTTCTGACTTGTGGCAGTTCTAAGTCTTTATCAGAGCGTCTTAGACTCTGAGATCTAGTAGTCTTTTTTGAGAACATATCGATCAAATAAGGTGGTGCCATCCCATTGACAATTTTAAACATCATAATAGCTTTTTGTCTTGCTCTCATTTGTTTTAGGTTTAGCCAATTAAGAGAGTTGAAAAGCTCAGTGTTGCTTACTGAGAGGTAAGGAGCACCGGTAATAATCCTTGCAGCACGATTTTGTAATATTTGTAGTTTGTTTGCAAGATAGTCATCAATACCATCCCATACAAGACTACAATAGTCGAAGTATGGCTCGATGGTGGTTTTGTATACTTTAATTAAGCACTCACGACTCAAAAATGGCTTGATAGATCTTAATGTGCTGAGTCCTATGTGAACCTTTCTAGCTATGGACTCTATTTGCGATTTCCATGCAAGGTGCTCGTCAATTATTACACCAAGACATTTAGTTTCGCGGCACTTTTTTAAAGGAAGTCCGTTTAAGCTGAGATCCATGTCAGTCATGTCGAGATTTTCTAGTTTCTGTCTTGACGCAATAAACATGAATTCAGTTTTTAGGACATTTAAGGTTAGTTTGTTTGCTTTGAGCCATGACGCAACTAGATCAAGATCATTTGTCATTTGCTCGTAAAGGTTAGGTACGTCGGTGTCAGAAAAAGTGAGCGTGGTGTCGTCTGCGTACATTCTTGGAGTGCTGTAGTCCAGACAGTTAGGAAGATCATTGATGTAAATGAGAAAAAGGACAGTTCCAAGAATTGTACCTTGACTCACTCCGTACGACAGAGCTCGTTCAGACGACAATACGCCGTTCACTGAACAACGTTGTGACCTATTAGAGATAAAAGATGCGAACCAATCAGCAGATTTCTTATCAAACCCATAAAGTTTAAGTTTGGAGAGTAGAATCGTGTGGTCAACGGTGTCAAATGCTTTTTGAAAATCTAGAAAAACGGCACCGTTGATCATACGTTTGTCGATGTTAAAGCTCCAGTGATTTGTAAGATCTAGGAGAGCTGAAAGTGTTGAGTGTATAGATCTAAAGCCTGATTGGTGCACATCTAGAATATTATTTTGATTAAGGTAGCTAACGACTTGCACGTGTACAACCTTTTCAAATATGATGGCAACCGATGGTGTTATAGAAATAGGTCTATAATTGTTGGGATCGTCTTTGTCCCCAGATTTAAAAATTGGACAAACTTTTGCAATTTTGAAATCACGTGGAAAAGTGGTTGATTCAATCGAAAGATTAAAAAGGTTGCAAAGCGATTGATAAATGTATGGCGCTGAAATCTTCAAAAGTTTGTTGGGAATATCGTCGAGACCAACTGCTTTTGAAGCGTCAAGTGATTGTAACACTTTCAGAACACTCTCAGGACAAATCTTTTGCAGTGAAAAGACTGAGTTAACTTTAGTTATGTAATTTTCTGGTTTTAAGTTTGTAGAAGAAGTTAGGATGTCGGAGGCAAGTTTTGCAGCAATCACCGAGAAATGATCATTCAAGGTTTCGGCTATTTCGCTAGACTTGTCCGATGAAGTGTTGTTTGAGGACACTTTCATAGACCGAATTTGAGAGTTGTTCGACTTTTTACCTTTGAGGTCATTCAAAATTTTCCAGGTTTTTTTAGAGTTTGATGAAGATTTGTCAATTTGATCTCGATAATATTCTTTTTTAGTTTTCATTATTAATTTGTTAGTGCTGTTTTTCAATATCCTGTACGCTGACCAGTCGTCAGGAGAATTTGACTTCGAGGCTTTCTTTTTCAGAAAGTCCCTGTCGCGCATTTGTTTTTTAATTTGAGGAGTAATCCAAGGATTAGGTGTATTACGCACCTTAAGGTTAATTGTAGGTGCGTGTTTGTCGATTATAGTTGTAAAGGTGCTTTTCCATTGAGACCAAAACTCGTTAACATCTTGCTTACTGTTGGCGTCTGGCCATTGTGCAGCAGCAATATCATTAACGAAATCTTGTTCATTGAATTTTTTGAAATTTCTTGTTTTGATTATTCTGGGGTTACCCCTTGGGATACCCTGTTTACGAACTACAAATACAAGGTTATGATCACTAATAGACATCGGAAAAACGCCTGACTTGATGACCTTATTATTTGATGCATTAGTTATAATATGAAAGCCTATAGACCATGCAAAATGCGCAAAAACACCTCGAAATCGACCAAAAGCAAAGGCTATAGCCCATGAAAAATGCCAAAAAAAGGTCAAAATCGATCAAAAGGAAAGGCTATAGTCCATGCAAAATGCGCAAAAACACCTCAAAATTGACCAAAAGCAAATCCTATAGCCCATGCAAAATGGCCAAAAACACGTTAAAACTGACCAAAAGCAAGGGCTTTTGTCCTTGCAAAATGCGCAAAAACACCTCAAAATCGACCAAAAGGAAAGGCTATAGCCCATGCAAAATGGCCAAAAACACGTCAAAACCAACCAAAACCAAAGGCTATAGCCCATGCAAAATGTGCAAAAACACCTCAAAATCGACAAAAATGAAAGGCTATAGCACGTGCAAAATGGCCAAAAACACCTCAAAATTTTCCAAAAGCAAAGGGTATAGTCCATGCAAAATGCGCAAAAACACCTCAAAATCTACCAAAAGAAAAGGCTATAGCCCATGCAAAATGACAAAAACACCTCAAAATCGACCAATAGGAAAGCCTATAGCCCATGCAAAATGGCAAAAACACGTCAAAACCGATCAAAAGCAAAGGCTTTAGCCCATGCAAAATGGCCAAAAACACGTCAAAATCGACCAAAACCAAAGGCTATAGCCCATGCAAAATGTGCAAAAACACCTCAAAATCGACAAAAATGAAAGGCTATAGCACGTGCAAAATGGCCAAAAACACCTCAAAATTTACCAAAAGCAAAGGCTATAGTCCATACAAAATGGCCAAAAACACGTCAAAATCGACCAAAAGCAAAGGCTATAGCCCATGCAAAATGGCCAAAAACACGTCAAAACCCACCAAAACCAAAGGCTATAGCCCATGCAAAATGTGCAAAAACACCTCAAAATCTACAAAAATGAAAGGCTATAGCACGTGCAAAATGGCCAAAAACACGTCAAAATCGACCAAAAGCAAAGGCTATAGCCCATGTAAAATGCGCAAAAACACCTCAAAATCGACCAAAAGCAAAGGCTATAGCCCATGAAAAATGCCAAAAACACGTCAAAATCGACCAAAAGGAAAGGCTATAGCCCATGCAAAATGTGCAAAAACACCTCAAAATCGACCAAAAGGAAAGCCTATAGCCCATGCAAAATGGCAAAAACACGTCAAAACCGACCAAAAGCAAAGGCTATAGCCCATGCAAAATGGCCAAAAACATGTCAAAATCGACCAAAAGGAAAGCCTATAGCACATGCAAAATGGCCAAAAACACGTCAAAATCGACCAAAATGAAAGCCTATAGACCATGCAAAATGCGCATAAACACCTCGAAATCGACCAAAAGCAAAGGCTATAGCCCATGCAAAATGCGCAAAAACACCTCAAAATCTACCAAAAGAAAAGGCTATAGCCCATGCAAAATGGCCAAAAACACCTCAAAATCGACCAAAAGCAAACCCTATAGCCCATGCAAAATGGCAAAAACACGTCAAAACCGACCAAAAGCAAAGGCTATAGCCCATGCAAAATGGCCAAAAACATGTCAAAATCGACCAAAATGAAAGCCTATAGCCCATGCAAAATGGCCAAAAACACGTCAAAATCGACCAAAAGGAAAGCCTATAGCACATGCAAAATGGCCAAAAACACGTCAAGATCGACCAAAATCAAATCCTATAGCCCATGCAAAATGTACAAAAACACGTCAAAATCGACCAAAAGCAAAGGCTATAGCCCATGCAAAATGCGCAAAAACACCTCAAAATCGACCAAAACTAAAGCCTATAGCCAATGCAAAATGGCCAAAAACATGTCAAAATCGACCAAAAGGAAAGCCTATGGCCCATGCAAAATGGCCAAAAACACGTCAAAACCGACCAAAACCAAAGGCTATAGCCCATGCAAAATGTGCAAAAACACCTCAAAATCTACAAAAATGAAAGGCTATAGCACGTGCAAAATGGCCAAAAACACCTCCAAATTTTCCAAAAGCAAAGGGTATAGTCCATGCAAAATGCGCAAAAACACCTCAAAATCTACCAAAAGAAAAGGCTATAGCCCATGCAAAATGGCCAAAAACACCTCAAAATCGACCAAAAGAAAAGGCTATAGCCCATGTAAAATGGCCAAAAACACCTCAAAATCGACCAAAAGGAAAGCCTATAGCCCATGCAAAATGGCAAAAACACGTCAAAACCGACCAAAAGCAAAGGCTTTAGCCCATGCAAAATGGCCAAAAACACGTCAAAATCGACCAAAACCAAAGGCAATAGCCCATGCAAAATGTGCAAAAACACCTCAAAATCGACAAAAATGAAAGGCTATAGCACGTGCAAAATGGCCAAAAACACCTCAAAATTTACCAAAAGCAAAGGCTATAGTCCATACAAAATGGCCAAAAACACGTCAAAATCGACCAAAACCAAAGGCTATAGTCCATGCAAAATGTCAAAAACACGTCAAAACCGACCAAAAGCAAACGCTATAGCCCATGCAAAATGCTCAAAAACACCTCAAAATCGACCAAAAGGAAAGGCAATATCCCATGCAAAATGGCCAAAAACACGTCAAAATCGACCAAAAGGAAAGCCTTTAGACCATGCAAAATGGCCAAAAACACGTCAAAATCGACCAAAATGAAAGCCTATAGACCATGCAAAATGCGCAAAAACACCTGGAAATCGACCAAAAGCAAAGGCTATAGCCCATGCAAAATGCGCAAAAACACCTCAAAATCGACCAAAAGGAAAGCCTATAGCCCATGCAAAATGGCAAAAACACGTCAAAACCGACCAAAAGCAAAGGCTATAGCCCATGCAAAATGGCCAAAAACATGTCAAAATCGACCAAAAGGAAAGCCTATAGCACATGCAAAATGGCCAAAAACACGTCAAAATCGACCAAAATGAAAGCCTATAGACCATGCAAAATGCGCAAAAACACCTCGAAATCGACCAAAAGCAAAGGCTATAGCCCATGCAAAATGCGCAAAAACACCTCAAAATCTACCAAAAGAAAAGGCTATAGCCCATGCAAAATGGCCAAAAACACCTCAAAATCGACCAAAAGCAAACCCTATAGCCCATGCAAAATGGCAAAAACACGTCAAAACCGACCAAAAGCAAAGGCTATAGCCCATGCAAAATGGCCAAAAACATGTCAAAATCGACCAAAATGAAAGCCTATAGCCCATGCAAAATGGCCAAAAACACGTCAAAATCGACCAAAAGGAAAGCCTATAGCACATGCAAAATGGCCAAAAACACGTCAAAATCGACCAAAATCAAATCCTATAGCCCATGCAAAATGCACAAAAACACGTCAAAATCGACCAAAAGCAAAGGCTATAGCCCATGCAAAATGGCCAAAAACACGTCAAAATCGACCAAAACTAAAGCCTATTGCCAATGCAAAATGGCCAAAAACATGTCAAAATCGACCAAAAGGAAAGCCTATGGCCCATGCAAAATGGCCAAAAACACGTCAAAATCGACCAAAAGCAAAGGCTATAGCCCATGCAAAATGCGCAAAAACACCTCAAAATCGACCAAAAGGAAAGGCTATAGCCCATGCAAAATGGCAAAAACACGTCAAAACCGACCAAAAGCAAAGGCTATAGCCCATGCAAAAAGGCCAAAAACACGTCAAAATCGACCAAAAGGAAAGGCTATAGTCCATGCAAAATGCGCAAAACACCTCAAAATTGACCAAAAGCAAATCCTATAGCCCATGCAAAATGCACAAAAACACGTCAAAATCGACCAAAAGCAAAGGCTATAGCCCATGGAAAATGGCCAAAAACACGTCAAAATCGACCAAAACTAAAGCCTATAGCCAATGCAAAATGGCCAAAAACACGTCAAAATCGACCAAAAGCAAAGGCTATAGCCCATGCAAACTGCGCAAAAACACCTCAAAATCGACCAAAAGGAAAGCCTATAGCCCATGCAAAATGGCAAAAACACGTCAAAACCGACCAAAAGCAAAGGCTATAGCCCATGCAAAAAGGCCAAAAACACGTCAAAATCGACCAAAAGGAAAGCCTACAGACCATGCAAAATGGCCAAAAACACGTCAAAATCGACCAAAAGCAAAGGCTATAGCCCATGCAAACTGCGCAAAAACACCTCAAAATCGACCAAAAGGAAAGCCTATAGCCCATGCAAAATGGCAAAAACACGTCAAAACCGACCAAAAGCAAAGGCTATAGCCCATGCAAAATGGCCAAAAACATGTCAAAATCGACCAAAAGGAAAGCCTATAGCACATGCAAAATGGCCAAAAACACGTCAAAATCGACGAAAACTAAAGCCTATAGCCAATGCAAAATGGCCAAAAACATGTCAAAATCGACCAAAAGGAAAGCCTATGGCCCATGCAAAATGGCCAAAAACACGTCAAAATCCACCAAAAGCAAAGGCTATAGCCCATGCAAAATGCGCAAAAACACCTCAAAATCGACCAAAAGGAAACCCTATAGCCCATGCAAAATGGCAAAAACACGTCAAAACCCACCAAAAGCAAAGGCTATAGCCCATGCAAAAAGGCCAAAAACACGTCAAAATCGACCAAAACCAAAGGCTATAGCCCATGCAAAATGTGCAAAAACACCTCAAAATCGACAAAAATGAAAGGCTATAGCACGTGCAAAATGGCCAAAAACACCTCAAAATTTACCAAAAGCAAGGGCTATAGTCCATACAAAATGGCCAAAAACACGTCAAAATCGACCAAAAGCAAAGGCTATAGCCCATGCAAAATGGCCAAAAACACGTCAATTTCGACCAAAACCAAAGGCTATAGCCCATGCAAAATGTGCAAAAACACGTCAAAATCGACCAAAATGAAAGCCTATAGACCATGCAAAATGGCCAAAAACACGTCAAAATCGACCAAAAGGAAAGGCTATAGTCCATGCAAAATGGCCAAAAACATGTCAAAATCGACCAAAAGGAAAGCCTATAGCCCATGCAAAATGGCCAAAAACACGTCAAAATCGACCAAAATGAAAGCCTATAGACCATGCAAAATGGCCAAAAACACTTCAAAATCGACAAAAAGCAAACGCTATAGCCCATGCAAAATGCGCAAAAACACCTCAAAATCGACCAAAAGCAAAGGCCATAGCCCATGCAAAATGGCCAAGAACACGTTAAAATCTACCAAAGGCAAAGGCTATAGTCAATGCAAAATGCGTAAAAACACCTCAAAATCGACCAAAAGGAAAGGCTATAGACCATGCAAAATGGCCAAAAACGCGTCAAAATCAATTAAAAACAACGGCTTTAGCCCGTGCAAAATGGCCAAAAACACGTCAAAATCGACCAAAAGCAAAGGCTATACTCCATACAAAATGCGCAAAAACACACCAAAATTGACCAAAAGTAGCCCATGCAAAATGCGCAAAAAAACGTCAAAATCGACCAAAAGCAAAGACTATAGCCCATGCAAAATGACCAAAAACACGTCAAAACTGACCAAATGCAAAGGGTATAGTCCATGCAAAATGCGCAAAAACACCTCGAAATCGACCAAAAGCAAAGCCTATAGCCAATGCAAAATGGCCAAAAACACGTCAAAATCGACCAAAAGCAAAGGCTATAGCCCATGCAAACTGCGCAAAAACACCTCAAAATCGACCAAAAGGAAAGCCTATAGCCCATGCAAAATGGCAAAAACACGTCAAAACCGACCAAAAGCAAAGGCTATAGCCCATGCAAAAAGGCCAAAAACACGTCAAAATCGACCAAAAGGAAAGCCTACAGACCATGCAAAATGGCCAAAAACACGTCAAAATCGACCAAAAGCAAAGGCTATAGCCCATGCAAACTGCGCAAAAACACCTCAAAATCGACCAAAAGGAAAGCCTATAGCCCATGCAAAATGGCAAAAACACGTCAAAACCGACCAAAAGCAAAGGCTATAGCCCATGCAAAATGGCCAAAAACATGTCAAAATCGACCAAAAGGAAAGCCTATAGCACATGCAAAATGGCCAAAAACACGTCAAAATCGACGAAAACTAAAGCCTATAGCCAATGCAAAATGGCCAAAAACATGTCAAAATCGACCAAAAGGAAAGCCTATGGCCCATGCAAAATGGCCAAAAACACGTCAAAATCCACCAAAAGCAAAGGCTATAGCCCATGCAAAATGCGCAAAAACACCTCAAAATCGACCAAAAGGAAACCCTATAGCCCATGCAAAATGGCAAAAACACGTCAAAACCCACCAAAAGCAAAGGCTATAGCCCATGCAAAAAGGCCAAAAACACGTCAAAATCGACCAAAACCAAAGGCTATAGCCCATGCAAAATGTGCAAAAACACCTCAAAATCGACAAAAATGAAAGGCTATAGCACGTGCAAAATGGCCAAAAACACCTCAAAATCGACCAAAAGGAAAGCCTATAGCCCATGCAAAATGGCAAAAACACGTCAAAACCGACCAAAAGCAAAGGCTATAGCCCATGCAAAAAAGGCCAAAAACACGTCAAAAACGACGAAAAGCAAAGGCTATAGTCCATGCAAAATGCGCAAAAACACCTCAAAATCGACCATAAAAGGAAAGCCTATCGCCCATGCAAAATGCTAAATAAAAACTAGACCATGAGAAATGTTCAAAGATATTGACCAACTGCAAAGGCTTGGTCGCAAATGTTGATCTGTTTTTGATATGATTGAGGATTAACTGTACTGTATCGCTGTCTCACATAAATAGTGTATTCTATAGTAGCGATGTCGGGACACGTTTCTCATTCATATCAAATAGCTGAGTCTAGTAACAATGAATGAGAAGACACGGTATAATGCAATGATTCCTTTATTACTGGGACTTTACATTGATTACTTTACCTACCCGTATTGCAGGGTGGTACGAAAGAAAATAACACACACAGACAACAAACACGTCTAAATACACACATGAAATAAAATTACTCGTTGATAGTTTATAGTTCATACTGATTCCCCTCCATTGAGGAGGCCTGGAGGTAAGAATGTTGTCATGGAAGGGCTCACTAGTCCGTTATCACTGCTCCCCCCTGATTGGGAAGGTTCTGGGTTACCAGTAAAAGACCACATGCCCTGTGATGGAAAAGCGTTGGTAGTTCCAGGGAGGGTTGTTCCCCATAGTTGAGATGGTATGGGTGCGGTCCCTGGTGCACCCCAATTTATGTTAGTAGGTGGCATAGGTGTACTGGAAGGTAACGAGGATGGCTGTTTGTTATCCACTTGGTTAAGTGCTGGATTAACTCGGTTGTCTGTCTGTCCTCCTATAGATGACTGGAATCCAGGCCACTTGTTACCGCTGAAGTTTGGGGTATCTTGAAATTGATTCGAACTCCAATCAACCTGCTGTTCAAAGAAAGCAGCGATGTCACTATCTGTAGCAAAGTCTGCTACTAACTGACTGCCTTGGATGTTGATTCCGCTGAGGACTTTACGCATAGCAGAAGCCCGGTCTTTGCTACCATAACGAATCAGACTGTTACCGTATCTCATGTTATACTGAAATACCTGCAGTGGACCATGCTGCTGGCAGATGTTACGAATGGCGTTGATATCAGCCTACAGGAAAAATACAGGAACAGTTGGAGTTGTTTTAAAACCAGTGAAACAATGTATAATATATGCAAATCAATAAACTATACAAAGTACTCATATAAGATTTCTAAAACTCATGAATAATTTTAATTAAAATGAGTGATTTTCCAAGCAAATCCATACTGGTGACGAGTATTATAACTACTGGCATAGAATAATCATAATTTGCATTAACTTAAAATGCTATTTTCCTCCGATAAAGTTGAAAAATTCTTGAGTTTTTATGGGACAATACTTACGCTTGGAGTTTTAGAAGCAATTGATAAAATTCGAATTCATGTTTTATCGGCACTATAGATAAGCGGCTTGTATCTATATCTACCGATAAAACATCCATTTTCATTTTATAAATACTACATATAAAATCAAAAGAAACTGTGTACAACGTGTAATAATAAGTACAATTATACAATTTGAAGATACATGTGATTAAAGAATGAATCAAACTTACATTAGGTGGAATGTTGCGCAGCATCAGCCATGTTGACAATGAGCTGGAAGCACCCTTCTGTCCGATATTTTCACCAGTTAACAGTGGCCTCTTATCGCCAACACTGCTAGGAACACCAGGCTGTGACAGCTTCTCCTCAGCACTTGGAATTGGTTGATTGACTGACCATGAACTGATTCCAGTAGTTACAGCCTTGGTGACGTCTGCTGTTGGTAGAGCGTTACTTGTGTTAGGACCAGTACTTGCTGCTGCTAAGGGGTTAATTGAAGGAGAGGCGGTACTAGATGAGGGTCCTCCTGGTGCGGCCCATGGCTTAGGATCTGGTTCTGTTAAGGGGTGTCCATCTTGGGTACTCCATGATGGCCCTGTCATAGGAAAGCTTAGCTGACCAAAGTTGAAGTCCTTAGTAGGTCCGTTTTGTGCAAAGCTGGGAGGAGCACCATCAATAAGGTTCTTAACCCAGGAGGAATGTTCCTGTTCTATGGTTGCAGTCTCTGGGAAGACATTCTGACTATTCAGACCTGGCGGTGGTCTTATAGCTGTGGCTTGTTTAAGAAGATTATCATCAGGAGGGGATGACTGCCAAGGTGACGCACCTATACCAAACTGATACTGTCCACCCAAGGAACTCTCACTAGTAAACGAGCTAGGTCTCTGCTTAGAAGGACTTGGTGGTGATGTGGATGGTACATTGTTATCGACCATCTTGTCATCTTCTTTTGGTGACAGTCTATCATCGTTACTTCGTGGTCTCCATGGAACACCAGGTTTAAACTCTGGAGGGTCAGCTGATAGTCTAGGGGAAGCATCAACACCCCATCTACTGGATATAGAGTCCGATATCCTACTAGGCCTAGGAGATATGTTAGCAGGATTGTCATTACTGCTGGCAGAAGGAACAGGTTCAGGATCAGGAAGTAATGGTTGTTTCCACTGTGTAAGACGTGACTGTGGTGCTGGTGAAGACTGCTTAGCTCTTTCCTCTGTACCTAGATTAGATACAGAAGAGATGTCCTTTGCTTGGGATATCTCTGTTGATTGTTCAGACGTCACTGGAGGTGCATCCTTCGATGTTTTATCTGGCGGGTTATTTGTCTTGTGTGGTTGTGGGTTACCTGTGTTAGCGGCCTGTGAAGGTGGTTGTGTTGGTACACCACCATGTGGAAAGGTAGGAGATGGGAACCTATTGGCTTGCCCAGGTTGCTGTTGCTGTATAACCTGCTGCTGCATTTGTGCAATCATTAAAGCAACCTGTTGCTGTTGTTGGTAGAGCTGCTGTTGTGCCTGTACACTGACATGTTTCTGGTTAAGTTGTTGCTGTGCCAGACCTTGTTGTACGATTCTAAGTTGAGCCATCTGCTGGAATAATGCAAACTGTTGTGGTGTTAACTGTGACTGAAGTAGACCTCCCATGCGCAGTTGTAGATGATATTGTTGCATTAATTGCTGTTGTAATATTGGATGTGACATGGGTGTACGTAACGGAGGTGGCATTGCTGGTGTTGGTGGTTGCATTAGTCCTGTATTTGTGCGCTTGGTAATGCCCCCTACTAGACCTGCAGCACCCACTGGTTTATGTCCCTGTGGTACCTGTTGGTCCATTGACTGGGTAGTTTTGGGTTTCTCAGCAGACTGTGGAGTGGGTATAGTATTGGCTTTGGCAGGTATCTTGACATTCTTACTAGATGTTTCTGTATCTGTCATTGTTGGTGCTGTTGTAGTTGTTGTCGATTTACTTGCCTCAGTGGTGTCTTGGCCCTCTTGACTAGTAGGTTTACTAATGACAGCATTTTGTTGTTGTTGTTGCTGTTGAGTCTTACGCCTTTGTTTCCTATTTTGCTTGGCTGGAGCCTGTTGCTGATTCTGTAAATTGTTGCTATCTGACAGTGTTGTCTGGTCTTTAGATGTTGTAGTGGTTGTGGAGCTAGTTGATGCGGGGTCTTCAGAACTACTCGACGCCATAGATAACAAATCACCTAAACAGCAACAAAACAGTTCATTGTAAATACGGTGCACCTGTGTGAGAAGCTGACAAGTACAGTCCCTTAGTGGCTTGAGTCTTCCTCAATGCAAGGGTTGTTGAGTTTAAGAGTAAATTATTATTGCTTATATCATCTTTACTACAGGGTGTTGTGTTGTTTCACAGCTTTTGTTGTTATACAGCTAAAAATCATTGCATCATGGCTGGGTGCCTTTGTAGCTTTGACTGGATTTTGTTTTTACTGTGACATCAATGATGCTGAATCAGTGGATCGATGGTTGATGTCACAGAATCAATAAAAAATCCAGTCAAAGTTACAAAGGTGCTTTGTCACAATGCAATGATTTTAGCTGTAATCTTAGTCATTATCATTACCATTGCCAGGGCAGATCTAGATCGCAGTTTGGACAAATGCTTGATCTGTCACTATATTTTAGACATATTTCAGTTTTCAAAGGAGACTGGTCTTACCTATAGCACTCTCAATGTTCATATGGTTGGCCCTAAGAGCTTTATCAGCATCTTCTTGCTGTTCATCAAGAAAAAAAAATACATTACAATAATTACAACAATAACCAAGAATGGGAATTTTGTGCTCATAATGATATTGATGGTGTTGATATTAACAAGGGCTGATCAGAGGCTATGCATCGAGTTAAAGAAGTATTTGTACATTGAGTCCAGGGTTTTCAATAATAGGCAGGTACCAGTGGTATACCTCCGCCTATTTTACCTCTTACTGCCAGCTATTTTGTGTCTTACTTAATAAATATGAAAATGATTGGGACACAGATGCCTAATTTAATTACTCAGACGCGTATTCAAATCGATAATGAAACCCATGTAACTCACCTTAAATCCCATATCTAATAGTTGTTTAAGAGATCTACTTAACCATGCATTGGAGTCACTATTGGTTGGTTGTGGCGCTGGTTTAGGTGCCTAGACAGAACAAATATCACCACTAAATACAGATTTTGTTAAAATACACTAAACATTTAATTTAGTAACTATTTGTCACTAGCACTCAAACAGGATACAATACCCAGACAAAAGAAATAGTAATGTCCAGGATGAGTGCTAGAGACAAATAGTTACTAAATAGCTACTATTTGTTTGTTTTAGATTTCTTTTATTTCATGTATTTTCATGCATTTGCACTTGTTGTTACCAAGTGTTCCTCAGATGACCTCTACATTTACTATTTTAGATCATAAACTTGCATGAACTCTAGACTGAAAACTGGCAAATCAAAGGGTTTGTCTCCTTTGTGTTGTACATTTGATAATGATACCTAGAGACCTTCCTGCAGTCACTTCACTGGCCACAAATCAATAAATTCACTTTGGGTCTGGAGTGTGCAAAATACAGTTGGTCATACATCTTTATATCCCAGACACAACTTGAATTTACTATTGCAAAGGCAGCAATACAGAAATATTGATATAGAAATATGGCATAAATAATTAAAGGTAGTAAAAGACTTTTGCATCATACCGTAAGTAGCTTACTGCAGTTTTTCAAGGTAAAGTTATTTGACAAATTTGAAAAACTACCTTTCTCCCATGAGGTTTCACTTCTTAAAATTTGGAGTTAGCCACCTTAGTAACAAATATCACACGTACTAAACAAGGAAAATAAATTACCCTATTTCTTTTAGAAGAGGCAGTGGTCCAGCCATCCCATGATGCATCAGTAGGTTCTTCGCTATTCACATTATTTGTACCACTAGATGATGTAGCTGCATTGCTTTCAAGCCAACCCTTATCTTGACTACCTTGTGAATCCTTACTTTCCACAACTTTTCTTGAACCATTACCTATAGCACTGTCCCAACAAGCTGTACCGGTAATATCAGGTGAATTGTCCCATGAACTGGCACCATCACCCCATCCTGATGATTCACCCTTAGCTTTGAGCTTATCACTAGAATCTGAAGATATTTTCCTAGAGGATGTTTGAGAGTCTGTTTGAGAGTTTGTTTTATTTTCCCATGCATTATGTACGGTTGTTTTGTCGATTTTCTTAGAATGTTCTGATCTTTCTACCCATGCTGAGCTACTATCAGCAGGAGTGCCTCCCCATGTGCTTGTAGCAGTAACATTCGGCTTTTTGTTGTCCACTTCTGTAGTTTGTTTTAGTTTAGGTCCTTTACCGGGAGTTTTACTCCATGATAAAGCATCTAAACCTGCAGCAGGATCACCAGTCCAAGAAGAGTGAGTGTTATTAGTAACGTCCTTATTTCCACTGGGATCCCAACTGAGAGGTGTTCCTATGATCCCACCTAGACCGCCACCACTACTAATACCTCCCCAACCCCCACTTCCTGGTCCAGCTGCTCCTGCGGCAACATGTTTCGTATCGACTGCATCAAGTGCACGATCTATAGAGTCATCACAAGCAGAGTCCCATGTATCTAAACCTACAGACCCTGATGTTGCATTCCATTCATGAGGTCTAGGAGGTTGTTTAGAATTAGAAGATTTCATATCCTGTGTTGCATTAGTGTTTGTGATATCACAAGGTTTGGATATAGTAAGGTTACTAGTAGTACCAGTGGTACTATCTGTTTTACTACTGACTGCCGGCCAACTGTTACTATCAGTCCTATCAACAACGTTTTGCCATGTAGTTCCTTCTTTGCCGCCCCAGTCTCTATCCACTGCTCCCCATTTATCAGTCTCTTGTTCCCAGTCCTCTGTTGTGGCAACCCAGCCACTACCTTTGGACTGGCCTTTAGGCCATGATAAATCATCTCCTTCATTAATAAGCCCTGCATATTCTTTGGATGTAAACCTATTGGGATCTTTCTTCTTGCCAACTAAAATCAAACCAAATGAATATAGTTAGTTTAACAGATTGTTCATTGTTTAACTTTCCTCATCTTCTAAAACACAAGTGTCCAAATTAATGGCTTTTCACTGCTACATGTATGACCCAGCTTCAATTCATGAATTGGTTGGGGTGATATGTGAACTGTGTTTATAATCTGTTGTTTTTCTCTCATGCCACGGAAGGTTTTTCTCCAAGCTCTCTGGTTTTATTTCCTCAGCACTGTGAGTAGTTTTGTAAGAATTAAAAAAGTAAATGTGTGAGAGTTTTGTAAGAGTTAAAAAAGTAAATGTCTGCAGACGAAGAGGTAACTGTGGATATGTTGCAGTAAAAAGACCATGATGATGATGATGGTTATTGCAGTTATAATCATCAAATTAGGGTATCACACTGAAATGCTAAGAAAGATGCATCAAACTGCTGACACAAAGTACAACATAAAAACATTCATTCTGATACCTGGCGGCTGTGGTTTCACTTGAGCTCTGTTCTGTTGTTGCTGTTGTTGTTGCTGCTGTTGTTGTGTAGATGGTTGGTTGGACTGGAATGACATAGTTGGCTGTGACTGTTGTTGTTGCTGCATGTGTTGTTGTTGCTGTTTCTTTATCTTCTGAAACCTAGGAGGTATTTCACGAGGGTACTGCTGTTGGTCTATCCGTTGCTGCTGTGGTTGACGTTTTGCTGACTGTAAATCAATTTCAACAATTTCAACATCAAACAATTTCAACAAAAGACATGAAAGCCACAATGGTGGACTTAAAAAAAAAAATAAAAAATAAAAATAAAAAAAAAATAAAAAAAAAACATGTGGCTGACATCAAAGCAACATCATCTGGAGGACAAAACAAAAGATTTTTTCTCTCCTGGGAGCTGAAATCCATTGTTTTGTCCTCCAGGTTGAGCCGCATCCCAACAAACTGCAAGGAGTCTAAAGATGATTTTCAACCATTCCCATGGAGACAATTTAAACAACATGGTAGTCATGCTCATGGACTTTTCAATAGAAAACCACCATGGTGACTGTGGACTCTCTTGGATAGGATATTATACCAGAGCATCCATTATAGAAATCTCTTTTGTTTCCACCATCATACAAGTGAGGCATTTATCTGAATACTATTGAATTGACCCAAATGCTTCACTTGAATGATTTTTATAACAAAAGATTTTTTCCACTGGGGTCTAAGCCTAATATCTGTCAATACCATCACCAGTTTTTATCAAGACACAAACCCTTTTGTTCATAATTGCCATGGTCAAATGTTAGCGGTAAGAACTGTACTAAATTTATTATAATTATGTAGAACTTCTCTTTCATTTGCAAGAAGTCCTGATCATTAGATGGGATGGGGACTTTGAATCTTCTTGGTCAAGTGAAGGTGAAATTCAACAGCCAATGACATGAATGAGACCTTTTGACAAGTTTAATCATGTTATTCTACCTGTAATTTAGCAGCCTTAGCTTGATCTTCTTTTTCTATGTTGTGATAGTAATTTCACATTTAATATATGAACACAATAACTAAAATAACGGGAGTACATCAACTTCAATTGAATTAATAATTTATTAATAAAAACAACTGCTTTGAAAGGGCTTTAAATAATGGGTTGTTTTTGGAATATTGAAAGTGAAATGCACAGATGGACAAGTTTCAAGACAGACTGAGGGAGCAATCTGACTGTTTAGACTATTTGTATAGTAATGGATTGATTGATTGGTTGATTGATTGATTGATTGACTGATTTTGACGGCTTCATTATCAAACACATGGATGAGTGCATAAACATTACTGAGACAAACATATCTGTTGATTGAACGCCTGTTATAATAAGAAAGATATCAGGTTTAAACAGAAATATATCGTACCTTTGGCTGCCTGTAAAGCCGCCTATGACCAAACAAAACACATTAGTAGGGAAAAACTACCAAAAGGATCAACAAATTTAAGTCTGCATTTATTTTATATTTGGACAATATATTTTGATAGTAAACCATAAAACATTTTTATCTAAAAAGTCAATTGTACAAATTAATGAAGATGACTTTCTATTGCTAGATGAAAACGTTTTATATTTTACAGCCAAAAATTAATTCTTTAATCATTAAAAAATATATAACATTCTCAACTAAAACATTAGTCAATCCATCTCCTTCATACTGACTCAATTCCTTCAGAAGGAAAAATTAAAAATTATATATGAGATGCAACATCACTCCAAAATTACAAAGTGTAAACAGAATTGTGTTTTTAGTTGAAAAACTATTACCTTCTTAGCTGCTTTTTCCTTATCAGCCTTTTCCTTTTCTACCTTTCTCCGTTTTTCGTCCTCCTCTTTCCGTTTCTTTTCCTCTTCCTGTTGTCTACGTCTTCGCTCTTCTTTCTCCTGTTCTTGGCGTTGCTGTTTTTCTCTCTCTTTTTGCTCTCTGCATTACAACACAAAATTAATAATGTCAATTTTTTAGAAAAAGATTGATACTTTTAGAGTGAATTGAAAGCCCAAACAGGATTATTCCAGGAATGTTGTAATTGTTTGTTTGTTCATCAATCTATAAGCACACGATTGGGAAAGAAAAATTGTACTGAAATATTTCAACTGCTCTAAGGTTTTTGAGTTGTACTGTTACTCTAAGAACTTTTGGAAACAAGATGGGATAGTCGGTTAGTATGCAGAAGTTATTGCAGGAAGTCGCACTTCATTCCAGGGGACTATAAATCTTTGATCTCCTGTTTCTCTTGATCATTATCTTAGTAGGCTAACTTTTGTGCATTTGCAAGAAGAAGGAATTATACAACTGATTGAAGTTTTTATAGTTCAAAATACCTTTCTCTTCTTTTTCTTTCCTCATTTTGAGCTTTGATCCTTTCTTCTTCCAGCCTTTTTTGTTTTTCAATCTCCATCTTAAACATCAGAATATCAAAATTTGATTTAACAAAAGCAATAAAATATTAATAAAAGACTTTGGCCCAAATAGAGTCACTTTGAATATTTAAATTAGGTTTCAGTTTGTTTATGAACAAGCATGTTCAAAAAACATGTTGTCTAGCAGGATTTTATCGCTAAACTTTGTTATCAAGTTAAATGAAACTTAGATGATATAATTTCTAGTCCTCTACCAGACACCCAAGTATCCTGAAGTAACTACATTGCAAATAGTAGTAGCAGTTTGATTTAGTACATTTACCTGCTTGCGCTGCTTATCCTTCTCTTCCTCTTCCTTGCGTTTCTCCTCCAGCTGCATGGCTATCTGTTGCATTTCCTACATTTTCAAAAATGACAACAAGAAAACCACATTAAAACTACCTGTATGTCACTTTGTTAGATGTCATCATTAAATAACAATAAAAATATTATTTGTGATTATTGCTTATATTTATATTTATCTGACATCATGATAACCTCTGCCAGTAATATCATCATCATCATCATCATCATTATCATCAGACACCACCATTATCATTGATGTTCAGCATCATTGTCATCAGCATAGTTACCATCACAATAATCATTGACATTTAAGTTATAATCGTCATCATAATAATCCTACCTTATCCCTTCTTCTCTGTTCAGCTAATAACTGTTTCTTACTCTTTGGTTTAGGCTAATAACACAAACAAAACCCATCAGTGAAACTACTTTACTTGAATCACAATTTATAAAAATAATTAATTTTGTTATACCTTTGCAACAGGGACTGGTGTTTTGCCCTTCTTTGACGTTTGTTGCTTAAAGAAAAACATAAAAAATATATGTCAATAAATATCAAAGTCAAAATTGTTGTCACCATCATAATCATTATTTCATTGTCATGACATTTATCAAATAATATTGTAATTAACAAGTCAACACATCTTGCTCTATATGGACCTCTCTAAATCATCTGATGTTATATTTTACTCAGACCCGACAATTTATTTTCCAAATACAAATTGAACAGCCCCTCAGAAATTATATTCTACATTAAGACAAGCTCTACCCTGCCTGGCAGAGATCTTTGCACGGATATTTTGAACATCAATCAGCAATTTGTTAGGATCCTGTCCATAACTATGAAACTGGACAAAAGTATGAAGATCATTTGGTGTTTAATGAAAAAAAGCATGGGCATCCTTGCAGAGTATTATTTAGGAAATCTCTGCCAAGCAGAGTAAGGAATCTACCATCATATTCTCACTTTTTTAGAACCATCTTTTTTCATCTCCTCCTTGTGCTGTAGAAGCATCATCTTAAGATCGTGTAACTGCATTAAGAATAATATAAATGTTAATTATATTATAGCAAATTTCAATCATGGTTAAACTTTTAGGCACGCCACTTTAATCTTGCTACGCTGCGGTTGCTTAGTGTTAAAGCCATTTTTGAATCTCGAGCAGGTTCGGCTATGATTTTGCTAATGATACGGCATAATATTTGATTGCTTTCTTACAAAAAAGGGTTACCTATTACAATTATGGTTTGTGTCTCACTCACTCTCGTATACACTGGAAGTTAAAAACACAAATCATACTATTTTCAGAAATACTCTACCTTTGTTTCGTCAAAATCTTCTGGAACCGACTTGCCTTTTTTCTTACGGTTCTGAAAGTTTACAAACGATGAAGGTTTGTCATATGATAGAGTGAACAATTATTCCCAAGGCCTCTTATGCAGCTGTTTAATAAAATTATAGAAGCACTTGTGATATAATACAGCTTTATTTGAGTAAGCTAAACGAAGGATCCAGGGTTTTCAATATCTTTTTGAATAAGCATCTGAGTAAATGAAATAGGCGTATGTGTCCCAAAATTTACAATCACAAAATAGATCCCTTGCAGTTCGTTGGAATGCAGCTCAACCTGGAGGACAAAACAATGGATTTCAGCTCCCAAGAGATTAAGAATCTTTTGTTTTGTCCTCCAGATGGGGCAGCTTTGACGTCACATGCAAGGCATCTATAGGACACAAAATAGCCGGCGATAAGAGGTAAAATAGGCGGTCCTATACCGCCGTTAGCCGCCTGTTATTGAATGATGAGGGGGAGGAAAATTGCATTACTTTTGTTCCATGTGCAATGTTGCCGAAAGACAGTTACACGTGATTAAAGTTTAAAACTTGTCACATCAGTTATGATGGTAGTTTTAGTCTTACTGTAGACTAACAGTTTTGAAATATTACTGTAGATTTGCATTCTGGTCCATGGATTTGAACCAGGTATATATACTGTTGCATGAAGCTGAAATAAAACTCTACTGTATCACTACATAAATTGTTATCTGGGACCGGTTGGATGAAACCTGAATAAAGTTATTCACTGGATAAAAGTTATCCACTCCATAGAATTTCTTTAGAATTCATCCTCTGAATAGCAATTTATCTGGTGGATAGCACTATCCAGGCTTTTTACAATGGATTCTTTGTGGATATATTCTAAATGTATTCTATCCAGTGGATAACTTTGATCCAGTGGTTAGAACCAACCAGGCTTCGTACAATCAGCCCCAGATATTTATAAACAATCATGCACAAGCTACCTTGATGATCTCCATAATGCTATCCAACTCACTTTCACCATCAATATCTTCTTCATCATAATCATCTTGATATCTGTGCGGTAAACATATACAATGTCATTGAAACAACTATACATGCATGAGTTTTACCAAGATAAATCTGTACTACAGGGCTTGAAATACACATTGGACTGCCAATAGCCAAATTATTCATGTCATATTATTCAACACCAACACTTCATATTAATGAAACATTGTACCACTTCAATTTGTACTTCATCATTAAAATCTGTACATTTAAAAAGCTTTCAATTCTACTGAATAATATATTCGGATTGCCTAAGCTCTGAGACAACATGTCTCAATCTCTTTAAAAGTACAAATCTAAATGGTATGAACAATGTTGGAAGTTCTTGGAGAGTGGTTGATTTACCTATGATCAAGATCACCATCAGAAGGTATACAACAGTGTTGTTTAGAACCACAGAAGAATGAGAAGAAATCGTTAGTGCTTTCTGATCCTACAAACAAAACAAACATCAATCTGGTTAAAATGTTTTGTTATGATGTCAAGAATTAGTAAATAAATGTGAACCACTCCCGGATAAACATTTCATTATCCTGAAAATCACAATGTTGTTGTAGTAACAATAAATGTATTAACATTTATAATGCATGAAAAACTTGAAAATTTAAAAGAATCAAATTAATAAATGAGTACAAATAGAACAAAATTTCCATTACTTCATGATTTTATCTCAACCAATCTTTTAAGAAATAACAAACTTTTTAAAATAACCCATTCATTTTAGTTCTAGAAATTAAGAACAAATAAATCCTTCAAAAATGGCACAAAAAACACTTTGCAGATTGAAAAATGGCTTACACTTGATTATTATTTCTGACATCAACAATTGATTTTAATATTATACCTGTCATTAAGAGGATAGAAACACAAATGTACACATTTATTTTAAATGGAACATTACACTTTTGAATTATTGTTCTATTGTGTTAACTTTATGTACTTCAATTAACAGCCACAAACAGACACAAAGTTTCAAATTTGACCAAATTACAAACATTTATCTAGTAAGTATAAAAGGTAACAATTTCAATTTCAAGATATCCAAGCAACCAGCCTTAATGGACAAGCTTCTGTACTAAAAACATGTGTTAATAAAATCTACTATGATAGATGTCTTTTGACAATCTTGCTTAATAATGCATGCCTGGGATATGATGTCTGGTTTTTGAACAACGACTTGTTCACTTCACAACTGAACATCCACCTGAGTATATGGAAGGAGGTTTTCAAAAATATAGTAAAGGAAATTAGAGCCTCTAGAAAAGGATTATGCTAGATCACATTGAATTGAACAGCTTGACCACCAAACAAATGACCAATACTTTTGTTTGAATATATGAACAGAAAACAACACAGATTTTTATTACAATTGAGAACTTATCAATGTTGATAATATTTTCAAACTTATTCCCCTTGAAATGTTTTGAAAGAATTAGGTGATAAATGAATTTGGTGCCCTTTGTAAATGAAGGTGCAAACTTGAAACACTTGAAAAGAAACAAAAAAGCAACAATACACTTACCAGATCAAAACAAGAAAATCACATTAAATTGTACAACTTACAAAAGAAAAATTATACATTACTAATACTCTAAGAAACAAGAATAATTGATGGCAATGAACATGTGACTTTGTTATATGATAAAATCTGTAAAAACCAACATTGTGTGAATAAACATAAAGAGTAACATCAGGAAATTAAGGATGAGAAAAATTAACAACAACAAAGACAATTCGTTGTCATCTTTATAATTCTCTTACCAAATAGTATTCCGCCAAGAAAATCGAAGAATATCTACAAAACGAATTAAGTAAACTTAGCATACTTGCCTATACAATATTTATGTCGAAAAGTGATGATAATGATGATCATTGTATAAATCGGTGGAATGAAAATGGCGGATAATTATATTGTGATTTCACGAAGTAAAAAAAAAACATTATGTTAATTGATTTTCGAGAGATGTTGAAACTGTTTTTACCTTGTCACTATCCTTTATTGAATCGTTTTGTTGGTCTGTGGGAGAAATGAGGAACAAAGAATCAGTTTCATCCTTTTGGAACGACCTACTAAACGTTCGATGGCCATGAAGTACGTTCTAACCAAATTATTTTGGTAATTGATAAAATTTTAAGGCTTTACTAACAATGTAAACGTTTCTCACCTAAAACTAAACTTTCGAAAGCTTTACTAAGTTCTTCAAACTGTTTTTTCGCTGTTCCTTCACTGCAGTTCTGTCGAGGAATCATAAATGATGTTATTTTAGTAGTCAATGATATCACAACACAATTTTTGACGCTCGCTTACACCAAGGGATATTTTCTATTTGTTAAATAATAATTCCTGCAGTTTTAAGACACCAAAGTGAAGATAACGGATACTTTGACAAATCAACGACATATCCATGGCGAAATGACGATGTTTTCTACCTTGTCTGGGTGGCATTGGAGGGCTAGTTTCTTGTACGCTTTCTTAATATCATCTGCAGAAACATTCAAAAAACTCGAATTAGAATCCATAATATTGATAATGAGAAGCTTGTGAGTCATGGAAGGAGTCAACAGTTGCTATCGATGTCCAATCAAGCAACATGAATCGTCGCAATCAGCTAAAACCCACACTTCAGTTGTTAGTTACATAGTGTAGTTTGTTCAACAAATTCGCTGGAAAAAATATATCCTTCGCTTTAACACATACTTTCGCTGGAGTAAATATCCAAGTTAAGTGCCTTGAAGAACTCATTTTTATCATCTTTAGGCATGATATTTCTGTCCTATTCATGTAGCTATTAAAACCTTGATACAATTCTCGTGTACACCTAAATAAAACTCAATGTGCTGCCCAAATACACTTCAAAACCAAAATGGCGACGACCACTTTCCCTGCGTATGACGTCACGTGTCTCGAAGAAACCATCCCACAATGCTTTGAAATTCCGTTGGTGAAAAAAAGAAAAAAGAAGAAAAAGAAGAAGAAGAAGAAGAAGAAGAAAAAAAGAAAACATAGAGACTTCACGAATGAAATGTATGTAAAAGAGGCTTGAACTCAGCTTGCTTAGAAAGATGATCAAAAGCACACCAGAAGTGAAAATTTTCGTTCGTTGAGAATTAGGTCAGACTTCATGCAAAATAGAAGCCAACCTGCGTTTGAACATATTTTACACCATTAAAAAACACTTCAAAATAACAATAATTCTCCATATATCTAAAAATATATTTTATTAAATCATTTGATATAAAGTTTTGACATGTGGAAGTCGCTCCTGACGGGCCCCTCCCTAAACAAACTTTGGGATATCAGCCTGCGATTCATACATTCAGCGGTTTTACCCTTCACTGAAATTAGTCACGAAGGAAAACGATGTCAAATCATCGACGTAGACCCGGTAAATATCGCTGAAAATAGCTCCAATACTTCTCCTTTCACCACTATAACCATAAAACACACTAAACATATTTATCATTTTAGGTGCTAGAGGATCAGAGTTGGTTCGGCGCGATCAAACAAGTTGGAGGTATAAAGCCCTAAGAGAAAACCAATTTCACTCAGTTTGCTACTCCTTGCAACAAGTTTGTTAGTTTTACTCGATTAATTCCCTCGAATGCTATTGATTTGTATTTTCTACATGAATTTAGGTCACCTAGATCGGGCTCTCCTGGGTCTCCTGGAATTAGTGGCAGTCCACGAACAGGAAGAAGAGACAGAAGAGAACCAGACCAACCGCCATCATTATCTTCGTCAGACCACGATTCGTACGTGGAGTATCTAAACAGAAGTGAGTGTCAATAACTACCTATAAACTCACTCGCTTTACCATCTATGTATAATGTAATAAACACTATTAGGTTTTTATCTTGATTTACGCGTCTCACCCTGAACGTGTTGATTGTACATGATTTGTAGACATATTGTACAAGTATCATATCCTTGATTGTTTGTGTTAGGGTTCAGGGATACACCTGTTTGCAACACTGCATCTTGCCGTACTCTTGGTTTTTACTACTCCCTACTGTTTTGAAAAAATACACATGAAGCTCAAAATGTTTTTTTTTTTATACCGCCTCTAAACAATTAAATCCAAATTATCATAATTTACCATATATTTTGCTAATAATTATCTTCCCCACTCATTTTTTGTCAGAATGGTTAGCAGTCCAACAAAAAGGTAAAAATATGTCCAAACTTTGTTATACATAAGTTGTTTTAGCTGTTATAGATACTTTTTGATTGTACAGGCATTTAATATCACAGTCAGAATAAATGCAAACAAAAGAAAGAAACAAGAGATATAGGGAAAAATTGACATTATAACTTACCATGTATAAGGCCATCTTCAGTGATAGGCCTACTCTAATGCATACTGAAAATTACTAACTACTAATCCATCCCATGCTTATAAAAACCAGATTACATACTATAAATATTAGATTGTAAAGCACATTGAGACATTAGAAGAAATGTGCACAAGCACTACACTACATTACATCAAGATAATTATATCAGCTAACATTGCTGTATTTATCATCCCATTTAGCAATTGAACATCCTGGAGCAGTAACATACTGGAAGAATACAGATTATAAAAGTGGAGAACCAGGTATCAAGAAAATTACACAATGTAGAATCAATGATTCTTAAAATAAGCAACTTTTATTAACTAAAATTTAGTAATTTGTGAATGTGATGTGTTAACCACTACACCACATGGACAACCACGCTGGAAATGCAGCTGAAATGTGAAGTGTACGGCAACCGTTTGCATTCCAGAGCGATATTTTTCTCTATAGATAAGTTGAACACCGTAAGTATGGACACATAGAATGAACATAGTAAAGTAGTAATTTTTATGAATGCGTGTAGTAATGAAAGAGTTGTCAAGTGAAAAATATCATATGCCCTTGGCAGGATTTGAACCCATCTAGCTTGATTGATGAAATCCCACTATCCACCGGATAAATCCCTATCCAGGGGCTGGTTGCACAAAGCCTGAATAGCTCTATCCACTGGAGAAATCACTATCCAGCAGATAAATTCTAAAGAAATCCTTTTTAGTGGGCAACTTTATCCAGTGGATAACTTTATTCAGGCTTCGTGCAACCGGCCCCAGAGTATTAAATACATACAAGTTCTGTGCAGCAGATACTGCTTATCCAGTAGATATCTTTATCAATGATTCAAGCAAGTTACTAGAACCTGGCATCTTTGCACAAGTAGCCAAATCACATGAAACCATGTAGAATTTTGAAAAAAATATCAGTCATATTTTCCACATTATTCTCCATTGTATGCAACACTCATTTCAGATAGCTAGCTTAATTGTGTCCTACCATCATGTAAATTTAACTTATTTAATATTCTCTTTTTTTAGTGCCAACATTTGAAGTGGATAGATTTTTCATTGAACGCCTTATTACTAAAAAACAAGCAACATCATCACCGCCTCATTCACACAATCCTTACCAACATCATCATCAGAATATGGACAGTGTAGCAGCTGAGTGGTAATCTACAACTGCAAACAATAATTGTAATTATTGCATGTTAAGACTGTATAATATTGAATGAAACAAAATTATTGTTCGTTCTTCAATCTTACTGCAACAGAATATGGAAAACCTGTTCTACAACAATACCATTATCACATTCTGTAAGAGAATATCCTGATAAATGTTGGAACAGCTTTTATTTAATCTGTAAAAGACCTTTACTGTAAATGAAACCAGAATGTTATATTACATTGCAAAATGCAGTGTTGTATCACATTCAAAGTAAAATGCATTTCAAAATCCATCTTTTATAATTAAATTTTTCTTATTCAATCATTATTTCTTATCAACTATACTAATGTGACTTCCTGGATCTACATTTTTATTGCACATTGAAACTAAGAAACCTCTTGACTTACCAGTGTATTAAACTCGTCTAAAATATTTGTAACCAATCACAAAATGTATATTACAGTGAGAACACTTGGACCATGAACACTTACAAACTTGTTATTTGTCTCTTCATTTTCTGAGCTTTCTACTGCTTTAAATCCTCTAAAAAGTTGTTTTGAACTCCTCTGAACGTTTTCAGATTGATTCACTCAAAGGATACAAGTTATAAAAGTAATACTATAATAAAAAAAGCACAAAGTGTTCACGGTTCAAGTTTCCTCACTGTAAACTTTGCGGATTTCATGTGTCATCAAATTAACTCAGAGAAGTTCACTTGTGATGTTGCTGGTTTACTGCTGAAGATTTCTTCTTGATATCTTTGTACACATTTATTTCTTTGCTAAACATTCATGTAAATTATCTTCACTGTCGGCCAGTGGTATGGAGCCTGGTCAGCACTATCCACCAGGAGCCGGTTGCATGAAGCCTGAATAGGCTATCCACCGGATAAATCTATAAAGCTATCCAGCAGGTAAATTATATGGAGTGGATAACTTTATTCAGGTTTCGTTCCACTGGCCCCAGGGGAATAACCTTAAAGAAAATTTGAGTGGATAACTTCTGTCATCTGGGGTCAGTTGCAGGAAGCTTGGATAGCAGTATCTTCTGGATAAATCTCTATTCACTGGATAAATTCAAAATAAATTCTATTTGTGAAGTGGATGAATTATTCAAGCTTCACACACTCTTTGCAGGAAGTTACAGGAAGTTCTATCCACATTTTGTGCAATCATGCCTCCAGGGACTGGTTTTACCAAGCCTGGATATCCAAAAGCACTACCCAGCAGATAAATTCTAAAGAAATTTAATTGAGTGTCCAATAACTTTATCCATCCTTGTTACAACTGATCCCAGACCATTGAAGTTTGGTTTCATAGAATTTTGTTTTTTTTCTTGAGAATAATTGATGATGATTGCACATTGAAGATGTAAAGAATTTTAGATGAAATATTCATGTATTTATTTTAACTAATTATATAAGTCATTAAAAGAAGAAAGATGAACTGCAAATTAAAGTTTTTTTCCTTATTGAGAAAAAATTGATATCATTTCTAAAATGGAACTCTAAGAACTTTGACATCTTGAGGGCCCCTGAATTCAATGCCTAGTCTTCAAAACAATGAATTTAGTTGGTGTACAACAGTTGGGGGGGGGGGGGGGGGGGAGGCAGAAGGTTCCTCTTTCTAATATATCACTTATAGTGATGGGCAACAAACCTCAATTATTAGAAGATGCAGCAGTTTTCTCAGTGTTAATTAAGGTTGCTACAAACTTTGGAGTTTCAAATTGGAAGATATGGAGTTTGGAGCCATGCATTTGGCTGCTTCACATTTATTTCTGGGGTAAGGAAGTAAAATGGGTCCCATATCGCTACACTCAAAATTTGTCTAGAAAGACAAAAAAAACCACTGCTATTTGAACCGAATATGAACAGAATCCTAGTATGTGCTGTCCAACTTTCACAAGCCTACAGGGTGAATATAGCAAATAATGAGCAAAATCTTGGACCAGCTTGGTGTCCCTGCATTTTGAAGGAAAACCTAATTTAGTAAAAAATACATAACAAGTACAACAATTACAAGATACAGACAATGAAAACAGCAAACCATTAAATTACTTGAGGTTATACTCCAAATAATATTTATTTCTGTCTCGCTGTGCACCAGTTCACAGTTACTAATATGAATAGAGTTGTTTTGATATGAGTGGGAAACGGTACAGTTACTTGCTAATGAGTTCTAGAGGAGGTCTATTAAGTATTGCATCAAGGTATTTACACTACGGTGCATAACAAGCACAAATAACTTAAAGAAGATGCACCAAAGTAGTTAAAACAAACATTTTATGCTCTTCCAACAAAAAGTTAAATGATTATGATAATAAGCTGATCAAACTTGTCTTTGTGGAACAACACCTAGATTCCCAAGTGCAATTCTAATTAGCATTTTTTAAAAACTCATTAGCATAGGTTAGCCTTGTTATGTGAAAACTCTCTACTAAATGACATAAAGCATGAATGTTTTAGAAACTACGGTTATGATAAGACACTGTACTGTTTTCCACTCATATGAAAATGACTATATATTATGGTTTACATTAATTTGTAAACAAATATTATTGACTACACCAATATATAATAGAAATAACTACAAAATATTATAATATGCACCTTTAAAAATACAAAAATACTACCTTAAACTTTTTATTTATTCTAATAATTATTATTATTCAGATATCCAGAATCTGTAGTTCCCAAAAAATTGAATATTTCTTTAAAGTTATTCCTAATGGCATATTACTATTTTGCAAATACAAGTCTAAAATATTTATCCATGGTAGACACTCTATACAGTTCATTTGGTAACGACTCTAAAAGCTCTCAGTAACAATAAAACCATTGAGTACAAGCCTAGGCCGAGCTATTCATACTGGTGCAGATATTTGGTTTTTGCAATGTTGAGAGTGCCAGGATTTAACTTCATCAGTTTCCAGAATCAATCAATTTCTCAGCACCATTACAGAATCAAGAAAACTACAGTGAAAACACCAGAAATGGGAGTGAGGAACGGTGATACTACACAAGCCAATGCATAAATTATTGTCAATGTGACCATTTTATCTTATTTTTTTTTGGCTACACATGCACACATGTGAATGACTTTTCCAGTATACCGGTAATTATATTTGTCTACCTATAACTACACAATCACCTGTCAATGACAATGACAGTTGCTGTTCAATTGTGATGCCAAAAAATAGCATACCAAGTGCAATAAATTATCCAAATACAATATTTATATTAATATCATATTTTGATTGATATGTACATTTTGTTTTAAACCAATGGTGGCTTTTATTGTGTCATCTTTTGAAAATATTGCAATTTTCTCTTTTTTATGAACAGAATAGTTTACACCATCATACTTGTATCCATTTAAGTGACACTGTCTTTCACAATTTCCTTACAAGAACTTGCTGAAGTGCTGGGTCTTCTAAAGAGGATCCAGAACTGTCCAATAGAAACATTTTTAGATTGCGTCCTGTCCTTCTGAGTGGGCTTATTTGTAAGACCCAGTCATGGTTAAGTGAGGAAATATATCGAGTCTCAGAATCCTATAACAAAGATGAAAAGGCAATCATTCAAAAAGGTGACCTTTATAAGGTGGTTGTTAGGTGTAATGTTTCCATTAGTTTATTTATTTATTTCCTTGCTTGTTTACTTCCTTCCTCAATTGTTTGTTTATTGGTTTGCTTGGTTGGTTGTTTGTCTGTATGAATGTCGATCTGGGTATCTCTTTTTTATACTTGCTTGTTTGTATATGTTTGATTATTTGTTTGCTTATTACCGGTACTAGTTTGCTTGGTTGGTTGGTTGTCTGCTTGTATGGCTGTCCATCTGTTGTTTGCATGTTTGTTTGTTTGTGCATTTGTTTGTGTTTTTTTGTTTGTATGTTAATACGTTTGTTTGTGTTTGTGTATTTGTTTGTACGTTTGTTTGTGTGTTTGTTTGTGTTTGTTTGTTTGTATGTTAATAAATTTATTTGTGTGTTTGTACGTTTGTTAGTTTGTGTTTGTTTGTTTGTGTGTTTGAATGTTTGTTTGTATGTTTGTTTGTGTTCGTTTGTTTATGTGTTTGTTTGTTTGTAAGTTTGTTTGTTCCTTTTAGTGTAAATGATGGGGAGTGAAGGGGTACATCACTGTGTACTGCTTGCTTAAGACAAGACCCAAAAGGCTACACAGCTTTATAGCTGCTGGAATATCATATCATCCTGTATGGAAACTTAGGCATGACATACATACCAAAACGTTCTCTCCAACTACTTGATCCTCGCTGACTTCTCACTTTTTGCTGTAAAAAAGAACATCAGAACTAATTTTGAAATTTGTCTGTCTGCTGTTGATCAGTGACTTGTTTTACTGTGTGTTTCTGTCCGTGCATTTGGCTTTGTATTGATCAGTTTGTCTAATAGATGGTTATCATTATCACTTCCTGTCTGCCTCCTATCTGTCTATGTCTGTAAAATTATGTGAATGCTTGAATGAGTCTTACAGGGCAAAACCTAAATCTGTTACCACCTACAGCTATAGCACATGCTTGCAAACCTTCATTTTAGTCCATCTAGATTGCTGCTTAATAAAAAACTCAGAGTGACAGAGAAGGAGAGTTCTTTTCACATGTGCAAGAAATGGAACAGTTACGGTATGCCAGCACTACAGTAACGTTTCCCACTCATACGGAAATGACTCTATGTACATAAATTATAGATGGTCAGAGATTTTTGTGTCATGCTGTATAATCTGTCACTTCACTGCTGTGTGTGTACATTTTTGTGCCATGACATGTCTGTGAGTACTTATCTCTCAAAGTAAATAACGAACATATATGTAAGTAACATGATACCGTAGGTGTACGTACAAGGTGTTTGAAACATCGCCACACGTTCAGCAACTGATTTTTTCACCTCATTCTATATATGGAAGAAATGAGAGGATAATATTAAATGAAAGGGAAACTTGATGAACATTCTATTCATGAGAAAAAGGCAATTGTGAAATTAAATGGATAGAAGTGAAGGAAATAACATCTTCAATTACACAGCTTATGCTAAATAAACAAAACAATAGGTTGTGTTTACTATATGGAAAAGTTGATGGACTGTGTGTAAAATAATCAACAAATATTGTAACCAACCTTAGAACCCTGCCGAGTGAAGGTTTTAGTTTTATCTGAAGTTTCGTTGTGTTTTTCAGTACTTGTTGCAGGTGTTTTGAAAGATCTTTTTGATGATTCAGTTCCTTTAGTATCAGATGAAGTCTTTCTCAAGGGTTCTTTGGTGTCTTTGGATGTTTTTGTTGCTTGGACATCTGACTCAGAAGCTAAGTGCTTTATATCTGCCACGATAGTGAATAAAAATACAAATAAATTAGTTGTGATTTGTGATATGAACAAAACTAGGCAAGTTGATGTCATGGCTTTTATTTAGTGACATCAACAATGAAGGTGATCAGCATCATCCGCATTTAATCATAATTATTTTCATTAGCATATCAATGATCATCATCATCAACACCATCATCATCATCTTCATCAACAACATCATCAACATCATCATCATCATCACCATCATCATCATCATCATCATCATCTTCATCATCATCAACATCATCTTCATCATCATCATCAACACCATCATCATCAACATCATCATCATCAGCTTCATCATCATCAACAACACCATCATCATCATCAACATCTTATTACTGTACCTTTTGTTGGTTTCTCATTAGAACTAGCAGCTTTAGCCAGTGTTGTGCCTGCAGGCTTTGATGAAGTCCGCAAAGCAGCAAGTTCACTTCTAAGGGTTTCTAATTCATCTTTAAGAGTGCGATTCTCTGCTCGCACTTCAGACAGTTGTTTACGAAAGTATTCACTAGCTCCAGGTCCTGATGAAAGTGATGGCCGACGAGTGATATCACACTCACGTAGCTTTGTTTCATAATTTCTCCTATCCTCAATGTGTCTCTGCATTTCTTCATCAAGTTTTTCTTTCAAATTACGTACTTCTTCCTTATGTCTACGTTTCTTTACTTCAAGTAATGACTCAAGTTCCTCAATTTTAAATTCTAGACTTCTCACTTTTTCCTTGTGCTCCTCACTAACTCGAGAGCTTTCTCCTTTAGTTGTCGATGTTGAGTTCTCAGTTTCTTTTTTCAAATTTTGTAATTCCTTTTTGTGTTCAGAGTTTAAGTTTTTTACATTTTCCGCATGACTTTCCTGTAATTCCTCTAGCTCTCTTTGATGTTCTAGTTTAATTTCCTCAATACTGTCTTCAAGTCCCTTGATTTTCATCATTAAATGTTCGACATCTAATAATTTCTCCTCGCCTAGTTTGTCTTTATAAATACATAGTTCATTCTCGTGTAGAGCTTCGTCTTCCTCCATCTTTAGTCGCAATTCTTCGTTTTCAATCCGTAACTCTTCGTTTTCTGCTCTAAGTTCTTCTAAATCCAAGTCTCCACTCCCTGATGATGCCTTCAATTCCTTTTCTCTTTCGTATGCTTCTTTATAAACATTAATTTCCTTCATGTATTTACGGTCAATGTCCTCCATTTCTTTCTGCATTTGATAGATTTTATTGCTCATTTCTTCAGTTCGACGAAGGCCAAACATTGTGGCTGCTTCTTGGCGCTTAAGACATTTTTCAACTTCTTCCTTTTCTTCGCTAAGTTCTTTGACTTTATCTTTTAGTTTTTCTACTTCAGCCTAAACAAATAAAGAACATATATAAGTTAGTGCAAAGATCACAATAACGCATCAATAACTAATCCAATGAACTAATGAATAGAATGGATTGTTACAGATAGAATGAGTACGAGTTAAAGCGCAATAACCCGCGGGAGACAAACGAATGAACAAGTAACGAAACGACAAACAAACGAACCGCAAGAGTGTAAGAACGTCAGTAGTAATAAAGGAGCGAACCAACGAATGGACAAACAAGTGAAAACGCGCAAAGTGGACTAAAACGAATTTGTGAAGGACCAAAAGATTCAAGAAATAAACGTGCGGCAAAACGAACGAGGAAATAAACGAAAGACAAAACGAATGAACGAATTAAGAAATAAACGAACGGCAAAACGAATGAACGAATGAGGAAATAAACGAAAGACAAAACGATAAAAGAAATAAGGAATAAACAAACGGAAAACATCTACATCTACATCTACTTTATTAATCCTTAAAACTTACGTATCACAAGGATATAAAATAATACATCAAATTGAAAGTAATTATAAATAATACATAAATAATAAATAAAAAGAAAATTATAAAATATATATAGTATAATGATATACAGATAATAAGGATATAAAATAATATAAGAATATAAATAATACATGAAATTGAAAGTAATTATAAATAATACATAAATAAGAAATAAAAAGAAAATTATAAAATATATATAGTATAATGATATACAAATAATTTGATAAAGAGATATTTGTAAATATATATAAAAACATATTAAAATTAATTTGATCTTAAAGATTCTAATAATTTGCATTTAAATGCGTTTGAGGATGGAGCCAGAACAATTTGGTCATTTAAAGAGTTCCACTCACGAACTGATCTTGGGAAAAAACTATTGTTATAATAATTAGGACCAGTTGATAACTGAATAAAGGATTGTGAATGGTGGTTTCTTGTAGATCTTATTGGTTGCTTCAAGTCTTCAGGTAGATTTATGGCGATCTTGTTGTTAACTACATTATAGAACACATTAAGTCTATTTGCAGTTCTTCTGGATTCCAAACTGTCCCAGCCAAGTTGCTTAATTAGACCAGATACACTGGTGTTATATCTATCATAACAGTTATAAACAAAACGAGCAGCTCTCCGTTGGACAGCTTCAATCTGCATGATATTTGATTTAGTGTAGGGATCCCATGCAGCAGAAGCAAATTCAAGATGAGGACGAACAATTGTAGTATATGCCATAGACTTGACATCAGTAGAACACTTGCTTAGATTACGCTTAATAAAGTTAAGTTGATTAGTTGCTTTAGTTGTAATAATGTCGATATGTTTGTTCCATCGCATGTCGTGAGATAAGTGAACGCCAAGGTATGGGTGATCAGATACTTGTTTCAGAATTGATCCTGAGATATTATAGTAGAATTCTTGGTTTGAGCGCAACCTTGAGACCCGTAGGACATAGCATTTTGTAGGGTTGAAAGACATATGCCAGTCTTTTGACCAACTCACCAGACGATCCAGATCATCCTGCAATGCACATGAGTCATGTATTGAGGAGATAGGTCGAAAGAGTAGACAATCGTCAGCAAACAACTTAATATTGGAAGTTACACCATTGCCAATATCGTTAACATATAAAAGAAACATGAGAGGTCCTAATACGGTTCCCTGAGGCACTCCAGAGTCTACATGTACAGATTCAGAGTTTTCGCCATCAACAATTACCTTCTGGTAGCGCAAGGTTAACCATGATCTTAACCATTGTAGAAGTTGCATTGGTAGACCATAGAAGGCAAGTTTCATCAACAGTCGTTCGTGTGGTACTGAGTCGAAAGCTTTCTGGAAGTCCAGTATTAAAAGATCTACCTGTGTTTTATCTTTCATAGATCGTACGATGATGTCAATAGCATTGATTAATTGGGATTCACAAGAATGGCCAGAACGAAACCCATGTTGATAATTGACAAGAATATTATTGTTATCAAGATGGCCCATAACTTGGCTGTAAACCACATGTTCCATAATTTTACAAGAGATACTTGTTAAGGAGATAGGACGATAATTTGCTGGAATTGATCGAGATCCTTTTTTGAATACAGGCGCAATATTAGCAGACAACCAGTCAGCAGGTAGAGTTGCACATTGGTATGATTGATTAAATATAAATGCAATAACAGGGGCTAATTCGATTGCTGCTTCTTTGAGAACTCTTGTTGGGATCATATCAGGGCCATTTGCTTTCTTAGCATTCAAGTTGTTAAGTAACTTCTGTACACCCTCTGAGGTTATGATGATGTCATCCATAATAGGTACATTACAGGGAGGCAGACTTGGAAATGAGGCAAGATCTTCTTTTGTAAATACCCCTTGAAACTGCTTGCTTAATACTTCTGCTTTGGACTTTGCATCAGATGCTATTTGGTCATTGAATTTCAATTGGGAAACTCCAGTTTTATCTTTCCTCAATCCTTTAATATAGGACCAGAAGCGTTTAGGTTTCTCGTGTAACGTGGAAGTGTTGATAATTTCTTTAACATAGTTGTCATGAGCTAGTTTGAGTTCTTTTTTAATTGATGCACGCAAGTTCTTAAAATTTCTCCAGTCTTCAGCTCTACCTGATAGTTTGGCTTTTTTGTATCTTCGATGTTTCTTTCTGATCTTACGTTTAAGTTCGTTTGTTAAGTAGGGTAGATTCCACCGACTACTAATTTTCTTTTGAGGAATATAGGCTATGGTAGCTTTTGATACAGCATCCTTCAGGGATTTCCAATTTTCCTCGATTGATTTTTCATGAGGATTAGTAGTAAAGAAGGTATGTTGGTAGTTGTTAAGATCTGATTTCAGGTCAGACCAATTTGCTTTGCTGTATACATTGACATATCGTGGTGGTTTCTTGTTTATTTCGGCCTTGAAGTCAACATTGGCCAACACAATATCGTGGTCACTCATACCTGGGCCAGTACGAATATTGGTGACTAGATCAGGATTGGTAACAAATAATAGATCCAGCATGTTGGCTTCCCTAGTTGGATGACGATTGACCTGAGAGATATAATTATCTCTAGCAATATCAAGCATTTTATAATTGATAGCAGGGGTATAGTTACAACTTTGTTTCAGACAGCCTTGAGACCAGTCAATATCAGGTAAATTGAAGTCTCCACTGAGAAGAATATTAGCTGTTCCATTAGTTAAAGTATAAAGTTTCTGCAACATTTCATCTAAGGCAATCAATGGGTCAATGTCATTATCAGGAGGTCGATAGAAAGAGCATAAATACAGTGGATTGGAATTGTGAATTTTTAGCTTTGCCCATGCTGCTTCACAATCAGAGGCTAATTCAGGAATGTCTGTAGATGCATAACGTTCATGTATAGCAAGGAAAACGCCGCCAGCCCCAAGCACACGGTCCTTACGGAAGATTTCATAATTTGATGGAAAAATTTCACTAGTATGTATGCAGCTATCAAGGTGCGATTCACAGCCAAAGATGATGTCAGGTTTCTCAATTTCGACCAGGGTTGAGAACTCAACTCGCTTGGAGGAACTTCTCAAGCTGCGACAGTTGATGGACATGACTTTAAGTGAGTCCTTAGGTTGTCTTTTTAATAGGCGTTGATGTTGAGAGGAATTTGATTGTGGCGTTGAGGATTGTGCTGATAGAAACGAATAAACGAAAGAGGGTATAAACGAACGGAAAAACGGATGAACAAATAAACGCCGGAATGAATGGGCGAATGAATTGGAAAATAAAGGAATAAGAAAACGGTTAAATAAGCAAACGGATCAAAACAAATGCTTACAAATGTAACTTACACTATCGCTGCCTCCACCATGACTGCTTCCAGATTCTTTGAGTCGCTTAATCTCTTCCTCCTGTTCACGAACTGTACGCTGCAGTTGTTCAGTGTCAGGGTCAAGGTCGTACTTCTGTGACTTCACGGCTTGGATCACTGTCATCATGTCATCACGGATCTGATCTAGCTCCTTCTGTTGGGATTCCTGTGTTTTTTAACAATATATAAGTAAATGAATAATATTATTATAGTTGTAAATATATCGATAACTTGTACACCTTAGAGTGATTCAAGAAAACTGACGTTTCGGACGTTAGTCCTTCGTCGGAGTATTACTCCAACTGTTTCTTTAGAAACACCGACGCAGTCCTTGCTAGTTTTTTGTACTAGTTTTTACCTCTAATATTATTATAGTTTGAGTCTATATGCAGTAAATAACACATCGTGCATTTGATGGTCATTGCACTTCAGCGTCCATTGCTGTGATTCGACTCCCCTCAGAAAAGCATGCCTTGGCGTTTTAACAATAGATTAACGATATTAACACCAGATGTTTTTATCGTCGATTTTAAGACTATTGTTATCATTATTGTTCTGGTGTGACGTCATATCGACAATGATGGTTTTAGTAATGATGCATCACAATATCATGATGACGACATAACGAATTTGAAATGATGATCTCGACGACAGCAGCTAATGATAAAAAGCTCATGATGCTGTCGGCGCTGATGCTGACAAGGTTAGTGATGATGTATGTTTGTGTTTGACGGAGTTATGACGACGATAATAACGGCGTCGATGATGATAACGATGATGGCAACGATGATGATAACAATGATGAAAACGATGATGACAACGATGATAACGATGATGAAAACGATGATGACAACGATGATGACAACGATGATGACAATGACGATAACGATGATGACAACGATGATGACAACGATGATGAAAATGATGATAACGATGATAACGATGATGACAATGATGATAACGATGATGACAACGATGATGACAATGATGATAAAGATGATAACGATGATGACAACGATGATGACAACGATGATAACGATGATGACAACGATGATAACGATGATGACAACGATGATGATAACGATGATGACAATGATGATAACGATGGTGACAACGATGATGACGATGATGATAACGATGATGACAACGATGATGACAATGATGATAAAGATGATAACGATGATGACAACGATGATGACAACGATGATAACGATGATGACAACGATGATGACAACGATGATAACGATGATGACAACGATGATGACAACGATGATGACAATGATGATAACGATGATGACAACGACGATGACAATGATGATAACGATGACGATAACGATAACGATGATGGTTAAGATAAAATATATACTGATTCATGATTAGGACAATAAGAGTAGTGAACAAAGAAAGCCTTTAATTACCCTTTCAACTCTGAGTTCTTCGTTGTATTTCTGGCTGACTTCCTCCATCTCGTCCTCTAGTTCTTTAATTCGTGCTTTAAGCTGCTGTGAGCTTTCAGCATGTTCTTTAGTAGGACTGCTGTTATTCGATGCTAGAGAGGCTTGTATTACTAATGACATATCCTGAACACAAACAAATAATATATCATGTTTTTGTCATTTCAATAACAGATGTACATGACAGACACGGTTACGATGTCGCTACGGTACGGCAGAATCGATACAGCTACGATACCTCAGAATTTGATTGTTTTCTTAGAAATTACGGTTCACGATACGATACAGTACTGTTTCCTACTCAATGAAAAACGAATATAATGAGTTCATTTGTTGTATCGTAGTGGTATCCTAACCGTGATATTTTCCATGACGATGATCACAAAGATGATGATAATAACAATGAATAACATAATGATGAAGTGTATACGGGTCAATAAACCATAGATGAATACATGATGATGACGATGACAGATGAATACATGATGATGCGATGACGATGAAAACATGATGATGATGACAAAGATGAATAAATAATGATGATGATGATGTGAATACACAATTGTGATGGTGATGACATCATACATGACGCCGTTGATGATGTCAGCAAAATAAAACTCGAACATACAGTTTTGAGTTGATCTAGTTCTTCAGCATGCTTGTCTTTCATAGTTTCAATCTGTTCCATGTATTTCTGACTCATCTCTTCCATCTCTGCCTGTAGTTGCGTAACCTCGGTCTTCAATCCTTCGCCGTGATCACTGCCGCGTTTTAGTCGATCCATTTCTCTCTGGTGGTTTTGTTTCAATAGTTCCATTTGAGCCTCGTATCTATAAATGGATATTTAAATTATAATGGCGTTAAAGTGTATATTGGGCACATATTTAATATGCAACTCAGATCGTTATTCAAATAGGAGTTTTCGCTTATGAATGAATGACTGCATAAATAAATAAATTAATCAATCAATCAATCAATCAATTAGTTAGTCAATCAATCAATCAATCACTCAATCAATCCTTATTTAAATTAATGTGTCGTTTGACGGTTTAGCCAAACCCAAACCTCAAATGGATATTTACAAAATCACTTTTCAATTAATATTTACTATTCTGTGAAAACAATTTTTTTTTATCTTTGATGAAAAAAAAAGTCAAAATTGTCGATTGAAGTGTCTATAGATCTTTTGATACAGTTTCTTTTTTTTCTGCAAGAACTAGTTCACATGGCAACAACAAGATGCTACATATTTATTTACATATCTAAAATTGCTAGTACCAAGTCTATTTTTATTAGCAATGTTTCGTGATTTTTGTAATGTGTAGCATAATTAAAATTGTTTAAACATATACTTGTAAGTTTAATTTGAAATATGTTAAACTTGTTGATCCGGGCTCCCTAATGACCAATAATGCAGACTATTACAAATTTGTACGACTACAACATGGCCGCTGCGTTATCACCGCTGGTGAAGAACAGCGACCAATCTGTCAAAATAAACAAATACCGAGAGTAAAAACCAATATTTATATATGATATATATATTTTTATGGCTTTTAGATGCACTGCTGCAAGTACAAGAATGCTGAACTGGACATCACAAAACCAAAATTTGGTTTAAAAATCGAGAAGCTTGTACGAACAAACAAACGATATTCGGTTTTATTTCAAAGCCATACTCATGTTGATTTCAATTCAAAACTTTTCTGTTAACAAAATATAGATTGGTTAAAAATCAGCAGAGGTCGAACGAGCAGCTCAACTATTCCGTTGAGTACGTGAGGATTGCAGTTAGACGTGTGAAGAATAAATAAACAAGCTGTACATTTAGCTTGTTTCAAAATATGATAATCAGCAGAGAAAAATGATAACAAAATAAGTATCCCGCTGTTGGATGTCACTGTGAAAATGTTGAAAACGCATATTACATACCTAATTAACGTACTCGCGATAACGAATCACTGTTAAAATATTAACCGATTGACAATAAGAAAAAAGAAAGACGTTGTTATACTTGTAATAAATAAATGAACGAATTCTGGTTGAATTTGTGCAGTAAACATTTCGTTGCAGATGAAGCGTGACTTACAAGAAATGGCGTGACAATGTACAAGTCACGCAAACTTAATTAACTATTAATGTACAAAAAAAAATTGAATATTTCCCTTCAAGTGCGTTAAGTGTATCCAAAGGAGACGAATTGTCAATTCGAGTGTTTAGAAGTTTGAAAGATTGCTCGGAAACAACCAACAAACTCATTTGCCTTTTCTATGGATACTTTGACCACCTATAGATTCAACATTTGATAGCCAAAACTTTGATGCCAAAATTCCTTAACACGTAATTCCACTGCAAAGAAAATACCTCAACTAAAATGAAATAAAAAACGATTTGCGTGTACAAGTAGCAATATTGTTTAACAAGGTACATAGAAGGTATTTATGGTGACATGTTTGAGGTCAAGAGTTGTCGATAGTGTGGTCTCTCGTTGCTGTTCTCAAACCACGAGCACTTTTTTTCACTGATTAAAAAATCAACTACATAAAGTGTTTACTTCAGCTACAAGTTTGACAACAAGTGAAGTCTTTAGCTAGTAGTGTTAATACAAGATAGATTTACAGAAGCAGAGTTCTATTGATATAATCACAATCTTACCTTAAACGAACATTCTTAGACGAGAAAGAATCGGTCGAACAACGATGTGCTAACATTCTATCAATACATAGTTCGTAGCATACATCTCGTTGTGAACAGAGGCGTGTTTGTGAAGGAATAGTGCGCGTTGTTGAGCCATCATCCCTAGTGGATCACGGCTGGAGATGTTACTAACCCTATTCAATATATTCATAGGGCCAACTATCCATCCCCTGGTCACCCCCTGATGGGATCGTGTCAATACCTCATAAACATCACATAAGATTGTCAACGTCTGAAAATCGCATACAGAAAACATTACGTCGTCCTGATCAAGTACTCACGTCCGAAACATCTTTATCCACTTTTGGGATTTGATTTATTTATTTATTATTATTATTCATTTTTTTTAATTACACGGACAAAGTCCGCCAAACGTACACCAGTATAATGACTTCATAGTTTCTATCAAAGAAAACGAAAGAAGTAAAATAGAACCAATTTAATTTCTGTCGGTAACTAGACATTGTTATGCAACTGAAAAACCTGCCAACACGTCTCCATACATCAAAGTCAATGCTCCTCATCTTTGGGAATTTCTACCTCATTACGCTGAACAGAAAAAGAGGATGTGAAGTAACTGTAGGAATAGAACTCGTGATATCTCGCCTTTCGCATTAACAGTTCGTGACCGACCCAGCCCTTATATAGACAGGGATGAAATGAGAGCTTAGAATTATCCCAGGGGTAGTATAGTTAGTAGAATTGTTCACATAGTTAACGTCCGGCCGTGCCGATAATGTGATCTAACGAAGAAGTTTAAGTTTTCACACGAATTGACCCGGGCTAGAGCACGCTTAGCTTGATAGTAGGAAGCTACACTAAAGAATGTTACGGAGTCACACGACCAAGCTACAAGGGCGTGGTCAACATAAATAACCTAGGTGACGTCATAGAGATACAGTTAATAGTCCGCTGTCTTTTGAGCGCTTTGTCGCTTACAGGAAAACATTACTAGGGAACGTCGAGGTTGAGCTCTAGAGTTAATTTTCGAGCAACATAAATGTAATTTGAAATTGGGCAAGCATTTCGTCGCATAGTAAATACTGAATACCGAAGATATTGGCAATGCGCTGTGCCTTTTGATAATTGACATTTTTGTGGTTTATGCTTATAATTGAGATCATGAGCGGTATCGAAGTATTCAGAACTACATTGCACACCTTTTCTATCATCGTGCTTACATAGTGCCCATGACAGTCCAAAACAGTCGTCCATGACAATAACACTGTTGACAGCTTGAATGACTGATCAATCGAATGATGCATTGATGCTTGTTTGGATTGACCGATTGATGGGTTGACTGATTGAATGGTTGATGTATTGAGTGATTAAATGGTTGATGGATTGATTGGTTGATGTATTCATTAATTGATTTATTGATTTTGTCTTTGAATGTATCGGGTTTTTTTTAACTGTTCAAAGTTAGATTGATTGATTGACTGATTGGTTCATCGACCGATAGGCTGATAAATTGATTGATGATTAATTGATTGACTGACTGATCCATTGATTGATTGACTGATTAAGGTTTGATTAATTGATTGATAGATGGATGGATGGATGGATGGATGGATGGATGGATGGATGGATGGATGGATGGATGGATGGATTGAATGCGACATAGACAATAAGATTTTTTTCTAACCTGCTAACCATTTTCTTCATTTCATTCTCCATCTCGACCATCGATGCATTAACATCTTCAGCACTCTCATTAAATGACTGCTTCATAGTGTATTCCAGTATAGCTTCTCTACGAGCACTCTCCAATTCTTTCTTATGTCTTGCCTTAAGTTTTTCGATCACTGTTTGATGTGCAGCTTTTAGTTCACTGATATCAGACTGTAAGGTAATCACACGCGATGTCAGACGGAGACGCAGTTCATCTCCTTCCGTCTTGGCAACTCCCGATACTTTGAGTGTTTCTTCGTTCAGTTTTTTCATGTCTTTTTGATGAGCTTTTTCAGCGGAGTCTAGCCTTTCTTTTACTTGGTGTTTCGTTTCTTCTAGTTCTTTAGTGAGATCGTCCATTTTGGTTTTATAACCGTCTCTTTCATTCTCGCAGCAAGTTAATTTGTCTGTTATTTCTTTGATTGTGGATTCTGGATACCACTGGCCATCAGGTAAATCTTTAGACAAAGTTGCTTTGCATTGTTGTTCTTTCAAATTTTTCTCTAACACTTCCACCTTTGACTTCTCCGTAGCAAGAGACCCTTCAAGCTCCTTGATGTACTTTCTAGACAGTTCAACGAGGTCTAGTATATTGCCTTTCTCTCGTTCTAGTTCTTGTGATTTTGCTAACAACATACGTCTTGCTGTTACAAGTTGATCTTCCGTCTTGCTCAAGTTTTCTTCTACATCTTCGATCCATTGCGTGGTTTCTTGTTCAAGTTGTAATCTCTTATCCAACTCTTCTGCAAGCTCCACGACTTTGTTCTCGCTTTTGATGAGCTCGTCTGTTTTTGCATCGATGAGTTTTTGGTAGTCTTTCTCGTCTTCATCCATTTGGTTAGGATCGCTTTCCACACCATCAACTTGAGTGACAGTGATCTCAGTGTCGCGCAAAGATGCTTCTTTCTTCAATTTTAGCAACTCGGATGTTAAGAGTTTCTCCTCGACTTCATAGTCGAGTAACCGTTCTTCAGCTGCACTAAGTTTCTCTTTGTAAACTTCGAGTTCGCTTTCTAATGCACTGATGTTTTTCTTCATTTCTTTATTGCTGCTTTCAAAGTCAGCATTTTTGTCATTCGAGGTTAAATCTTTGATTTGTTGCTCGTAACCTGTTATTGTGTCTTTAGCTGTCGAGAGGAAAAGTTCGTATTGAGATAATTGTTGTTCGAGTTCTTCAACTCGATTGCTGTCAATGGCTGTATCATCGTTGGAAGCCTCTAAAAGAGCAAACTCTTGTTTCAGATTTTCGTTATCATTTCTCAAAGCTTGTAAGTCATTGTCCTTCTCTTCTAAAGCTCTCAATAAATCCTCGATTCTTTTCTCAAGTTCGTTGGCTTTATTTCTTTCTTCTTTAAGTTTCTCCGTGGTTTTCAAACTAGTTTCGAGTTGAAACTTGACGTTTTTCAGTTTTTCTTCTTTTTCATTCAAGACCGCTTGCAAGTTTTGCACGTCTTTAACTTTATCGTTCAATGCCTTTTCCAACTCCGAAATTTTCTCTTTTTCCAGATCAGATTTTGATTCGTCAATTTTACTTAAAACTAGCTGAAGATCTGCTGTTTCTTCCTGTAAAGTTTTTATGCGACTGATGAGTTGCTCTTTTTCTTCTGTTAATTTTTCATTTTGTTCAGTTAAAGAAAACTGTTTCTCTAAACTCTGACAAAGTTTTTCGTCCATAGAGTCGAACTGAGCTTCCAGTTCCTCGTTCTTCTTATTCAATGCGGCTATTTCATTCTCAAGTTTTTCTATTGAATCTTTTGCAGATTTTAGTTCCTTGTCTCTGGCGGTTACAACCAGTTGTAGTCTAGAATTGTGTTCGGCCTCCAGTTCTTGTGAGACGCGTCGCACTTCGATGGATTTTTCGCGCGCTTTTTGAAGTTCTTCTTTGCATTCTTTATATTTCGTCTCATTTTTATTGGCTAACGATTCGGAAGATTTTAATTTTGATTTTAAGAGTGCGATTTCATTGGTAAATTCCTTTTCATTGAAAGCGTTTTCCTTTTCTATATCTTGTAGTTTTTTCTCTGATGCACAAAGTTTTTCTTTTAGTTCATTTAAAGCTGGATTTTTATCTTTCGTCGCTTCCTCCATCAGAGCAAGCGCGTCTTGAGACAAGCGCGTTTTTCGGTTCAAATCCTGCAGCTTTTCTAAATCATCTCGTAACTTTTCGTTTTCCTTTTCGATTTTAGCTCTATGTTCTTGTTCATATTCTAGTTCAATTGTACTATTGTTTAACTGATTTTCTGTCTCGGCAAGTTTACGTTCATTGTTGCTTAATTTCGTCTCCAGTTCCTGTAGCAACGAACGAGTGTACTTTGCTACTTTGGAGCGACTTTCATTCGCCTTCTCCAACTCTCTCGTCTTGATCATCAACTCCCTTTCATTCTGTCGCAGTTTTTGCACCAGGACCTTCAATTTCGCTTCGATATCTTTCTTGTCACCTGTGTCACCATTAAAGCTGAAGACTCTATCACTTTCAGGCTCGTCATCAGAGACAATGACTTTGCCGCTTCGTTCTCCAACTCCATGCTTGATCGTCGTTAGTTCACTTTTCAAAGATTCAATATTAGCTTTGTGGATACTTATGATGCTATTCGCTTCGTCTAGATCAGCTTTTGCTTCTGCTAATTCTTTAGCATGAATCCCTAACTTGGACTTTTGCTGTCTTGATTTTTTCTCGGCTTCTTCTAACTGTTGTCGAAGATCTTTGATCGTAAACCGCGCGTCTTGTAGTTCTTGCTCTTGGAATATGACTGCTTTCTGGTAATCTTTGCATTTCAACTGTTCTGTTTCGACTTCTTTTAGTCTGTTTGTTTTTGTCTTGAGTTCTTGCTCTAGGATGTGAACTGCTTCTCGGTGTTTAACAGAAGCACCGATAGTTTCCTTTTGGACTTTGCTTTCCTCTTTTAGCTTTTCTAGACCCTTGGAAGGCTCAGCCTAGAAAAGAAGACATACAGAGTCACTAGAAGTACCACTACCATCTCCACCATCAGTACATACTACACTATTTCACTGGAGACACTTCTTTCTCGGAAACCCAGGAGGTACGCTCTGTCGCTCGAACATACCGCCTGGGTTTCCAAGGATGGAGACACCATGATTACCATGATCAGTTCTACACCATCCCCACACTGACTTCACTTCTAGGCACCGCTGCAAGCACAATCACAGCCGTTTCACTACATAGAGTCGTTTTCGTATGAGTGGGAAACATATCGTATTGTAGTCATAGTTTCTGAGAAAACAATCGAATCATCTGCCATATCGTAGCCGTGGATTACCCAACACAACCTGCACCATTAGGCACGAACACGGACTCCAATACCAAACACTACCCAAACATAACACTAACTTGATCCCTAAAGCCGGGTTTACAATGGCAACGCAAACGCAGACGCGAGTGCAAGGAAAAATTATTAAGAGCTATTGTCAATGCAAACGCAAGCACCATTTCAAAATCAAAATGTGTCCATATTTGCTCTTGTGCTTGCGTTGGTGAAGGCTCTTGATATCGTTTTTCTTTGCGCTTGAGTCGCTGGCGTCTGCGTTTGCGTCGCCATTGAAAACCAGGCTTAATGGAGTTGAGTTCGCCAAACAGATAATCCATTGGTATCATTATGACAGCAAAGATTTAGTCCAAGATATATTAAACATTTGCATGAATTTAAGACTGTATATTGTACTTCTTGTACATTATGAGGAACTTGACATGCTGCTTCAAAACTAGTAGACCTTTTTGTAACTTCAAAACATTCCTGAACAACATATTGAAAGCCTTAACCTTGCCTTATGCCATTGCATTCATTGTGAAACTACTGGTAGACCTGTTAGCAAGCTCAACTCCAATCTGACAGGCTTATACAGTGCATTACATACCATGTGTAGTTGTGCATCAATAGCATCCACACTGCCATATCTAGCACGTATGCTCGATGATCGGGGAGGGGTGCTAGGTCGTCTGACTGTAGAACTCTTACCAAAACTATGACCTCTGTTTAGACTTGTTGAACCACTTGAACCTAAAATGTAGCATGTTAAATGTTATCGATGTCACTGGCCACCTGACTGATTTATGGATAAATGGGTTGATTAGTTGATTGATTGATAGGTTGATTGATTGGTTAATTGATTGATCTATTGATTGATAGGTTGATTGATTGGTTGATTGATAGGTGGATTGATTGATTGATTGATTGATAGTTTTATAGATTGATTGATTGAAGGGTTGATTGATTGGTTGACTGATTGATCAATTGATTGAAAGGTTGATTGATTGATTGATTGATTGATTGGTTGGTTAATTGATTGGTTAATTGATTGATTGATTGAAAGGTTGGTTGATTGACAGGTTGATTGATTGGTTGATTGATATGTGGATTGATTGATTGATTGATTGATTGACTGATTGATTGATCAATTAATTGATTGGTTAATTGATTGGTTGATTGATTGGTTGATTGATAGTTTGATTGATTGATTGATTGATTGATTGATTGATTGGTTGATTGATTGGTTGATTGATAGTTTGATTGATTGATTGATTGATTGATTGATTGATTGACTGATTAATGATGAGTGATGCAGTAACTGACTGTCTGACTTACTAGTAGAGCTAACTATATACTAATGGACTCACCTGCTCTTTCAAGAGCATCAAGGGAACCTACAGAGTTCCTGCTTCCTCTGCGAAATGGATATGCAGATGCTGCTTGCACAAATGGTTTAAAGACCCTCACCCAACTGTCAATTTCCATTTTCTCATTTGCCATGAAATAGACAGTTGCTTCTGGTGTGTTTAGGCCATATGAATATGGTTGGCCAGTATCAATATCCGCCAAAAACATATTAGTACAGTCATCTAAGTTAACACTACGGACAAGCACTTGAGATGCACAACCCTACAAAAAAAATAACATACCATATAGCATTAGCAAAATTTTTTTTTCACTGTGAAATGAGTATTATAGAATGACTTACAAGTTTTGTGCAAAAAATGTAAAACTCCCTATGAGAGGGACAGACTTGAATTTTTTTCTCCGTTCCTTATTGTGACAGCTGCTCCCCTCCTTTTTGAAAAAATCCTGTATCTACTCATGTGAAAGTACACATTAACTGAACTAAAAAGCTAGAGAAACATTCAAAGATACTGTTTCCTGAAGTATTATGTGAACAGTTTTCTTAAAGTGCAAAATGGTGGTGAATCTTGCTAAAAATTGGCACAATGTCATGCACTCATGTTGAAACTAAAAGATTTAGGATGACAGGTTTCTTGAATAGGAATATATGAAAAGCTAGATATTTCTCTATAAGAGAGTTTCCAAAAACAAAGTCTATCATTGCATTGCTCAATCGCAATATTGATGGGACTTGACCAAGTTAATTTGTATTCATTGATTGACATCCAGATAAAATTCAAGCAGTTTCAAATCAAGAGGCTAAGCTTTGCAGGTCACACTCCAGTGCAAACTGCTGTAACCACTTAATATATTATAAGCACTGACATTAGAGTGTAATAAAAATAGCAACGCAAGACATTTTTGCTGTCAGTGGTACAGAAAGGTGATATGAAATATAACAAGAATTTTGATGAGCATCATTTGCTATGCAGTTAAAGTTGTCCACAAAATTTATTCCATCAACTCAAATATTCTTGTACAAGTTACAAAAAAATCTATACAAATAAAAACATGAATCTTGCAAGTGATAGATCTTAACAAACTTCTATACAATAATAATAATAAATAATAATAATAAATTAACATTTTCTTGCACCATTTCCATAAGTCCAAAAGTGGTTTACAAGGAATTCAGTCTATAAAAATGACTAAAAATGTGAATTGATTCTAGATTAATCACATGTCTATAATGTTCGAAATGACAGCACACCTAGGTCACGATGGCCTTCTAAATATATTTTTAAAGAAACATGTATCAAACTTAGCTGTAAGATCTTAATTTATTGAAACAATGACAAGTGATTTTACAAAATCATCATTATTAGGATTATTAGAATTTAATCTAACTACATGTCTAATACAAAATCTCATGGACATTAAGTAGCCAACATACTTAAAATGATTTAATTTGTGAGAATCAACCATGTAATATCTATTAATAAGCAGTATTTAAGAACAATGGGTCTTTTAATGTACATGGCTTAAAGCAATCTAAGAACAACAGTGTTTTATTTTATCAGTAGTCATTCAATAGAAGCAGGCTATTGTCTACCAAACAAAAGGACTTCACCATGAGAACACACTCTCATAAGAGTTCACACATTAATAACAAATGCATCAGACAAGTACAAATTGGGTTCACATGTTTTATGGGATAATATCATCACAGCTGAGAATATTGACAGGTCAAGGGACAATCTAACTACAAATTTGCTACTTGATCTCACAAATCAGATTTTGAAAGGACAAGTTGATTGGTCGTATTTTAGAGTAAAAAAAATGTGAACGTTTATCTTCTAGATTAATTTTATATTCCAAAAAGACTATTTTACAAATTTTGCCCTTTCAAAAATAAGCCAAAAATGTATTTAGGCCATTTTGACCTAGGTGTGCTGTTATTTAGAACCCTGTATTATTTATTTATAAAATAAAGAAACTCTTGTCACATAGGATGTATGATGATGATAAAATGATGTGATAGTATGGTGATTGTACAGCAGGCATGGTGATCTAGTCACATTAATTCAATGAAGATTGATGGTGGTAATGATGACAATCATCAGATGATGATGATAATGATGACAATAATCGTGACGATGAAGATCATTACCACAATAATGGTGGTAGTGATAATGTCAAAAATAATGAAAAAGATCAACAATAATGTTAGTGGTAAGGACAATAACAATTGATGATGATAATGATGATGATGAAGATCATGATGGTGGTGGAAGTGATAACATTTACTATATCAATGACATTAAATAATATTAGGAAAAAATCTACAGAGAGAAAAGAAAACGTTTTGACTTATCTAACAAAAAAAGAAGGAATCCTTCAAATTAATCGAGCAACAAAAAATTTCCATTTTACCACTTCAGTTACAAAATTTAAAATGAACAAATTCAAGAGCTAAAACAACAACCTTATACTACTAGACACTATTAATTTATTACATTTCCATTACCGCAGACATTATTCAAAGCAATGATCATGTACTAGAATGAAGAGATTAACTCGAGCAAATAATGGTGACATTAAAGACTTCAATAGTTACTATAGTAAAAATTGATAAGCATCTAAAAATTCCAAATACTGTAAGAAATTGTGCATACAACTGATGTCTATGAAGCTTTACATATTACAGACATGTCGGTATAGTCAATTTGGCACCAAGATGTCAAAACAACAAGAAATATATTGATGTATTTAAGTAATGAATACTTTATTAAGCGGTAGTTTGTTTGATTTAGAAGTATTACTTAACATTTGTGAATTTTTGTAACACAATTTGATGAAAATTTAAGAATTGTTGAAATATAATTTGAATTTTTTTCAACATAGCATGTCATCAATAAAGCAATGTATTTTTGTTGTACAAGATTCATTTGGACATATTTTGAAACTACTAAATATTGCCATTGCTATTTATTTTTTGCTCTTGCAACTGAGGAAAATTTAATTTGAAACATAATATAAGTCTTACATTCTGTGGAATTTAATCAATGTATCATTGAAGTATCAATACAGAATTTAACTGGGTTCATCTAAAGAAAACGTAACTGGATTTAAAAATTTTGACCTCCACTACACTACTAAACATGCTTAATGGCATGGAGAGCATCGGTTGTCATGATTGTTAAACCAGATATAAAAGAGCAATTTCTTGCAGAGATACAATCCAAGGACTTTTACCACATGCTTGAATAAAGTGTCAAATGGACTTGAAAATCACAGCAATTCTCCGCATGATAATTAATGAGCGTTATTGGTCTACTATGATTAAATACACTTTCACTGGGATAAAACTTCATCGAGACGATAAAGTAAATATTTACACACCATTTGGGAAAGTTTGCGCGGAATTTACTCCCGATATCCAAGCGTCGTTTCTACATATTTTGGACACAAAATCTGATGTGTTTATACAATTATGGTGATGTACTTTGAAAACTCAGCCTGATTTATCAATCCCCAATCTCGGTTGATTTAGCAGCTAAATAATTGTTATGGTAAATGGCTGTTATATTTGAATTTGATCTCTATGGAAAACTGAAACGAAGGTTTTTAAGTAAAACCGTAACAGCTAAGCTAAATTACTCTAAGTGAAAATCGCTATGAATTAAGCACTTACTTTGAGTTCATCATACACGAAAAGATCCACAACCCCTGTTGAGTTCAAAACTACCCAACGACGACTCCATTTCTAAAGAAATAAGAAAACAGTAAGCACCGAGAAAGACAAGTAAATATCACAATAAACAACAACAGACTTATACATCGACATATCTTACGTTTTCATGTGATCTTGCGTGGTCCCTCGAGTTCGCAACCATTGCAGACAAAAGACCACATTTTACGATGTTTTTCGAAGCAGCAGCCTAAGTGAAAACGATATAAAACGGATTAAGTACTACCGTAAAAGCCGGTAATGATGGAGAATATAGCTGATATAGAAAACAAAACAAAGCAGACAGCAAGTTTACGTCGATGTACCTTGGTGTGAGCACTGGTTGGTTTGGTAGGTGGCCCGCTAGACGATTCCACAGTTACAGCAGATTTTGCAGTTAGATCTACTGTACTCTGCGAGCTCCTATGGGCATCTTGAAGCTTGTAGCAGTTTTGACATTTATTCTTGTTGAAGATGTTGGGTTGAAAGTTTCTACAAGCCCTGTCAGCCATAGTGGTTTACAAATATTTTGTTGACGACCAAGTCTTCGGTCTTGCACAAATGCTCGTCAAAAACACAAATTTTAAAAATGTTCTACGCCATTTTTCACTGCCATCAGCTAGCTCACAAGTCACTTAAGATCACTCTAGCTATATTCCTCATGATTTTGAAAAAATCTGCTCGTTTTGAGGAATTTGACGGTGTTTTTTATGCGACGCCCAGTCAACAGTTTGATCTTTGTGTATTTCCACAACTGTCATGCGCATGGAGGTAAATTGACAAGACAAAATCTTCCACAGCCCTCCCCGATGCGTAATACAATTTACTACTAATTTTTCCAATAAAATTTATTTTACATTTCCCACTTTTTGCCTCCTCATAAAAAAAATTGTTACCATAAAAAAATTGAATATTTTTCAGGTAATTTTGCTGTATTTCAAATCATATGTTCAATCGGTTTTCAATCTTCAAAAATCTAGGAATTTTGCCGAATGCCTGTGGGCGTTTTCAAGTGTTGTAAAAATAGATGTTCTAATTGATCGTTATCTATAGCAAGACCCGACTGTAAACGATAGCTACATTTCACGACACATATAAGACTGACAGAAAACATCGCCATATCGACACACCCTAGAGCCCCAAATAGAAATATTAAACACGGTTTACGTAGAGTGACTTCCGACCCTGTGAAATCAGGCTATAATAGGATTCAAGTCCAATAATGGCAGTAAGTAGCACGCGTTTGTAGTTTACGTACGGTATATCAAACTCCTGCGCTGTGCTCGTGCGCATGACATTTTAGACATTGACCCTGTTCATATTGCAATCGCAAATTAAATCAGCTGAGATAAAGGTCGGTTTTGATCAAGACATGTCAAGATAGTGTTATGAAAAATACACTAATCTGATCACTAGTGTTCAAGTGTCGATAATCAGTTGGACAGTCATGATAAATGGCGAGGGAGTGCTTTCGAGGAAAACTGACCTAACTTGAAAGAGTGCAAAACATTGTGTATACCGAGAGCCATCCAAAAATTCCCCATAACTGGCCACTATGGACAAACCGATAGACAGACAAAAGCAATCACCAAGAAACTGACAACATACCCATTTATGGAGATCGATACAAAAAAAAAAAAAAAAGATATTAAAGCTAGCTACATTATAATAGATTTATAATTAATTAGTATTAATTGGGACATTGTTCTAAACCAATTTTTTGCGTTTAGTATTTTCCAGGAACTTTCCCCTCCCGCGCGTGCCAATGTTGGTATGATCTTGAAATGATATAAAAAATCGTAAACATATATCGTAAACTGACTAGACTCATTTTTTTTTGTCTATAGAGTCGCCGGTTCTATGAGCAGACTGCATTGGAGGGCCCGGGGACTCCGGGGATAAGCGATCGGGGACGCTCGTCGGAATTTTTCAAACATACCACGGCGTTTTTCAAAACGGGGCCTGGTTTCGCAAATTTTTCATCTCTAAAAGATACTAAAATCAGGAATTTCAGTGCTATTCAACCCCTACAAGATATCAAAAAGTGAGAATTTGGCAATTTTTTTTATTTTAAACCCTAAAAGATACCAAATCGCTGATTTTTACCCCTAAAAGATACGACGAGCATCCCCGATCGCTTACCATCGGAGTCATCTCCCGGGTTGGAGGGGTTCTCTTCTGGTCATGCTGTGTAGTTTTTTCTTTTTTTCCTTTTTTTCATAAGCTTATATTTTCATCTTTTTTGCGTTATAAAGATATATGGCTATCGGTTGGAGATAATAAAGATAAATTAAAATTGAAGGATCTGTATCATTGTAAATTCACAGTTCGGTATTTCGATTCACTGATTACCTCTCTGTTTAATTGATAATCATTTACCGGTATGAACAAAAATAATTGTTGTAAACATATAATGTAAATTTTAAATTTTGTTTGCATTTCTGGATAAATTTCAAATTAAAATGTACATCAATAAAAGAGAAACGAACTAATTAAATGAAATCGAGCAGTAGTGTAAGTTATTTAAGAGCCCACGATTCACAGCCACAAGATATGGCGCCAACACGTACTACATTCCTTGCATTGACTCTGCCTTATATTGGACCAGGTATCTAACCTGGAAATGCTCGATTTCATTCATTTTTTTACTTATTGTAGGTACAAGAAGGTTCGTGCGTCTTATTTCCTTAACTATACTTTATTTAAGGATTTTAAATAAGTATCATTGCTTAATTAGATACTAATATATATTATGTAATTACATATTTTTGTACATTATTTTATTTGATAGAAATTAGAGTACATGCAAACACTAAATGTATGCAATCGTTATCGCTATTTAGTTAAGTAGTACTGACGTTGCACACTTCACGTGTTTGCACTCTGTCTAAAGTCTAATTATTTTCATTGTTTTTGACTGACATTCTTTTGTCAAAAGCACTTAAATTCTTAAATAGTTTTCAAAAATCATAAATTTTAAAGATACTAAATTCAAATAAAATATTTTTAAACATATTTTTAGTCATAAAAAATAATTGACACCACAGCTAAGACCACCAGTACCAGCATGACGTAATTAGCCATGCAGACCCGCGATACGCGATGTGGAATGCCTGTGTTACCATAACGGTCTGCGTTTAGCGAGAGCATCGTAAACTAATCAGGCTACCTACACTAAATTGCAAAATTGTTGGGACATTGTCCTTTGTTCTTCGCTGCCATTTTGTTATCTCCCATTTTTTCTTTTTCTTTCTACAATATTCCAGTCAATCTCCCCCTTCACCTAAACAATGTTGAATGAGGCTTCATTTCATACCAAAATCACCACGGATCATACCAATATTGTGACAGGGGAGGGGGGAGGCGTCTGCAAAATATTCAACAGAAAAAATTGCTTTAAAACAACAAATGTCCCAACTAATTTTGAATGTTGGTGTAGCTACCAATAACCGGACATAATTTCCATAAACCAAAATACAATCAAAATTACCATAGGAATGAGATTTCCACCGAGTATCAAATGTCAGTAAAGATGAGTATACACAGCATAAAAGTGAAAACAAGCTCCCATTGCACAGAATACATGCCAGATCGCATGCGCAAAAGCAATCTTTCCATCAGATTTGAAGAAGAAAACACCACCAACATAAAATGTGCCTCCTAGTGCTACTTCAATCAAACCAGCACTGTCAGTCTGAAAAACAAAACAGAAAAAAATGATGTGATATAAATACCATCTTACCTGCGTAGCGGCTCTTGCGGAAGGTTTGGAGAAGGAAAGGAAAGGCCCCCTTTTTGTCCCAAAAACCTTTCCTCGCATCCTCCCCATCATCCTGACCACCAACACCATCATCATCATCATCCTGACCACCAACAGCACCATTATCGTTATCATCCTGACCAACAACACCATCATTATCATCATCGTCCTGACCACCAACACCATCATCATCATCATCATCCTGACCACCAACACCACCATCATCATCATCATCCTGACCACCAACACCATCATCATCATCATGATATGAACAGTATGATTACGTCGACTCTCTGCACACTGCAGAGACAACGCAATACCATGTGAAACAGTAAGCAAACAATTGCAGCATACTCACCGCATTTAAGACTAGAGGAACTGAAGGAAGAACTCCAAAACACAAATAGAATATAGTTTCTAATGTTTTATATCTATGAAAGCAAAAGAATAAACAAATAAAATAATTATCTGGACACTTGTGAAACCAATGCAGATGTTAACCCATGAATAGAATCAGCCCTATATCCTTTCTGCCTGGAGATGCTGTCAGTGAATCGAAAGAGGCTACAATTCAATGAGGTTGCACGAATCCCCAACAATACACTATAATTATGTTCCTGACCATGGATAGCATAAAATCATTTCACCATAACTTAAATCTGCTTCTTGAGTTGTTTCATTAATCACACACATCAAAAACAATGGATTTTTTGTATACATGCATTGTGAGGACTCCAAAATTCACAAATCACTGCAAAAAGGTATACTGTTTCATGCAAGACCTCTTCCATCATCTGTTTGAAGTTGGATCATGGATACAGTTATCCAGAATTAATAAAGCTCTATAACAAACTTACTTTTCATGGAAAATATAATTATACAGCGTTCCCATGACAGCTCCTACCCAGAGAAGCCAAGAGAGTGTATCCCCCCAAAGGCCTAAATCTCGTAGAACCAGCCTAAAAATGGACAAGCCTCATAGTAAATAATGAATTATGTATGACTCAATGGAGGATACACATTTAGAGTTTTCAGATCCCACCATTCTTCTTGATTTTGCATTATTCTTTATCAAAATTTCTGCCCCACAAGTATTGAGAATCCCGTATTGATTCTGCTTGTAATTTTAACTTGATTTTTTCAATCCCATTCTTTAAAAAATTACCCAATCCTCCATCCCACCAAACCAATTGCGATGTAGCCTGGAAGTCAGGGTTTAATATATACAAAGAAATATAAGAAAAAAGGTAAACATAGAACAAGACATAACATAAAAACCCTGTCAAAGCTATTGGCTTAATTATCACCCATGTAATATAATTGTAATTTATGCTCAATTAAGTGAGGTCACAATAACAGACCAAAACAGGAGTACTGTCTTTTGAAAAGGTCTCACTATTGTGACCTCACCTTGTCCAAAACGGGAGATAATCCAACATGAACCCAAGCTCACTCTTACCATGGTGTATATGAGGCTGCAATGAAAAAGTATATAATTCCTCTGTCACATAAATGAAGAATAAATTTGAGATATCTGAAACCAAAAAAGACAATCAATTTCAGAGGTAAATGTTTATTCCAAATCAACCAATGATAGTCCTAACATGTTTCCACAAACATTGGGCCTAGAAATAATTAGAAGTGATTGAGCAGAAATAGACAAACTTCAAAACAAATTTTTTGACAAAGCAAGTCATGATTTGGCTATAACTATCATGAGGCATGGAAACTTTGATCACTTTGAAGCATACCTTTTTTTAATTTAGTTTCCTCTTTATTTGAATCAAGACCTTTCTTTCAAACTTCATCATTAGACCCATCTTAAGTTCTAACAACTCAATATCATAAAAAAACTCACCGGAATCTGCCACTCAAGCTCACAATATGAAAAAAGGTTGACACTAAGAACACAAGTATTAAAGATGTGCCATAGACCCAGGCTATCACTTTATGACTGTAGGACTTGTCATGGGCTAGATGGTCCAGGGTCATCATGGCTTGAAATGCAGGTACAACAAAGAACTGAAACAAAGTGAAAACAAAAACATTTCATTCATTATTCTGGTATTAGCAGAGTAGGATGCAAACTTAAGGTAATAGCGCACAACACATGTCATGTACATATGACCTGGCAATTAAGTTCTGAAAAGCACTGTCTGGAAAAATCACCAAATCACAAATATGTAGCTTGAATTAGGGAATGGACTATTAGAAAAGTGAAGGGAGGGGGTGGGAAAGTTTCAACCGTGCATACTTTTTTTCAGCTTGCCTATTATACAAGTTCCCCCCCCCCCCCCCCCCCTTTGGTTCAGATGGTTGAGCTGGCATGTTTTATCAATTTTCAAACCATGTTTGGATTTTTTTGGTCTGTCCCTTTGAGTAGTAAGGGGGGACAGATTTTGGCTCAATTCACCATTTCATCCAGTAATTCATTGACTGAAAAAATGACCATTTTAGGGCAAATCAGAATTTTATTTTTAAGGGGGAGGGGTGGTCAGATTTATGAATATTAATGAGCTAACAAAATCTATAGGGGAGGGGTGGTCAGTTTTATAAATAATATAAAAATTAGGTAAACCTAATAGCGGAGCTCCAATTTAATGAAATGAATTATTCATTCAATCATTCATTCATTCATTTGTTCATTCACTACCAATTATCAAATTGTTGATAATCAATCAATCAAAAATGACTATAGATAAAAATGTAAACAAACAAATAAATTAATTAATTAATGTATCAATTCAAATAATCATGAAAAGAAAATAACATAGCAAAAAAAAGTGAGGGATTATTTTCTCTCTCCCTTTTTTTTTTATTTTTTTTATTTTTTTTTTGCTATGTTGGTTTCTCATGATCAAATAATCATATAATCAATTGAAATGTTTATGCATGCGACAACATTTTATTATACCCAAGAAATATGCACAAACATGCGAAAAATATCCGACCGTATTTTTGGCTTCCTTTTCCATAAGGTTATGTTGTTATGCAAGGTAAAAATAGCACTTGTCAATTAAAATTGATTGTCCAATCAGAAGTTAGAAAAGCACTAATATGGCTTCTTTGAGTTGTAAACAAATCCTCGCGCGCTTCTCGCTTTACTCTCGCTTTAAAAATCGACAAAAATTTCACTTGAATTACTTATTGGTTATTTAGCTATCTAAAACGGTTGTGCATTTTTAATTATCAAATGTTAAAAAATAGCTAGTATGAACTTTTGAAATTTTAACTTGCAGATGAGTACAATGACAAATTCATACAAGCGTTTTTGCAATTCAATAACAAATCAAAAAATTACAAGAATTAAATTAAAAATACACACATAAAGATCTCAACGATTGAGAAATATCTTATAAAAACAAGTAAATATAATTATTGCAAACTGCTTTCATGTGAATGGTATAAAAAAGAAATTCATTAAAGATCGTCAAAAAAGGTAAACATACATGTACCGGCGCCACGTTTCTTGTCCTGTACTGTCACTTTTCCACTGAACTTTTCGTCCTCAGTTCTGATTGCAATAAGCTTGTTCATGTTTTTAGAATTTTAAAAGTGGCAAAAAACATTTCAACGCCTCTAAAAGGTTCACACAGTTCAACTGAACGGCGATGGCAAGCTTGTGTTGGTCGATCACACATTGTGCTAAAATTTGCATTTTCATTCCTTCCCTGAACTGGCAGTCCTACTTTGTTGACAAACATCTTCTATGAAAATGTTTTTGTTGTGAATAGTTGATCAATCTGTATTGATCCTAAAGCTCTCCGTGTTATGAATTGCTTGTAAAAAATGATGAATGAACAGAGTGAAGTTATCTTCGTGAGTCGTTTTCGCGAGGTCTTGCTTTTTATCTGTTTTGAATTGCTGCAAATGCAGCGCATATTTGTTTTGTTTTCATGAACGTTTTGTCGCCGTTGATTTTACTTTTAAAAGTGGATTAGTCCATCAGTAATGATTGAAAAACGCCACGAAGAATACGGCCTTTTTTACTACCATCTGACAAACTTGCCGTCAAATAAACTCTTCCAGAAAATACAACTTGTAAAATCTTCAGCTTTGAATAACTATTGAATGAAGTATCAAATAAAATTTTAACAGCTCTGCATGACTTCACATTTGAATAGTTAAAAACAGCGCCACGAGCGAATTTTAGCCATTTTGTCAGTGAACTGAATATTTTGAAGCTTTCCATCATTGAATCGTAGATATTTTTCTTTTTCACGCCGCGGCCTTTGTATCCCTTTCGCAGTCAAACCTCTTTAAGCCGTCAGCTTAGCTTCACAATTTTCATGCTCTTTGTCCAATGCAGAAATACATTTTGTAGAAAAATTTCAGTACACTGCAAAAAAAAAATTGTTTTGCGCCCACTGAAACGGGTCAGCGACTTTGCGCGGCAGTACACGGACGGACGTTGTACGGAATTTGGAATTCCGGGCTTCCTGTGGTCGATCTGAAATGAGCTCGATGGTTTACCATATTTTCTTAATTATGGTGCTCCGCTTGCGCGGGCCTTCGGCCCGCGCGGAGCTCCGCTATTAATTAGGTAAAAAAAGCAGGGGAGGGGTGGTCAGATTGATGACGTCATCTGAGCTGAAAATCAATAGGGGAGGGGTGGGTAATTAATATGCTGCAGTTTCTCTGAATTCAATATTCATTTGTTCACAAACTTTTTTCCAAGTTGCATCATTTTTAGTAGTAAGGGGGGACAGATTTTGGCTCAATTCACCATTTCATCCAGTAATTCATTGACTGAAAAAATGACCATTTTAGGGCAAATCAGAATTTTATTTTTAAGGGGGAGGGGTGGTTAGATTTATGAATATTAATGAGCTAACAAAATCTATAGGGGAGGGGTGGTCAGATATATGAATATTAATTAGGTAACAAAATCTATAGGGGAGGGGTGGTCAGATTGATGACGTCACCTGAGCTGGAAATCAATAGGGGAGGGGTGGGTAATTAATATGCTTCAGTTTCTCTGAATTCAATATTCATTTGTTCACAAACTTTTTTCCAAGTTGCATCATTTTTAGTAGTAAGGGGGGACAGATTTTGGCTCAATTCACCATTTCATCCAGTAATTCATTGACTGAAAAAATGACCATTTTAGGGCAAATCAGAATTTTATTTTTAAGGGGGAGGGGTGGTTAGATTTATGAATATTAATGAGCTAATAAAATCTATAGGGGAGGGGTGGTCAGTTTTATGAATATTAATTAGGTAAAAAAAAGCAGTGGAGGGGTGGTCAGATTGATGACGTCATCTGAGCTGAAAATCAAATAGGGGAGGGGCGGGCAGATGACGTCATCTGAGCCGAAAATCAACAGGGGAGGGGTGGGTCATATTTATGAATATTAATGAGCTAGCAAAATCAATAGGGGAGGGGTGGTCATGGGAAAATCAATATGCTGCAGTTTCCATCAATTAATTTTACTATTTAGAAGAGTGTAATTTTTTTTCAACTACCATATTTCAACTACCTTTTCGAGCCAATAGGGGAGGGGTGGTCAGATTGATGACGTCATCTGAGCCGAAAATCAACAGGGGAGGGGTGGTCATATGAGCCAAAAAATGAATATGGAGCACATATATTTGAAGAGTGTAATTTTTTTTTCAACTACCATATTTCAACTACCTTTTCGAGCCAATAGGGGAGGGGTGGTCAGATTGATGACGTCATCTGAGCCGAAAATCAACAGGGGAGGGGTGGTCATATGAGCCAAAAAATAAATATGGAGCACATATATTTGAAGAGTGTAATTTTTTTTTCAACTACCATATTTCAACTACCTTTTCGAGCCAATAGGGGAGGGGTGGTCAGATTGATGACGTCATCTGAGCCGAAAATCAACAGGGGAGGGGTGGTCATATGAGCCAAAAAATAAATATGGAGCACATATATTTGAAGAGTGTAATTTTTTTTTTTCAACTACCATATTTCAACTACCTCCAATAGGGGAAGGGTGGTGGCTCAGTTTGCAAAATCAATAGGGGAGGGGTGGTCAGATTTATGAGCTGACAAAATCTATAGGGGAGGGGAGGTCAGTTTTATGAAGTCATATGCGTCAGTTTTCAGGGAAAAATAAAATAAAACTTTTTATAATTTCCAGAAAAAAATTATATTTGAAAATATAAAAGTTTTTTGAAGAGTGTAATTTTTTTTTCAACTACCATATTTCAACTACCTCCAATAGGGGAGGGGTGGTGGCTCAGTTTGCAAAATCAATAGGGGAGGGGTGGTCAGATTTATGAGCTGACAAAATCTATAGGGGAGGGGAGGTCAGTTTTATGAAGTCATATGCGTCAGTTTTCAGGGAAAAATAAAATAAAACTTTTTATAATTTCCAGAAAAAAATTATATTTGAAAATATAAAAGTTTTTTGAAGAGTGTAATTTTTGTTTCAACTACCATATTTCAACTACCTCCAATAGGGGAGGGGTGGTCATGAATATGCTGCAGTTTCTCTGAATTATTTTGAAGCCCTTTTTTTTGGTTTTATCTAATGCGTTATGCGTCTGTATTCTGTAAAAAATGAAATGAAAACTTTTTATAATTTCCAGAAAAAAAAGTTAAAAATATGAAGGGGGGTGATTTACCCCCCTTGCATCCAGACACAATATTTTTAGAAGAGTGTAATTTTTTTTCAACTACCATATTTCAACTACCTCCAATAGGGGAGGGGTGGTGGCTCAGTTGGCAAAATCAATAGGGGAGGGGTGGTGCAAAAAAAAAAATCAATGCATATGCTGTATGTAGCAAACCCACCCGGTAGAGTTTAAAAAATATTTTGAAGAGTGTAATTTTTTTTCAGCCACCATATTTCAGCTACCAAGAGCTATCAGAAAACATGTTTTTGAAGAAGAAAAAAATCAGGGGCGTAAAAATACGCCCTTGGAAAGGTATCCCAAATCACACCCTTTGCATGTAGAAGAGTGTAATTTTCCAGTTGTCGAAAAAAAAATCAATTCATATGCTGCAAACAAATCAAGGATAGTTTATAAAATATTTTGAAAATAGAAATTCTACTATGAATAAGGATTTTATTACTCCATATGTCTATTATATTCAACCTTTTTTGACATTGCTGGCACTGCTGCTGGCGCTGGCTCAAATGTTCTTACTTCAGGTAATTTTCTTCTTGTTGTTCCATATAAGAAAGATATTGCAGAGATTGTTATTGCCGCCAATGCAATCCATGTACTTGGCTGACAGCATTTCTCTTGTTTTTCTTCAAATTGATCTAAGATATTTTCTACTTTTTCTTCTGTGGGAAAAAATAAATTATCAAGGAAACTTTCAAGTGCGTTCTCTTCTTCTACTTGAGATTTTTCAATCTTTTGCATAACATCTGTTTGAAGTTTTTCAATTCGGTCAAGAACAATTCCAAATGTTTCTCTAACTTCTGAGAAATGATTTGTTATATCTTCTTTTTTGACATTGCTGGCACTGCTGCTGGCGCTGGCTCAAATGTTCTTACTTCAGGTAATTTTCTCCTTGTTGTTCCATATAAGAAAGATATTGCAGAGATTGTTATTGCCGCCAATGCAATCCATTTGTTATATCTTCCGGGGTAAGATGAGAAACAACAGCCGGGGTAATTTCTTCCGCTATGCTTTTCTCAGTTGGAATAATTTCTAAACCGTTTTCTTCCTCAATTTTTTTTACTCTTGGTATGCCCACACCGTACTTCTTTGCCACTTTTTGAAGGCCAAGGCCATTTTTTCGATCTTCTAGAAGCTCTTGAATTTGAGTATCTGATAGTTCTTTGGCTGTGTTCATATATTATATAATTTTTATTGAGATATATCTCAATACATATGTCTACTATAGCTAGCAATATTGTTGGCTATAGCCGGATATATTGCTGGCTATAGAAAATATATAGCTGAATATAGAAAAATATATAGTTGGATACAGAAAAAATATAGCTAGTAGAAGAAGAAAACGCACTTGAAAGTTTCCTTGATAATTTATTTTTTCCCACAGAAGAAAAAGTAGAAAATATCTTAGATCAATTTGAAGAAAAACAAGAGAAATGCTGTCAGCCAAGTACATGGATTGCATTGGCGGCAATAACAATCTCTGCAATATATCTTTCTTATATGGAACAACAAGGAGAAAATTACCTGAAGTAAGAACATTTGAGCCAGCGCCAGCAGCAGTGCCAGCAATGTCAAAAAAGGTTGAATATAATAGACATATGGAGTAATAAAATCCTTATTCATAGTAGAATTTCTATTTTCAAAATATTTTATAAACTATCCTTGATTTGTTTGCAGCATATGAATTGATTTTTTTTTCGACAACTGGAAAATTACACTCTTCTACATGCAAAGGGTGTGATTTGGGATACCTTTCCAAGGGCGTATTTTTACGCCCCTGATTTTTTTCTTCTTCAAAAACATGTTTTCTGATAGCTCTTGGTAGCTGAAATATGGTGGCTGAAAAAAAATTACACTCTTCAAAATATTTTTTAAACTCTACCGGGTGGGTTTGCTGCATACAGCATATGTATTGATTTTTTTTTTGCACCACCCCTCCCCTATTGATTTTGCCAACTGAGCCACCACCCCTCCCCTATTGGAGGTAGTTGAAATATGGTAGTTGAAAAAAAATTACACTCTTCTAAAAATATTGTGTCTGGATGCAAGGGGGGTAAATCACCCCCCTTCATATTTTTAACTTTTTTTTCTGGAAATTATAAAAAGTTTTCATTTCATTTTTTACAGAATACAGACGCATAACGCATTAGATAAAACCAAATAAAAGGGCTTCAAAATAATTCAGAGAAACTGCAGCATATTCATGACCACCCCTCCCCTATTGGAGGTAGTTGAAATATGGTAGTTGAAACAAAAATTACACTCTTCAAAAAACTTTTATATTTTCAAATATAATTTTTTTCTGGAAATTATAAAAAGTTTTATTTTATTTTTCCCTGAAAACTGACGCATATGACTTCATAAAACTGACCTCCCCTCCCCTATAGATTTTGTCAGCTCATAAATCTGACCACCCCTCCCCTATTGATTTTGCAAACTGAGCCACCACCCCTCCCCTATTGGAGGTAGTTGAAATATGGTAGTTGAAAAAAAAATTACACTCTTCAAAAAACTTTTATATTTTCAAATATAATTTTTTTCTGGAAATTATAAAAAGTTTTATTTTATTTTTCCCTGAAAACTGACGCATATGACTTCATAAAACTGACCTCCCCTCCCCTATAGATTTTGTCAGCTCATAAATCTGACCACCCCTCCCCTATTGATTTTGCAAACTGAGCCACCACCCCTCCCCTATTGGAGGTAGTTGAAATATGGTAGTTGAAAAAAAAAAATTACACTCTTCAAATATATGTGCTCCATATTTATTTTTTGGCTCATATGACCACCCCTCCCCTGTTGATTTTCGGCTCAGATGACGTCATCAATCTGACCACCCCTCCCCTATTGGCTCGAAAAGGTAGTTGAAATATGGTAGTTGAAAAAAAATTACACTCTTCTAAATAGTAAAATTAATTTATGGAAACTGCAGCATATTGATTTTCCCATGACCACCCCTCCCCTATTGATTTTGCTAGCTCATTAATATTCATAAATATGACCCACCCCTCCCCTGTTGATTTTCGGCTCAGATGACGTCATCTGCCCGCCCCTCCCCTATTTGATTTTCAGCTCAGATGACGTCATCAATCTGACCACCCCTCCCCTGCTTTTTTTTACCTAATTAATATTCATAAAACTGACCACCCCTCCCCTATAGCTTTTATTAGCTCATTAATATTCATAAATCTAACCACCCCTCCCCCTTAAAAATAAAATTCTGATTTGCCCTAAAATGGTCATTTTTTCAGTCAATGAATTACTGGATGAAATGGTGAATTGAGCCAAAATCTGTCCCCCCTTACTACTAAAAATGATGCAACTTGGAAAAAATTTTGTGAACAAATGAATATTGAATTCAGAGAAACTGCAGCATATTAATTACCCACCCCTCCCCTATTGATTTTCAGCTCAGATGACGTCATCAATCTTGTGACGTTATGTAATAGACATTCAATCCACTGTAAAACATGTAATCCAAACCCGGCTTGGGGGTGTGTTCACATTCCTCGAGCGTTGTACCGTTTTGCTTCTACTAATACATTGTTAAGACTACAACTCGTCCGAATTACTCGTCTGGATCTTAAGGAATACAACGTTACATGGTGTCAGAAGTTTGTAAAAAGAACTTTACGCCTGATTTATCTGAAAAAAAAAGGTTTTTTCCTCTGACGTACTTTAAAGCATAGTGAAATCAGAACCACTATGTCACGTAAAGAAGAACAAGCGACGCCATCGAACTTACTACATCATGTTATGCCAACGAATATACCACTTCCCCCCAAACTGGAACTCCGTGGAAACTTACGATCAAATTGGATCAAGTTTAAACGAATTTGGGACAACTACGAAATCGCTTCAAGGTTAAACACGCAATCTAGTGATCTACGAGTCGCGACACTCCTGACATGTATAGGTCACGATGTTCTTGACATATACGATGGACTGCCATTTGCAAATGACGAAGAAAAACATGACATCGAGAAGGTACTACAACATCTCGAAAATTATTGCATCGGCGAAACAAATGAGATATATGAGAGGTACGTTTTTTAACAAACGCGAACAACAACAAGGTGAGTCATTTGATGCTTATGTAACGTCACTACGCACTCTATCCAAGTCTTGCAACTTTGGAGTCTTAAATGATAATCTGATAAGAGATCGAATCGTTCTTGGTTTACTTGATGATAGTACTAGAAAGAAACTGCTCTCTGAGCCAAAATTAACTCTCGATAAATGTATAAATATTTGTCGTGCTAACGAAACTACAACAAAGCAATTCAAAGAGATAACGAGCGAAGAAATTAGCACTGTCAATCATCGCCCGCGGAAAACCACAGGTAGCCCGCGCCGTAGCATCCAACGCAATACAGGCTCCGGCCCGGCGCAAAACCAACCAACTATTCAATGTAAGTTCTGTATGAAGTCTCACCCGAGAAAAAAAGAACTTTGTGCGGCATGGGGCAAATCATGCAATGCCTGTAGCGCACAAAATCATTTTGCTGGTTCGTCCGTATGTAAAAAAACCCACACAAAGCCAGTGCACGGAGTAGATGACGTCAATGATGACAGTGATAGCGACTATTCATTCAATTATGTTGAATCAGTTGGCGCCATAGATGAAACGCATTGTAATCGCAAGATTTTTGCAACAATGTCTCTTAAAGACAAGCCAGTTAAATTTCAACTTGACTGCGGCGCAACAGTGAACATTCTACCAGTTAATGAGTACGAAGCCATTACTCACGATTCCACGCTCAAGGGCCTAAGTCATACGAACAAAACCTTGTAAATGTTTAACAAAACCCAACTCAAACCTCTAGGAACTGTACTAATACAAGTAACTAATCCTAAGAATTTTGATAGTCTTATGTTAGAATTCACAGTTGTAGCCGAGGGACACATTCCTATCCTAGGAGCACAAACTATCCAACAGTTCGAGCTCATTACAGTGAATCACGATAAAATCATGTTAGTGTCCGATTCGTCAGCAACCCACTCTGATATCCTAGCGGAATTCAACGATGTATTTGAAGGCGATGGTAAACTACAGGAGAAACTCCATCTTCAAGTTGACCCCATGGTACCCCCGGTAATTCTTCCTGTACGCAAGGTTCCTTATGCAATCCAAGGTGCCCTGAAAGACGAGCTAGACCGGCTGGTCAAGAAAGGTATTCTGGTTCCAGTAGACACGCCTACTGATTGGGTGTCCCCGATGGTCGTAGCTACTCGACGAAACGGTAAAATACGTCTATGTATCGACCCAAAACCTTTAAACAAAGCACTCAAACGAAACCGCTACCCGCTTCCTCTTCTTGACGACCTACTAGCAAAGCTAACTAACGCGAAAGTGTTTTCCGTTGTTGACGCCAAGAACGGTTTCTGGCACGTTCAATTAGACGATGAAAGTAGCCTGCTAACAACGTTTGGTACCCCTTGGGGACGGTTCCGCTGGACACGGATGCCTTTCGGGATATCCCCAGCGCCTGAAGAGTTCCAAAGGCGTCTTGATACCGCCTTCCAAGGCCTTAACGGGGTCACGCCCATCTTTGACGATACTCTCATCTTCGGTGTTGGCAACACTGAAGAAGAGGCCCAAGCCGACCACGATGTAAAACTGAAAGCTCTTCTACAGCGATGTCGAGACAAAGGTATCAAGCTTAACAAAGAAAAAGTAAAACTACGATGCAAAGAAGTCAACTTCATGGGCCACATCATCTCAGCTGATGGCCTGAAGCCTGACCCAACCAAGATCCAAGGTATCAACGAGATGCCACCCCCAACCTGCAAACAAGATGTAAAACGACTACTCGGCTTGGTGAATTATCTACAACGGTTTGCACCCAACCTCTCCTCAACCACAGCACCGCTGAGAGACCTTCTGAAAGAAGGCATCCACTTCCAATGGGATGCGGTACATGAGCAAAGCTTCCTTGCCGTCAAGAAGGTCATCTCCGAGGCACCGGTCCTCAAGTTCTTTGATCCCAATGACAACGTTGAGATTCAGTGTGACGCGTCTGACAGAGGTCTTGGCGCATGTCTGATGCAGAACGGCCAACCAGTGGCATATGCATCACGATCCATGACAGAAACGGAATTCCACTATGCCCAGATAGAAAAAGAGATGCTTGCCATTGTATTTGCAGTAGAACGATTCGAGCAATGCATGTATGGTCGACCTGTCAAAGTACAGACGGATCACAAACCGCTAGAGAGCATATGTAAGAAAAGTCTGATCACAGCACCCAAAAGACTCCAGCGCATGTTACTAAGGCTACAGAAGTTTGACCTCGAGGTTACTTACAAGAAAGGTACAGAGATGGTACTAGCTGACACTCTTAGCAGGGCCTACCAAGCGTCTTCAGTCCAAGGTGAAACTGAGAAAGATGTTGAATCTATCAACATGGCCCATTACCTACCCGTGAAGGAAGACACTTTAACATGGATACAGTCGTCAACCGAGACCGATTCTGTTCTACAAGAACTCAAGGCAGTCATCAGACAAGGCTGGCCCCTAATCAAAGAGAACGTTGCAGTATGCATACAAGACTACTTTCCCTTTAGAGACGAGCTGACATTGCAGAATGGACTTATCTTCAAAGGTGAGCGACTTGTCATCCCTACTGCACTACGACACAGCATTATGGAGAAACTACATTCCAGCCATATAGGAATCCAAGGCTGTCTACGCAGAGCAAGAGAAGTCCTTTACTGGCCGGGCATGAACAAAGCCATAGAGGAGTACATCGCGCAGTGTGATATCTGTAATTCCTATCAGCCACAACAGGCTAAAGAGCCCATGATATCCCATGAAATACCATCTCGACCATGGCAGAAAGTAGCAGTTGACCTATTCCAACTACACGACAAAGACTACGTCATAACAGTAGACTATTACTCCAACTTCTTCGAAGTCGACCGCATTCTCTCCAAGACAGCAAAGGAAGTAATCTCAAAGGTCAAGGCACACTTCTCAAGGCACGGTATTCCAGACCAAGTCGTGTCAGACAACGGTCAGCCATTTGCATCTGCAGAGTTTGCAGACTTCGCTGATATGTATTCCTTCGAAGTCATAACCAGTTCACCCACATACCCTCAGTCAAACGGAAAGATTGAGAACGCCGTGAAGACAGCACAAAATCTTATGAGGAAAGCCATCGAAAACAAGAGTGACCCATATATGGCACTGTTAGATTGGAGAAATACCCCCTCTGAAGGCTTGAATGCTTCACCTGCACAAAGACTCTTCGGACGCCGAACGAAGACACTCCTCCCAACACCAGGTGAACTCCTACGACCTAAACTCCCAGAAAACGTCCCGCAAAAACTGAAAGAGTTGAAGGCAAAGCAGACCTACTACTACAATCGTGGTACGAAAGAGTTGCCAGCACTAAATCCGGGAGATGTGGTACGCATCGAACCAAGAAAGAGTCTGGGCAAAGGAAAGCCCTGGACCAAAGCAGAAGTAGCAGGTCAAACAGACATAAGGTCATACGAGGTACGCACAGAAGATGGAAGGATGTTCCGCAGGAACCGTCGTCATCTTCGCCTCTCAAAAGAAGCAATTAGACCACCTGTATCAGAAAAGCTTCCTTCCCCGGAAGCAGTTCCGCTGAACACTTCAGTGGAACCAACTATCCAACAAGATCCTGATCGCCCTACAGAAACGGAGGATACACCGGCTAAGAATGCTGAGGTCATAACAAGAAGCGGAAGAGTTGTGAAGCCGCCGCAGCGTTTCTTCTGAACATTGTTAGTTTAAGGTCATTACCGTTATATAAGTACTTAGAATGAGACACGTGATTGTATCACACGATTATAACTGAGTTATTATAAGAACACTGACATTTATTTAGTTATTTGTTACCGTTTGTACATGCACTCCCTACTCATCTATGGGAAGGGAGATGTGACGTTATGTAATAGACATTCAATCCACTGTAAAACATGTAATCCAAACCCGGCTTGGGGGTGTGTTCACATTCCTCGAGCGTTGTACCGTTTTGCTTCTACTAATACATTGTTATGACTACAACTCGTCCGAATTACTCGTCTGGATCTTAAGGAATACAACGTTACAAATCTGACCACCCCTCCCCTATAGATTTTGTTACCTAATTAATATTCATAAATCTGACCACCCCTCCCCTATAGATTTTGTTAGCTCATTAATATTCATAAATCTAACCACCCCTCCCCCTTAAAAATAAAATTCTGATTTGCCCTAAAATGGTCATTTTTTCAGTCAATGAATTACTGGATGAAATGGTGAATTGAGCCAAAATCTGTCCCCCCTTACTACTAAAAATGATGCAACTTGGAAAAAAGTTTGTGAACAAATGAATATTGAATTCAGAGAAACTGCAGCATATTAATTACCCACCCCTCCCCTATTGATTTTCAGCTCAGATGACGTCATCAATCTGACCACCCCTCCCTGCTTTTTTTTACCTAATTAATATTCATAAAACTGACCACCCCTCCCCTATAGATTTTGTTAGCTCATTAATATTCATAAATCTGACCACCCCTCCCCCTTAAAAATAAAATTCTGATTTGCCCTAAAATGGTCATTTTTTCAGTCAATGAATTACTGGATGAAATGGTGAATTGAGCCAAAATCTGTCCCCCCTTACTACTCTTTGTATAGGGATGTCAACAGTCAAAATCACTTTCAGCACTTTCCTTCATTGCACCTAATTCAGGAAGTTTAATCAAAGGGATCCAAACGCATGCATGGCATTAAAATGTTTGACAGACCGCAGTCACCAACTGCGACATTTTGTGATTTTCGTCAAAAGTGGCCATGCAGTACTCAATGCAAACAGCAGTAATACTCACTCACCCCATGTGTTATGATATTTGCAATGTGTTCATAAACTGTTGGTTCATAAGCTTCTCCAGCTTTTGCTGGTGGATTTTTAAACCTAAAAATTGCAATTACATATTATAAAACCATTAAATTTTCATTATTTTCATCACATGAAGATTCAGCAAAAATATTTATCAAAATAAATGAAAAGTCTTGTTTCTTTTTGTTTTCACAGGTGTTCACAGAGAACTGAATGTTAAAATACAGATGTAATTTTTTTTGCATAATTGATCAGTTTTATGTGCCATCATGCTCATTATTTTATATTGTACTATAAATCTCACAGGAAAAAAATTGTGATTCCCAGAATGTTTTTTTTTTTTTTTGTTTTTGTTGCACTTTCCCAACAATAACCCAAAATAAACCCATTTTTGGAATCCCAATTTTGAATGCAATGTTGGATTTTGTAGCATTTTCCCAACCATAACCCAAAATAAACCCATTTTGGGAATCTCCATTTTTTTTCCTGTGTCTGGTATAAACATAATTACAAATTTTAATCTTTACGAGCATTTACATGATAGGAAAAAATTAACAGTTGTGAGTGTTTGAATGAGTTCAAATAATGTCACACACTCAGACACAGACTTTAATTTATAAAATCAAAAATAATTTCATGTAAGTTTCTGCTAGCTGCAAGAAAAACGTTTAAAAAAAATGAAAACCCTCTAGAGTGTTAATAAATCAAATGCATTTAGTTGTCATTAGAAATGCAAATTTAGTAAAACAGATATTATATGCTTTATAATTATTGACAGAGACATTGAGAATTAACAGCATGTATAAACTGGCATTTTTCATTTAGAAATGGATAAATATTAAAGCAAAACACTATAGATTTCATTTCAAATATTCCAAATGAAGCATTGAATAATAAAACTCATAACATAACAAATTTCAATAAATAAGCGGAGCATTACCTGCTCAAATCAAGCAGGAACATATTCAGCTGTCAGGAGCTCGTCGACTTCACATCATCTGAAAACCTCGAGTTTGGATTGACAGAAAAACTGCCTGTCGTTCCTTTGGAAAATAAATACCCTTTACCATATCAGCAGTGATTACATCTCGATGAACTATCTTAAATACGGTCTAGTTTAGAAGGTTGTAACCATGAAAATTTAATATTGTTGTGTTCTGAATGAAGAGAATGAATGTGGTAAGTTCCACCAGGCGTGGCTAGCCTGTCCGTGAGAGGACTGGGAAATGATTAACAAATAAAAATCATTTTTCCATTTTTTAGTTTTTCTCTATTTGACCGTTCATTCATTTATTATTTCATTCTGTTGTTTTCAATTTCGATAGATATATAGATTGATTAATTGCATGCTTGATTGATTGATCGACCGATTGATTGATTAATTGATGGATGGATGGATGGATGGATGGATAAATTAATGGATTGATTTTTAGTGAAAAAAATATTTTGTTAGAAGTTTAAGATGGACTCAACTTTTTTATTTTTTTTTATTATCATGTATTTAATTTTTTTAATTTTTTCTTGTGACATCGAAGTCAGCGGCTGCTCGCAGAAGCCCATGCCCTTTTGGAGAGGCTATATTTTGCTAAGAGTTTCTGAAACAGATTTTCCAAAATATTAGTTGATTTATCGTAATAACTGTTTTATATTTTTTTGTTCAAACAAGGCAATGAGTGCCGTAGACCTCAAAGAGCAGGGCAATCGTCTTTTTGGTGCCAAACAATACGACGATGCCATACAATGTTATACGAAAGCAATCGTAAGTACTTTGAAAACAACGAATTTGTTCATAAAAAAATTATGAAACAGTTATGTTAAAATATATTGGTATTATTTTAACATTGAAATTGTCACCAAAATGGTTAGTCTTTATAAGGATTGTTCAAAGTATCACATAACATGATCCAACTTAACTACTTGGAATTATCTAGAAAAATCAATGCAGTTCTTAAATTTGATTTTTAGTTTATGATAAATCAAATGTTTTTTTCCGAAATATATATAGATGTTCTGTGTTTATTTTAAAAGCTGTCCTTTGTACAAGAGTGTTTTCTTCGCCATTTATTTTGCGTTGTGTGTTGGCTCTTCTAAGGTTATAAGACGCAACTCAGATGTATGTCTAGTGATCAATATAGTTATAATAAATATGAATTCCTAATCCTTCAATGTTGTCGTTACAAATTTGGCCAGATCGCATTTTTTGGTAAGATTGAAGCAAACCAGCTGAGACCTACTAGTTTTTTGAACAAACAAGAAGGCACTATTTGCCTCCAATTTATTGATTGATTAAATATCAGTTTTTAAGTCAACATCATACTGTTTACTTTTCATTCAATAAAAAAACTCTTGAATAATTTTCAGAAAATGCATAATATATTTCTTACCAGCTGGGAGCTACACTCAGTTGCAAAATTGTTGGGACATTGACAGTTTTTTCCCGTTTCCTTTCGAAACTTCTCCTTTTTTATGTATACAACGTTTTCACCCGCCTCAAATCCCCCTCCCCCCGCATCAATGTTGCATTGGCATTGTTGTGACATGTTAATCGTCATGGAGACTACCAACATTGTGGAGGGGGGAGGGGTTAGAGTTTGAGAACAATACTGAGCGGTTTACGTCTAAATTATGTGTAGTGTCCCGACTAATTTTGCAACTGAGTGTCCGAGTCATTTTTGCAATATAACTCGCACGCTTGTTTTATAACTGTAAATGAACCGTTTTAAAATGAAAAGCCTCACGATATACAACTAAAAAAAAGAATGAAAATGACATTTAAACAACGAAATGAGATGTTTTCACGTAAAAGAAAAACGTCAAATGGCAGCCATTATGTAATAGCGCGCGTAAATATGCAAGTTTCTTTTGTAAATGATCAAGAAGGAATTCCTTAGTTTTGTGTCGTGTTAGACTTGATCGTTAAGCATTAGCTTTTGCATAACACTTGTAAGATTGCAGTTTGTTACCTGATTTTACATTTGTCACAATAAAGATGAAAGATGATAGCCACAGTTAACCCGGTTAACTGTTTCAGTAAAGGATTATGATAGTCTAACAATTTTATTATCAAGCTGTTGTGGTTAACTGTGCAGTTCTTAAAGATTCAATATGCAAACATCTCAAAGTTATAATACATATGTAGTAGTAATCAAAATGAACATATGATGGTATATGGATATTAAAAATATTTGCGAATGACGGATAAAACGAAGTGAATTGAGAGGTTAACTGTGGTTGACTGTTCGTTGTCCATTTCACTTCACGTGGTATGAAAACATAACAATTTATAAACATGTCAAAAACATAATACCTGGTTTTAGCATGGGTTTCTTAAACCTATGGCCTTTAGAGTATTTAGACGATTAATACTATATAGTACTATATTGTACTATATAATTATAAAACAGTATAAACATTATGTACATCCTTATATATCAGAAGGCGAAGTTGTCTCAACGCACGACATGACATAATATGAAGTTGTTGTTGAGCCCCTTATTAACTAATCTTCAACTGTAGGTTGCCAGCGTTGTTCATATTTTGTAGTACTGTTGTTGTAGTATACCCGTGTTAGCTAGTGTGAGCGTCAATGCCTGCTACTGAATTTTGTCACCATTTATAGGGGTTGTGCTATATACGCGCGATGTGGTTTCATGTTTTTAACGTCATTGCATTTTTCACAAGTACAATTTTGACCAAAAAAATATTGCGATTTTTTCATGTATGACAGTCTAAGGTTCGGTAGGTGTTCATGCCACTTTGATTTATCAGTTTGTTTACTTTTGGTAACGCTTTCACACATTTGGTTTGCGCGAGAAAAAAATTCGGAGCCTATATTCAAATGTACAGTTATATCTGTTATTTTTTGCTAATCATTTTGTTAAGAAAATTCACTTTTTCGATGGCAATTTTTCACCACGTTTATGGATTTCCTCAAAACTCCATATTTAATTGCATTTTTATGAATTACACTTTATGTATCAAATTCAAGTTTGAATGTTTCTTGTAACTTTTTTTATCGACGGTGTTGTTCCCAGACACTCAGTTGCAAAATTGTTGGGACATTGACAGTTTTTTCCCGTTTCCTTTCGAAACTTCTCCTTTTTTATGTATACAACGTTTTCACCCGCCTCAAATCCCCCTCCCCCCGCATCAATGTTGCATTGGCATTGTTGTGACATGTTAATCGTCATGGAGACTACCAACATTGTGGAGGGGGGAGGAGTTAGAGTTTGAGAACAATACTGAGCGGTTTACGTCTAAATTATGTGTAGTGTCCCAACTAATTTTGCAACTGAGTGTAGGTCCAGATAATTCTGGACATACTGGGCTGGTTGCACGAAACCTGAATAAAGTTATCCACTGGATAAAGTTGTCCACTCCACATAATTTCTTTAGAATTTATCCACTGGATGCTGGATAGCGATTTATCTGGTGGATAACACTACTCAGGCTTTGGCCCCTGTGTTCCAGGTTTAAGTGTTACTCACAATTTTTCAAGCTAGGATATAATTTTTTTTCTTGCAGGTGAAAAATTCCACAATTCCAACATACTTTACAAACCGTGCTTTGTGTCACTTAAAACTAAAGAAATGGAATCAAGCAATATTAGACTGCCGACAGGCTTTGGATCTTGATGCTAATCTGGTCAAGGGACACTTTTTCCTTGGACAAGCTTTACTGGAACAGGAGTTTTATGATGAAGCAATTGCTTCTTTAAAAAGAGGTAACACGTAAACATCAATCTATCTCAATGTTATGCTGGTAGCTGGAATTTGAATGCACAAGGATATGCATCTACCAAATGTATAATTTATAAGCACTTAAAGCCAAATTTGTTGCATCACGAACCACTGTTTTGAAAACTTTGTTTTGATTTGGTCTTTTCTGAACGGCGGGTCCCGATACAACGAATTTGGCTGTATAAGCAGTATATATGACAAGTTTGGATTGTTATTGTATGGCTCATTGTGACCTTTGCTCGTTTTAGCTTTTGATCTAGCTAAAGAACAAAAGCTTAATTTTGGTGATGATATAACAAGTACATTTAGACTTGCAAAGAAGAAGGTGAGCTAGTTAATATTATAAAATGTATACATATATTTATAATGTGCATTTTAAGCCACGATTGCTGAAGGTTATGATTGAAGTATGTGACACTATCCCAGGTTTTTGTACTGTAATGCTGTAACAGAAGTGATCTTCAAAGTAATTATAATTGTCATATCTGTACATGTCTATGCATCAATTTTATTTGGTAATACTATTGTCAATTTGTGATGTTAGAGATTTGCTGTTGCTGAAGAAAAAAGGATTGCTCAAGAAAGTGAACTACAAATGTATTTAAACAAATTACTTTTAGAAGATAAAGAACGGTAAGTGGTTTTATTTAATAGTGTATGTCTTCAGCAGTCTTTCAGGTTTTCAGGTTGCATGTTGAGGGTTGAAAGTTTTTTTTCTGATGAAAATATGATGAGTTTGATGTTTTAGCTATTCTGTATTCAGTCTTCATCGGAAAGGGGCACAATATACGATCATGGTGAATGGTTCCTGAAATTTTACAAGTCTCACAAAATTTATCAGGGATCTCCAAATTTTGGAATTTAAAATGAGCGTCTCCGAGTGTGTTTTTATGAAATTAAGGGTCTCAGGCATGGAAAATTTTTGTAAAAAGTATCGGAATATTGTACAACGTATAGTCCAATGCAAAGTCTTGTGGTCAGTAAATTTTCAAAAATCTTGTGCTTGTTTTTGAAATATTACTAAGTCTCAGGCTCGAATTTTGAAACATGCATCTTGCTGACTCAAAAAGTGTCGGGAAAACCATTTGCCACTCCTATAGGTGTGTGCAAAATATTTGTATTTTACATGTGAAAATATCATTACATTTCTTCCAGTGTTCAAAATATGATTTTTCCTTGTGCACTCAACTGTAATATGCTGATGTTTAATAAGATAAGATCTACTGGTAGCTAATTTACCAGTATGTTATAATTTCAGATTATTAAAGTTAGCTCTTGATAAAGGCGAAGAAGATGCTACAAATATACAAAATATTGAACTAGAATGTGTAAGTATTTCAAGTTTAATCATAAACAAGATTGAAACTTTAGTACAGCATTAAATAATGTGTATTTATTTACTATAAGATAATCAACTGAAGGAAAATTTGAGTCTTAGAATTTTTGGACCTGATTTTTGAAAGGTCTTTAAGACTGCCATTGGTTTTGTTTAAGTTTGGTGATATGCAAACTGTCCCAGGATTGTTATTAAAAACATGTTTTCACCTGTACAGTTAATTTCAAACCATTTTACTTTCATGTTCATATTAAATCTCTTTTTTTGTTTTGTCTAGGAAAAAAGAATATCACAGCTAAATGAATTATTCATACAAGTGGATAACAAACGAAAGGTCAGGACTTTGCAATTAGTTTACATCATTTCATTTTTATTCATCTCCAATAATTTTCAATTTACAGAATCACGAAGATTTTATGATTTTTTTACAGTTTACAAAACACAAATTAGTACAATAAATGTCATGTAGTCTTTATCGAATTAAAATTATGACATTCTTGCCTATCCCTGTTTTATTTCATTCATTCTTTTAACAGAAATAGACACTTTCCTAAATTGGTCATGGTGCACAGGACAATGTTTGAATGTGATTACCATCTTGGGTTTATTTTGGATTATCTTTGGGAAAGTGATACCAAACCCATTCCTGGACCAACCTTGGGTTCAAATTTACCCATATTTTCCGCCATTACTATGGATTATTTCCCATGCAATTCCCATCTTTGGAAAATTGGAGATTCCATTTTTTCCTGTTATAATGGTATAAAACATGTTGTTTCAAAATAAGCCATGGCTTGATTTAAAAAAAAGACCCAACTTGATTTGAAGGTATTGTCTCATGATTGATCATTTAAGTAAGTATTTGGATGTCACTAGTTTGTGTTTAGTACTTTTTCAGCTGATGAATTACATCTTTTTTTAGAAACGAGAAGTTCCAGATGTTCTTTGTGGAAGAATCAGTTTTGAAATCATGAAAGATCCAGTTATCACACCCAGTGGAATAACGTATCTTTTACACATCTAAAGTAACCTATCACTGCATGTGTTCCTGCAAACAGCCCTGCAATATGAGTGCTAGAAATCACTAAACAGACTAAGCAGCTGTTTCGGTTTTCGTCACAGTACTAGTTAAGCATCATTTATCAGGTTGATTTTCTAATAGTACCATCACAATTAACATAGCATTCAAGTGAAACTAGCAGTCAAAGAGTCTTTAACTTTACTTTAAAGACAATCAGCTACACAATAGCCTCTTTAGGTTATATAAAAGTCAGGGTTTTACCTGCTCTCTGATTGAACGAAAGCCATGTGTTATTAGAGAATAATAATAATAATAATAAAATATTTGTATAGCGCTTATACAAGTCAGCTCTAAGAACATAAAGAACATAAAGAACATTTATTTAGTTTAGCATACATTCATTCACAATGTTCAAAGAGAAGCAAAACAACTTCATTTTACACTTAAACTGTTATATAAAAGAAATAGATATGTTCCATTTTTGTGTGTCACTCTGTACTCTTATAGAAGCAAATAAGACATCAAAATGTAATGAGAACAACAGCATGCATACTCCTGCATACTTTTTTTGACATCTGTGCATCTATAAGAGTATAGACGCACAGAAAAATGGAATCTATTTCTTAAGTAATGTAATACAAATATATCAAAAGGAATGTTAAAATATTATTTTGAAAATCAGTAAGCTATGTAGTCACTATGACACCACTGCAGAAGCTTTGGCATATTATTGGTTGTGTAATGAATTCCTTAACATTTGCATCAGTTATGATAAAAAAGTAATTGAAGACCACTTACAGGTCAGGACTAGTCATTACTATCACTGTGATTTTGATGATGGTGGTGATGATGATTACCATGATGATGAGTGATGATGACAATTGTGATGATTTTTGTAATGATGATGATGATGACAGATGTGGTGTCGATGACAGATGTAGTGATGATGACAGATGTGGTGATGATGACAAATGTGGTGATGATGACAGTGATGGTGATGATGTCAGTGATGGCGATGATGATGACAGATGTGGTGATGATGACAGATGTGGTGATGATGTCAGTGATGGCGATGATGATGACAGATGTGGTGATGATGTCAGTGATGGTGATGATGTCAGTGATGATGATGATGATGACAGATGTGGTGATGATGTCAGTGATGGTGATGATGATGACAGATGTGGTGATGATGTCAGTGATGGTGATGATGGTGACAGATGTGGTGATGATGTCAGTGATGGTGATGATGATGACAGATGTGGTGATGATAGCAGTGATGGTGATGGTGATGATGATGACAAATGTGGCGACGATGTCAGTGATGGCGATGATGATGACAGATGTGGTGATGATGTCAGTGATGTTGATGATGTCAGTGATGGTGATGGTGATGATGTTGATGATGACGATGATAGTGATCTCTTAGATGGTGTATTTGATGCTGACTTCTATTTTCTACCAATAATCATTTGTTTTAAATAACTTTTTTTCAACAGCGTGTTGGTCATTTTGATCCTGTTACCAGAACTGACTTAAAACAAGAACAGTTGATACCTAACCTGGCTCTTAAAGAAGTTATTGATGACTTTGTCACTAAGAATGAATGGGTTGTCTCAGAATATTAACAACCAAGATATACTGTTTACTGTGTATGTAAAAACATTTGGCAATGGTTTATGCTGAAAGCCAAATATATTTCTTCCAGTGCAGCCCAACAAAACTCAGTAGCTGACACTTTATCACATGATCCAATTCTAATAAAGTGATGAATTCAATAATACTCTGTGTGCAGAGTCGTACAGTTCTTTAAAAAATCATTTTTTCAACGAATATATATGCCTGTGTGGATTTGGGTCATGTGATGAAGACTAGTCATGCCATCCACTAAATACTTCATGTAAATTTTGTAAATACTCTTCATGAGTTTTGTTGTGAACGAAGAACTAGTTGCTTTAGCATTCATTGCAATTGCTTATGAACAACCTTTTGTAAATTATTTTTGTTTTCAATTGTTTTTGTTGTGCGCAATCTTTAAATAAGCAAAAATATGGATAATTTAATGATTTTGTTGATAAATGGATAAATCAGATGTTGATTTTAAGAAGATAAAGAAATGAATTCTTCAGATGATTTAAATGGGGAAAATTACATAATTATATTTTGTAAATAAGTTCTTAAACAAGAATTAAAATACAGTTTAAAGAGACATAGCTGTGTATTTCATGGTTTAATATTTAAATTGCATTTTGTGTCTAGCAGATGCACCTTTACTCTCAAGATAAAAAAAAAAACAGTGATATAAAAATGGCGGCGAAATATACAAATCATTGACCAGAGGCCAGGCGCGCTACAAACCCAATTCCTCCCCCCCCCCCCCCCCCCCGAAATCAGGAACACGGCAATTTATATGAAAGAGGAGTTTCATATATTGAAATGCACCGAAATGTTTCCAAAAAGCACAACAAAAGTAAATATATCTTTTCTGACAATATAAAATGTTTAATTTATATACGTACGGTAATAATCTATGACAAAGAAATATACAACAATTAGTATTGAGAACCTGTTTTTAACTCTACAGAAAGCATTAATTATATCCAAGGACATATAGATCAACATAATAAATTGTTCTGAAGTAGACGTTTACAAGACATGCACAAAAGATCGAAAAACACTCGCAATTCAAACTTATACAACGTTTACGGCGCAACAGCAAAAAAACTAGAAACTTTGATGTGAATAAATTCCCTTTTTCAGTATGATATGTAAATACAGGATACCCCAGGTTTTTCAATTCAATTGTAAATTGAAATAGGTATTAATTATTGACAAGTTACAACTATAACTATAGCAACCAATAGGCCAGGTGGTTTTCAAGCCAAAAGTGAAATGAAGAAGTTACCTTGAACATGGAGAGACTAACGTTCTTCGTTTCGTTGCTCTTTGCCATTATTTATATCTCGCAGGTATGTTACAAGCAATTAGAATTTAAAAATTGTCACTCCGGTTAACTCTTAGAATGACGTCTCAAAATATGTGGTTAAACTGATGTCAGTTAACTTTCAGGACAATATTTCTGATCAGTTTCGATCTTCTGTGAAAATTACTTAAAATATGAACTTTGCATTTAATTCTAAATGATTTCAACTTTAATAGTTAAAGACTGACAAATTCTATATAATTCGAAGTTGAAAGTGAAAATATATAGATTTTAGAATTTCTTTATCAGTTGCGTCATGACAGTCCTAAATTAAGTTTCAAAAGTTGTTTTAGCAATATCAAAGAAAGGTGTCAAGAAAGTTTTCCCGTTGAACTGCTATGATTAACACTGCAACTTGATGAAGAAAACAACAAATTTACTCTGGGAAAATAACCAAATTATACAGCTCGGAAGTCGATAAAACTGATGATTTGAAAGAATGGTGACTGCACGGACAAGGTTGTCGCGGTTTGCTTAGCATGGTTTCGGAGAGTTCAAGGAGTCTTATTTTTTTATATCTATAAAAATATTTGGACATGTACAACAAGCTTTAAGAAAGTCTTTTTTACAAATGGCACGGGGAAAATATTTTCTTTTTTTAACTTCAATTGTTCGGCCCAAAGCAGGAAGTCAGCCTGGAATATTGAAGTCCGGGCTGGTACGTGATAAACATAGACATAGTTCTGTATGCTCTTGTCAAATAAATAAACAGAATTAAAATCTTCTTTATGAATAATTCTGATGGGTAAAATGGATTTCATTTTAGGAGGGCCGGGAAAAACGTCAAAAAGGGGCCAAAACGCGCGACTGAAACGCCAATCAAGTTACCGAGAAACTGGCCGAATTAAACGGAAACCGTTTTATTACCAATTTTGTTAATTTTTTTTTTTACAAAAGGAAAGGAAGTATACAAACTATACTTTTTTGTTTTTGTTTTAACTGTTCGTCTGAGATGCAAATGTGTAGATATGCTTAGATCTGAGAAACAAATTAAAAAACCTCTAGTCGCTCTCTGTGGGATCCAAGTAAAACATATATCACTTGACAACTGCAATCATTTTAAATTGACGTGGAATTTCTATTTCTCTCGCTTGATTTGAACTTCATTTAAATTTATTAAAAACATAGTTATATTTGCTTAGTAACTACACTCTCCAATTAAAATTGGGAATATTTTTTTATTAATCTAGTCTGACTAAAAGAGCAAAGTTAAACAAGAGTGTTAAATTTCTTACTGTGCAAAAAACTATTCTACAGATGTCTTAATTTGAAATAAACTTGTCTTTTCGGACAAAATATCCGGGAATAATTGTCGGCGCGGGGGAAAATTACTGCGACGATAACTGATAACATCTTATTTTAATTTTCAACCATTTAAATTTCCATAACTTTTGGTTTGAGACAGGAAAACCTTGGAAAACAAATAAAACAAACTGAAATAAAATACAGAAGATATTAAAAATAATAAATGAGTAATATTAATCTCATAAATAAAAATCATCACACTATTTACACAAGCAATAAGAAATCCTGCCTTTGAAAAACTAATGAACAGCGACCGTCAGTCGTATCAATAAAAAACAGCATTAGACGACGTATTAAAAATCAACAAAAATATCAAAAACATGCATGTACTACAATTTTTCTATACGGCCATGGAAAAAAGTTGTAAAACTTATTCCCAACTTCTCAGTTATAACTATTTATACACTATTGGTATGAGAAACTTAAGTTCCGCCATTAGCAATAATGTCACTTGAATTTTATACTGGAGACGATGTAAGTCTGAAAGCACATTTAAAATTCAAAAATAACAAATTTAAATTATTTATACTCCTGATTGCAGTTGCCTTTGTCCAAATAAACACAATTTGTTGATCTAGCTTGTGAAGTAGTCCAGTATTCAAAATATGGTTAGGCAGAAACTGACGTCGATTTTGGTGGATTGACTGAACTTTTCGAGAAACAATATATATTTAGTCATTAATAAAAGTTTATTTTTTTGCTAATGAAGAAGAACAAGTGCTTCATAAAACATTAATGAATATTGTCGTTGATAACACAAGAATCTGCTTATGTCACAACCCAGTTAAGTGGGTACTTTAATTTCAGTGTCTAATTGTGACAAGCTGCTCGGAGAATACAGACTTTAATTGAAATGCCAAAACGGGACGGGATGTACTCCCAAGGAATTAAAACCGATATCGTATACTGCAAGGACGCGAAAGCCCCCTCCGTACACGCGTACGCGCGCGTGTGTACCAGCCTTAAAGTGTGCGTATAGCATGATTTGCGACATGCATATATATCTCTTAAATTCACCGTAAATCGGCTTTTCGCTTTTATTGCAGGCCGAACGTCCAAAGTTCTCCGCTCGTGTTTCCGACGAGTTCTTGTACATTGGCAAAAGTGTGAAAGTGATAGTCACTACAACCTTAACGGAGGCAGGCCCTCTCAATTACCGATTCAAAGTGCCTTACAATGGCAGCGCTTACATGAGGATACTGGACTTTAGGACGAAGGTCGACGACTCTAAAATCTCCCTTACTGGCAGTAAGACACCTAACTTCACGTCTACAGGCGGAGATGATATCATTGATATTGTAAACCTCGATCTAGGGACCGTGACTCCCACTGGAACCGTAGAGATAGTAACAAGCTTTTACGTAAGTAATAACGATGTATGGACATCGGATCGGAGCTGGGGGAGGCATAAAGGCGATAGCCCCTAAACGTTTTTAAGTTACCTTGAATTCGCTTCGCTTAAGAATTGTCCAAATTCGTATTGACATCAGATAAGTGAGAAATAATTTGACTCTAAAATCAACATGTATCATATTCTCACCTGGAATTACATTTTGGGAAATGTCACTATTTACTACTAAAGTGACAATTAATATTATTGCACAAATTTAGTGTTTGCACTCTATTGATGTTATAATGATATATTGGTCTTTTTATAGGCACAACTTCTCAATCATCCACAACTAAGCAATGGAGAAGATTTGTGGATCAATATTGGGGCAGAGTTTACAAACGCATCTATCTGGGCACATCAACATGCTATCAAAAGATTCTCTAGCATCGACACCACTCCAGTTCTTAATGCTTCTACTACTGTAGATCAGATGGAGAAAGATGATACGGTGGTTGATGGGTAAGAAAATAGCTAGCTGACTTACTTATATAGCTACCTATCTACAGTAACTGACAGACAAAGTGAACGATTTCTTGATTGACGTTTCTACTAGTGACTGCCGGCTTGTTGACTGATAAAATATAATATGACCAATTAACTTTGAATTAAGTAAAAATTGTAAATACTTGATTTTGTTGGAGACAGATTTTAATACATGAAAAAGGTCAGTTAACTGCCTCTACAATTCACCGAGTAAATTCAGATACCAACTGATCTGATCTGGCCGACATGTGAGGGTTTTTTAATGTATTGTATCTTTTTCTATCAGATCGACTGTGCACGTGACAGTCCGTCTAACCCACAATCCCCTCAAGTCGACAGGAGAAGTAAGTACAGGAGAGATTGTTCTCCTTCATCCATATTACATGGTGTACAGCAGCATGGCTAAGAATAATGCCAAGTCTGTTACAGTGACAACAAAATCCTCATCAACAACAGCAAGAGTGTTGGGGGTACGTACTATAGATACATTCCAGAGTATTTGCAGTCCCAGTATGCAAGACGTGTTTTTTTCAGTCGCAGCACAGTTTATAATAACCTTCATTTGATCAAAAATAAGTCATGCATATAGGTTCGCAAACTCTAATCACTTAATTGCGCACGCAACGAATTTTTTCAAAATACCCCTAAAAGATACCGGACGTTTTTCAAAAGGGCGTGGCTTCAAAATTTTTATCTCTAAAAGATATCAAAATCAAGAGTTTCAGTATAATCCCTAAAAGATACCAAAAAGTGAGGATTTGGCAAATCTCATATTTTAATTAAACCCTTAAAGAGACCAAATTGCTGATTTTTACCCCTAAAATATACGACGGGCATCCCCGATCGTTTACCACCGGAATTCCTGTAAACCCTCCGTCACTTCACAATTAAAGTACTCGATGTAAGTCCATGCATATGCGTGTCAGTGTCGATCCAAATGAAACCACAAAGAACGGCTTAGAAACATACAGAGTTGCCTATGATACCTTCTTTTATTTTCTCTACAGATAACAACCTTTAAATTCACGGACGTCATGGATTATAAGTTTACATTCACTATTGACGCTAGCAAGACAGGCCCCAAAGGACAAGTACACAAAGCCCGCATTGCAACACAAGTCTCGTTCACTTACAACTCACCATTCTATGGGACACCTCAGACTGGCTCCATCAAAACACCTGTCTATAAAACGATCAAGTTTTATGCCAAGAGTATGTTGATTCTTTTTCCTCTTCAAAATAGTATAGTTTTCTTCAATTCTGTGGAGGTTAATCTTTAGTCGGATATGCTTTTAAGTCTTAAGCAGCAGAATAAAGGTGAAGACCTTCATCTCGTACACGTTGTCATCTTTACAATACATTATCCGCAGATCTAACTGATTCTGACTTGAAGTTTTCCGGGCTTGCAAACCAAACTCCCGCTGTTTACTATAAATAAGACTCAAACCTTAACTTTGTATGTGTTGCAGTTTGTTGTGACGAAACGACAGCTGATTACCGTTGATGTCCTTCGCAGCGCGCTGTTATCTTATCTAATCATTTAGCTAAAATACACTTTCTTACTTTTTATAGAAGCTTCTTGCGAAACAGCACTTGGAATGGCAAGCGGTAGTATAACAAACAGTATGCTTCGGGCCTCGTCCCAATCTACCTCTGGTATAGCATCTGATGGGCGTCTCAATGGAGCAAAAGCCTGGATACCAGCCACTGCTTTGAAGTAAGCACCAGTGTATTGAGTTTTATAAAAAAACAGGCAGGCATATAGCCCTGAAGCGTGATGACGTTTTACCCCCGTCTCTATACCAGAATCCTTTTCGCATTGCTTTTGTTGGTTAATTATGACTGTTGTTCCTGTATTCTTGAGGGAATGAAACAATCTGAACATGAAAGCTCACTGTGTTTCAATTTCAATAAAAATGTCAATGTTTTTCAACGAGAAAACACGTAATTGGTGTTTGCATATTCAAACTGACTGCATGTATAAGTGTAAGTTGATTGCAAGATTCCCGCCACTTGCATGTTAGGCTCAATATATCACAAGCATTTGCTCATTCTAGTACCATTATTATTCTCAGACTTGATAGGAATCAGTTTATTGAAGTCAATCTGAATGCTGTCAAGGACGTAACAAGGATGCATCTGCAAGGCAATGGGGTCAGCGGTTCGTACGTCAGATCGCTACGAGTGTTTTACAGTGTGGACTGTGTTGTATGGAAGACCTACAAAACAAAGAGAGGTAGCCAGGTAGGTGACGTCACATACTGGTTACTATGGTGATTGTTTATTGGCGCTGCATAATTACTGCTATATTGGTGAAGTCACATAACATGGAAGGCGCAGCCGGATGAGGACATAGTTCCTCTTCCCTTCCCACATACCTCCCCCTCCCCACACTCACACTTTCTTAAATGTTATCATTTGCACAACTTTCCTGAAAGAAACACAGTTCATAATCAAATAGCTGCGGTAACCTTGTTTCTGCATTTGTCGCTCTCATTAACGTTATTATCTGCAGTTTTTAGAGGGAAACACGCCGCCGAATAAAGTACAATCTTGGACAGAACACTTCAGACAAAATACAAATTTTTGTACGTTCTTTGGTCTTGTGGCTGTTGCCGCCTCCCTCTCCCCCCAGAACAATAGTGTTTCAGTCTAGAAATGACGCTTGGGATAGCTGCTATCCGGGCAACAACATTGATCATGAGATGGGGTCACATGTCTGAAAAATGCGCATGAATTTGCAAAATGCATTGTATAAAAAATAGGCGTTTTTGCGCACGCTGTCTCAAGTTATGTTGTCCAAGATTTTAGCTTTGACACTATTGCTGCATTTGTCGCTCTCATTACCGTTATTATTTTTAGTTTTTAGAGGGAAACACCGGTCCTAATAAAGTAGCTGTGGTACCATTTGATCCTCCTATCAAAGCCAAGTGTATTCGTATCAACCCACGAGCATGTCATAAGGAGATTGGTGCCAGGTTTGAGCTGTTTGGATGTGCAGCAAGTGTCTCTCCTCCAGCAAGTAAGTAAAACAATTAGAACTATCTTCATGCCATTTCAAACCTTTTACAAACCTCATTCCTACTGTCAATAGTTTGTAGCATTTTGACTTACTCCGACGAAGGACTATAACGTCCGAAACGTCAGTTTCCACTATAATAACCTTTACGGTGAATCAACTTACAAACTCTTCCAACCGTTTGTAGTATTGTTTGAGTACATCTCTTACTGGCTATCTGTTCTAGTCATGTCTAACCATTTGTTGTCTGTAATCCAGGTAATTTGAAAAGCCGTACGTATCTGGTTGACATCGTCACCGACTACATCTACATCTGCAACGTCGCCATGAATAGGTCTGTACAACACTACCCCCTCGCGGGGAGGCATACAGCAAAAACCCGCGTATAAGAGCCTTTATTTTTAAATATCAGGTTCTTATATAGAGGGTACTAAAAATATGTAGGTTTCTGAAATTTTCAGATGAATATATATACATTTTTGCCGCTACTCCACTGATGAGAACCTAACTTCAACCTTTAGCCTAAAAAGGTTGTTATGTAGTCAATATGCAGAGGGTGTTAAAAAAGCAACATTTGCCCTGGCCTAATTCTTAACCAAGTTCTTATACGCGGGTTTTACTGTGAAACACAGCTATTACTAGCACTCATGTGAGATGCGGAGAATCGATCATGTTATCATGAAAGCTATTGGGTATGTGTGTGCAAACCAAATGAAAATAATTTTAATCTATTTCTTTTTTCCTAAATATCTGATTTTCATGCATGGACTACCAATCATTGAATGCAACATACACTGTCACTTCACCTCAGGTTTATTGATATTTAGTGCTAGCTCTTGTGCGCGTGCGAACTAAAAAAAGTGGATGACCTTCACGTATTGTGTTCTAAAACCGTACACCTCGATCAATAAGAGAGGGAGTAGTATATGAACACTTTATATAAACAATCATTTTGGACAATCGTACCCCCGGAGGGGGGGGACTCCGGGGATAAGCGATCGGGGATGTTCGTCGGAATTTTTCAAAAACACCCCTAAAAGATACCAGATCAGACGTTTTTCAAAAGGGTGTGGCTTTGCAAAATTTTCATCTTTAAAAGATAACACAATCATGAGTTTCAGTGCTATTCAACCCCTAAAAGATACCAAAAAGTGTGGAATTTGGCAAATCTCATATTTTAAACCCCAAAAGATACCAAATTGCTGATTTTTACCCCTAAAAGATACGGTGAGGATCCCCGATCGTTTACCACCGGAGTCCCCCCCCCGGGATCGTACCGTGCGTACTTTGCAAAAACATTAAAATTGTGTTCTGATGAATTGTAGGGCTGGTGGTCAATCAAGCTGCTACTACTCAAAGGATAAAAGCGTTTCATGGACTGGTAAGATTACCTTACGTTTTCCTGTCTTACTAATACTAATTTTATTTTCACTTCACTTTAATTTCTTTCATATTATCTTTTATTTTGGGTTTGAAGTGTATTAAACTTGATCACACTCTGTATGATACTCGCGAGAAGATTTCTCATACAAGTCAATCACATTGATACTGTATTAAACTTGTTCTATCGCACAGCTATCGACTATGATGTTCTAAACATCAACCTCATCAATCCAGCCACTAAGATCATTTACGGTATGGGAGAAGACAATACCTACTTCATGTGTCCTGCCACTCCCATCGGTAAATGTGCTCTCATATCAAAAACAGACTATGACACAGCTAAGGTAGTTTCTGGCGTGGTGCAAGCTAAAGTTGTAGACAAGATAACCGTTACTGATGACGCCAGCTCAAAATTGCCTGATAATGCAGATACGTTTATCATGCAGAACAGCAAGAAGATTGGCGGTAAGAATGAACATTGTATTGATATGAATTTTGATTGGTTGAAACTTTGGATTTCAGTACAATGTTACTTTACTTTAGAAATACCATTGATATTTTGCTAAACTGGTCTTATTCACCACGAGCGAATCAAGTTCACGTATTTGTACTCCATTCTTTCCCAATGGGGAAACAAGTAGTCTCGTTACTAGAGAGCTAGAATTATCAGAGCTGTATTTAAGACCATTTATAAAGACAATGCAGTGAATGCATTTAAAAAGGTCTAGCTTATATTAATTTAAATAAATGTTCTCAATCTCACTCTCAGTCATGCATAATATAAGCGTTTATAGACTGATGGAAGTAGATTGGTCGCACAGCACGCCTTTGCGCAGAATAGTAATACCACGTTGGACAAGAATATGAAATGTTGTTATTCCATCGTTGCAGCGTCACCAATTGGGATTCATTTCTGGGATGGAGCGACTTGGAAGACTAAAGCAAACTGGTTGTTTGCCGGTAAGTCACCGTCGTGAAGATCACTCAAATATATAATAGATACATAATAGATATCTTTCTTGTTTAGCAATATCGCCGTCATTATCACATGCATGCATATTTTAACTGCTATTGGACACGTTGGCACGACCCCCTCCCCCCTGAAAAAATCCTGTATCCGCCCGTGCATTATCTGTATCAGCATAATTTAATGCATCGACATCTTTTTTTATTTAACAAAATCGTAAATCCTAGATCATATCAACTTTAACAATTTTGCAAACAACAATTTGCAGAATTGTTCACGCTGGATTATAATTTTGTTCACAGATCCTTTGTAAGCAACAGTGAAGAAAAGTCAGAATATACCAAGATGACCAATAGTAATGAACACATAGCATAAACAGTTTTAAGAACAACTTGCACAACATGTATATCATGTATCTTAAGTGGTACGTCACGCGTGGCTTTGCGCACAAACGTTGCGCGCGGGGGCGTTTTCTCGGGAACATGTTTTGGGGAGAGAGTTCCAGGAACAAGTTCCTCCCTTGCGAGCACTAAAAGTTTTATAAAGAAACTGACAGAAGTAGGTTTCTTAAAGCACTTGTTATAAATGAAAGATATGTATTCCATTAATACAAATATATAATCATACAAATGTCTGCACATACATATACTAACTATAATAATCAATAAGGAGTTTCAATAAATTACTTTATGTACTCTAAAATAGACAGTCGACAGTTTATATAAACCACTTAACGTACCCAGACCTTTGCATTTCATAGCGAAATGATGATGAGTCTCGTTGGTTAAATTAAAAGAAAGAGGCATGGGAAGTTTTTCCGGATTTGCACTATCTGCATACATATTTGGCTATTTTTGTGCAGGGGCTTAATACCTTTTCACTTTTTTTTAGAAGGTGCATTTTCGAACTCGTCTAAAATGACTAGAATTGCACATTCAATATACAGATAAAGGATACACGCAAATAATAGACGTTCCCTGCATTCGCTGGAGTGGCTACGAAACAATAGAATCACAATGAGGCTGGAGTGTATAAATCCATAGATTCTTTGTATATCTCATGCACTGGAATCTATTGTTTTGTGGCCAGTGAAGCGAATGCGGGGAAGATCTATTGTTAACGGAAACAATTTCTGGAGAATTTAACTTTCCTGGCCTCTTCCCATGCCCCCTTAACAAATACATCTGTAGTACGTAGTTATCAATCATAATCTGTCGTGACGCAGTGTCACATGTCACAACATGCGTGACAATAAGATCGAGATAATACTCATTCACAGTTAGTAGCAAGATTGTTGCAGTAGTTTTTTTATAAACTACTGAAAAAATAATATTTCAATGCATATGGAAACCAGTATATTGATTTTGAATTGAATCGAGTAGTATAGAAACTTTTAATTCATGTATGATGAATTGAGCGTTCTTCCACTTTAACCTTATTTAAATCTGTATTGAATATGAACGTGGCAGGGGTGGAGCTGGGAAAAGACAAAACAGGTGTGCGTGACCCCCTCCCTCGATCCTAATAGACTCTTCTCTGGCCCACCCCTTGCCTACACATTATGTTGCAACTTTCGTGCAAGAAATGCAGCTGTATATCCATGTTATTTATATAGTTTACAAAATAAGTGTTTGCACTATTCACTGAAATAATAAAGATTTGCTTTAACAAAACAAAAAACAGTTTTCCATGTTTAATAATCTGATCAAAACACGCAGGATGCTGAGAGAATACGAGAAGAAAGAAAAGCCTGGTTCAGACGAGCAACGCAAGAATCGAAAAAAATTCGTTTTCTTGTGCTTGTGTTTGCATTTTTATTGTGTTAATCGGTTAAAACGCAAAAAGTGAAAATGCGAAACTTAAATTTGCATTGGTTTGCATTTTCGTTGCTCGTGTGAACCAGGCGCAAGGGTGGGATAGAATAAAAACAGGAGCTGCAACGCTCCTGCTCGCGCGCCCTAAAATGACAAATGAATCTATATCTCCTTGTACTAGTGCGAACTATCTTAAGCCCGCCGCACACGGTGAGCAATTTGCCTCGCGAGCCATTTCCTCACTTGCTCGAGAGACAAAAAACTCACCGTGTGCGGATAAAATTCGTCATTTTTCACCGCTCGCGAGACGTCTTGACGATTTCAAACACGCTAGAAAATTGACTCAGCACCTCGCGAGCGGTGAAAAATGACGAATTTTATCCGCACACGGTGAGTTTTTTGTCTCGCGAGCCAGTGAGGAAATGGCTCGCGAGGCAAATTGCTCACCGTGTGCGGCGGGCTTTAGGAGAATAAATATTTAAGTATTGAAGTGGTTTAATACTTTCATCAAACATTGTTTTCGACCAATCGTAGCGTGCGTACTTTCCCAATTATTTTATAATTAGTAAACTATTACATCTTTTTATTCTGCATATTAACATGATATAAATTAATCTGTACAAATGTACAAATAATTAAACGTTGCCAGCTTTGATTTCGCTTGTTGTTACAACGCAAGCGCACTAGCGTTGCCAACAGACAAAGATTGGAAATGATTTTTTTGACACATTGTTGATACTGTCCTAATATGTAAGCAAAGATTTCAACAAGACGCGCCTTGGCGGAAGTCATCTTAGTTACTTTTGGCTAGTTTTATTGCTGCTACGTTATCGCGTTGAAAACTCATTTACTGAATTCTTTACTAAAGGATCAAAAGTTCAAACTTTTTTTAGGAGTGAGCATGCGTACTAGGAAAGTTAAAAGCCTTAGTAAAGTTATGTTAGCTGTTTTCAGATATGTGTAACTGAGTTATCGTCTTTATTCGAGTTTAAATCAGTAGTTACACGATCAAAAGTGCATTGGCTTAATGAAATGAAGGCTCTTTCAAAAGGAGTCTTCGCTACCTTGTGAAAAAACTTTGTTTCAGTAAGGCGAGTCAGTCAATAAGTACTAACAGAATGTATCCAATAAAGTATGGTCGTTTTGCAGAAAGCGTAAAAAAATCATTCAATTGTTTGTTTGCAACAATGACGCTCTTTGTACTGCCTCTAAAATAAACCCGCGTCTGTATATATTAAATACAGGGTTTGATATGTACCAGTTAAGTCTGATATATACACAAACATTACTAGTTATAAGGTTCATTTGAATACTTTGAGTAAAACAATGTCCCTTCGCCCTTTTAAATCCTACTCTGTCTCAGAGAATTTCATTTTTCTCAATGCAAGTGGTTTGTACTAGTTGTTTTTTGATAAAATGATTTCTGCCATTAATTGTTTGTTGCAAGTTGTAGGCAGCAGTATTTGCAGTTGACTTGTTACAGCATAACCATGGCAACAGATCAGTTGTGCATAGTCTTGAGTAATCTCGAAGTATTCTCCCACAATATGCTTGTTCACATACAAACGTGGCATAAGCGACAAAAACTAGATTCGAAATAAATGCCACTAAACTTGACTAACTGCATGGCAAAGTTGAATTTTATGTTGATTCTTCTTTCGTGGCTACACTGGACAGCAAACTGATTTCATAGCAAATTAAAAAATGAGTTTGCTCATAACAAAAACTGACTTCTTTATGTTACTTTGGTGTGCCTGGAACATAAAAGCTGACCAAATATTCATGGTTTTTGTTTTCACCACTACAGATCAGATCTTGAACTTCAAAGCTGGCTGTACCACAGGAATCCCATTGATGATATAACGCACAACAGACTAAATTTCAACTGATGTGTGTATTCAAAACCTGCCGGTCTTCATTGACACAGGAAACCCACACACCATCTATTTATTATTATGCTTTTTTCGTGAGCTCGTTAATTCGTTCGTGTTAAAACTCCTCTGCGGAGTCATGAGACGTGTTGAGACGGTCCGTCTAGCTGTGACGTTCTCATGAAGACGACTCCACTGTAGACACAAGACGTGCTTGAACCGTCTACGGAAGTCTTCAGAGACTAAAGAGTATATTATTGGGTTGATAGAACTATTAGCTAATAATAGCAATGTGCAAATGTTATAAATAGCCCAGATGTATTCAAACTTATTGACATCAACAAAGACAGATACAATACGAAATACATGGAATGGTAGCATGGTGATAGAGAACGCTAGCACAACGGGAATGAGAATCTTGAGAGCTTTGGTATTCTGATCGTCGTGTTTGCGACATTTCCCAGTGTATTTCTTTCCCACGAGATTGCGCATGTCCTTATGGAGGGTTTTGCTGGCACGGATCTTACAGGCAATTTCTCTGTATGTCCACAATATCGTGGCCAGCGGCAATAAGTACCAGAAGAAGGAGAGAGAGAAGACGTAGAGACGAAGGGTGATTTCTTGTTTTGGCCAAAATGGCGTACAGTCGATTGTGTCATTACCGTAAAGACCTACAGCAAATTCCATGACAAAGTATAATGGAAAAACAATATCCAAGAATGCAAATACCCAGATAAACAATATCACCCACTTAGCAGCTCGTAGTGTCTTCTGCGCATGCATACTGCGCACAATAGCTTTATACCTATCGATTGCTATAGCAACGATTGAGCCAATAGAAACCCCGTAAAAGATATCAGACATTGGATAGATGACTTTACAGACGAAACTACCAAGCGGCCAATGTATTGGATCTTCCGTCTTGACCAGAGTGAACGGATAACATACCGCTAGTATCCCCAAGTCTGCTATGGCCAAGTTCAATATATAATAGTTGACAGCAGTGCGTGTCTTACGATTACAAGCCGTTATTATAACAACTAGTAAATTACCCACAATTCCTACCGAACACATAATCGCACTAAGACATAGTCGGAAAATAACAACAGCTCTTGGTTCTAGTTCATTGTGTTGTGTCGGAGTTGTTAGTGCCCCAACACTCGCGTTTGTTACGTTCCTTAACATCGATGTATTCATATTTGGACGTAGTGTCGTCGTTGTAGCTTTCTTGTTGTTCTTTTTTGGTCAAGTGTTTTATACTCAATCGCACAGATGACTCACTTGAATGACGCCACAAACCTAAGAGTAATGAACTTTAATTAGCAAATGGAACATGTGATCACACACAGCACTATTAGATAATTAAGAGGTCTTGTACTACAGCTAAAATCAGGAAACTTCAAAGGTAAAATGGATGATTTCATCGGAAGTCATTACTATATGTTAATTACAGACTTGATCAAGTGTTCTATTTTGTGCGATAATAAACTTCCAGCGTGCTTGCGATCATTATTTCACTATAATATATCGCCTGCGGTAAGTCAACGTCAACTTTTTCTTTCAAATATCATTACATGTCTATACTTTCTACCCACTACAAATTGTTAATATATCTTGCTAATTTGACAATATTTAAATGACGCATTTACAACTGATTCATCACCTATACTTTTTCTTAGTGACAAAAAAAAAAGAAAATATTGCCTAATGACTAAGTGAGAAAGATGTCAGCAAAAATAAAAACACTGAGACATATGGATGGACGGTGTAACAGAAATAATTTAAATATAAGATCAAAGAACCAATAATATCAAGGACTATGCACGCGAATACAGTAATTATATTACAATAAGCACAACACAACAAAGTTGGAATAGCCGCCTACCTATAAATACAAAACAACCAGTAAATTCTTAGATCGATGTGTACCAGTATTTCCCTGATAACAGTATAATGATAACACTATTGATATTGAATCTATTGATCAAATATAAAATAAGTGAATGAAACAAGAATTAATTTCTCTTTCGGCACTGAGAAATACATTCTCATGATCTCGTCTTTATTCGGTATCAGTTCTTTAGTTTTAGTTAAAACAAATATCGCTATTCAATCTTTCACCATGACTCTTTGTCGATGTTAAGTTCCTTTTAAATTCTATATTTTCCGTCTCTCCGACAAATTTTATCGATCAATCTTCCATCATGAGTTCTTTGTCGATTTTACAGTTGGTCTCACTTCTATTCTGTTTTTGACATTCAAAATTTCAAAGATTGCATGCAACATAGAAAGCAGCCTATCAATTTTGATCAATTGCTAAATACAAGCGAGACCAATATCTAAAACGCTTAACGATTCTCTATCTTTTTTGCTGTACGTTTAACAGTGATTTATACGACAAAGCTGATTTATAACGATGTCAATTAAGACGGTTGATCAGTCTGCGTTTGTTCCGTCGCAGTTAGTAATGTAGTTTATAATTATGATTCATTTCTCTCAGCAAATGCATTTTTCGTGTATTTATCGCTAGTATTACCACAAAAAGACGATAATCTTGATCATCACCGAGCTTGGCAGTGAGTATATTATAGTCTGTATTCATAATAACTTAAAGTCCAATATTATGATCAACAACAGTTGCGTTTTAAACCAAAAAAAGGTAGTAAGTCTGTTATATGATTACAAAACCTTGCACAGGTGGTATTTCAGGGATTTTCTCTCTTTGTTTAGTTTAAAAGCGCACGAAAATTATGATTAATTATGATCCAAACGTATATTGCTATTTTTAGAAAAAGCGCCCGTTTTTTTTTTTCCCCTGTAAACATGCGGTATTATTTCATTGATTAGTAATTAATATCAAAATTGTTTTTTCCTGGCAGATAAAGTGTGCATTGATGCTAATGATTCCATCTGTGACGTCATCTATAGCTTTACGAATCCACACGTGGAAAATCCCCACTTTCAAAAGAGCATTCAAAATAACTTTTGTTTTTGGTGATAAAGACGTCATTCATGTGTAGATGGATTTGACAAAAATTATTCACTTTGAAGTAGTGCAAGACCCCGTTAATGTTGCCACAGAAGGGACATCTCAAAAAGACTGTATATACAGGGTGCCCGTTTTAAGAGTGTAACTTTTACAGATCGAAAATGTAAAAACAGGGTGACAGCATCTAAAGCCCGCCACTTTTTTTTGCACCTGCTGGGACCGGTTGCTCAAAGCTCGATTAATGTTAATCCAGGGTTAGCTCTAAAGGTTTTCTTAAGAGTCTACCTAGGATTAGTGCTAATCGAACTTTCAACAACCAAACCTAGACGACCAACCATCAGGCCGAGTATGCTACTGTATGATACTGTAGTTCAGTGATAGGCTTCTTCTCGGCTGTGTTCAATCTTTTAGATACTTATCTGACATAAATTGGCCGATTGGAATCACTGCCCTTCATTCTTTACGTGTCTAGAAATTATTGTTAATTTTTTATATATATTGAAAAATAAAATCATTCTTTATTTTGTTAATTTCTTGTTTATTTACTTACTATTTTCTTGTTTGTATTTCTTGTTTGCTTATTTAGTATTTTCTTGTTTGTATTTCTTGTTTGTCTGGCTTATTGTTTGCTTGTTCGTTTACAAGTTTATTCATTGTTTGCTTTCTTTGTTTTCTATTTATTTACTGTTTACTATTTGTTTGTTAATTTATTTTTTGCTTAATTGTTTTCTAGTTTGTTCATTTATTGTTTGATTTTTTGGTGTCTTGTTTGTTTGTCTAACAGTGCGCTTATTTGTTTACTTTAATTTTTTGGTTATACACTTTGCGTATTTGCTAACTTGCTTGGTTGCATGCATGTGCGCGCGCGTTTCAAGTGTCATTATTCTGTGACCACATAGAGAGGTTCATAATAAAACCAAGAACTTTAACTATACTTCTCCATTCTACATTTTAAGCCCTTACAGGGATCATTCATCAACTGCTCAAACCACAGAGAAACTAACAAACACGCAATGCACGAAAATCCAAGAATATGCTCAACCACGCGCGCGTATAACGCAATCATTAACAGGTTTCAATATACACAGCAGAGACAAGTTCGATATCTAATGGTCCATCCCTAAGGCATTTGGATACAATTTCTCTGGAGGCCAACTCGACAGAGAAAAAACGGCAAAAATAACAACTTTCCGCTATTACATTTTTTGGACGGGACACAGTTGCCGGATAAATTTCTTGAGTGTTTTTGTAGCGATAGGCATTAGTATGCAAATTATGAGAAAATCGTGAAAAAAGGCTGGAAAGCACGGGTTTTTTTCTCTCGAAAATGTTCTATAAGATCATTTCAAAACTCCGGATGCTAGTATTCAACTTACTTTATAATTGTAAATCGATTTTAATTAATGAAGAAATTATTATCTCACAAATTTAAAATTATGAAGAAGTACACTTTGTGGCTTCATAATTTTAATTTTTGACTACACTGACTTTCTTAAAAATCAGTTAGAGTTAATACGAAATTCAAATAAGAAAAAAAGCACCATGTGTTATAATTAAACGTGTTCACGAAGAAGGGCTTTTGTTTCAGTTTTGTTTAGACTATTATAAATGCGCAAATTAGGCCATAACAATCCATACATTGAAATAAATGCTGTGTGCTACAGTGATTATCTGTTAAATAATATCATTATTTTAGACAGACCTTGAAATCTGTATTTGTTAAAAATGTAGTTAAGATCCAATTACAAAGTGAAAAAAAAAACATATCGCAGCATAACTATCGTTTCCAGCAGAAAACATAGTGACTGACAGTAGTTTCCTTCTTTAAAAAGCTATTCAAAAACGACCAGTTGTACGGCCTGTAGCGAGGACGAAAAACAAAACAAATTTGAATGACAGAAATTTTGATGGTAATTTTCGTCACAATAATCCAGAGAAAATAATAAAGAAAATAACTTACTTTTGCTGAAATGAGGTAACACGCAATGTGGTATATTCTGCTATTTCGCAATTATAGACTTTGACTAAAACATGTAACACCCATCTGGACTGGTCTTGCTTTGGAAGATAATGACTCATAATTATTAAAGCTTATTTGCATTTTGATCGAAAACCTTAAATTTCAAGGTGTCAACCGACGGAATAATTAAAATAGATTTTTGTACGAAAACACAATCTTATTGTTGGTAAGGTTCAATATCTACACAAAATAAATGAACATAATTGAGAATGTTGGGTATATATACAATGAAAACATTTGCCTTTCGTAATTGCTTGTTGGGGATTTCCAGGAACTGAATGCTATTTGTAAACTGGTAGGTCTTTTGGTCAATTTCATTATTAATACTAATGAAACCTTTTGTCATGGATGGCTTTTAGCACTAAAGTTCAATTAAAAAAACTAGTTCGTATTTTTTAGAGACATGATTAAATCTGTTTATTAGTATCGAGCGGGCCGGTCTATCATGAAGAAGGCAAACTAAATGAACACATGAATGCCTTATGAATAGCATTGGCTTTATCTGGAATTTTGGTCCTCTCAGATAACGACGTAAAGCTTCGTTCACCAATCTGCAGAGGGACGTTAAAGAACCCACACTACTGTTCGAAAAGAGGGGGGAATTCCCGGTGTGTGTTGACATGTCATACTTATTCATGCTAATTACTAACCCCTCATGATTGTATCTTAATAGCGGCCCGTATAAATATATAAAAAGTTGTAAAACGCATGCATTGAGTTGTGAAATGCGCTATATAAGCACCTCACATTATTATCATTTCCACTGCCTCCCAAGAGAGGGAGGGAGGAGGGACTCTGCAGCTGGTTGCCATCGGGCAGGGATGGTTGTTATATCTTTTAGGGATCAAAAGCAGGGATCTGTATGGTATCTTTTAGGGCCTATAAACTTTTTCACACCAAAAAGTCTATCTTTTTTTGGGTAAAATCGTATATTGACACGCCCAGTTTCGTAAAATCCCGGTATCTTTTAGAGATATTTTTGAAAACGATAGATCGGAGTTCCCCCCCCCCCCCTCCCCCTAGGGCTCTGCATGCATATACCTTGACCATGGTCATTGTCACCATCATTGGCTACAGAATAGTTGTTTACAAGCACTGGGGAGCTGGCAGTAACGTATTATCTTATTCCTGTAATCCAAGTATCTCGGATTATGGCCAGTTTCATTTGCAGAAGATTGTAGCTAGCCACAATTATCGTGCGTACAAATATTACAAAAGCATTGCGGTTTAAATATCTACGTGTATGTAAATCCTCTTACTCGTTCATTTCAAGTATACTGTAATGAATCGACCTTTGAGTATCTACAAAAACAAGTCAGTTTTTCTTTCTAGCTACTTGGTCTCTAAGTTGAATCTCTACAAAAGCAAGTCAAGTTTTCTTTCTAGTTACTTGGTCCCTAAGTTGAATATGTACAAAAACAAGTTTTCCCTAGTGTTGAATTAAATATCTACAAAAAGAAGTTTATGTCAGCTACAAAACAATAGCTATATCATATAGTTCTATTTTATCACTAGCTTGCTACTTGACAAAGTAATGATTTAAGGTCGAATATGAAAGTAATTCTATACACAGATATCCCCTTATCTTAGCAACTTAAACGTTTTCATTGAAAACACACCTCGATTTCATTAAATATTACTTTGAAAGTATATTACTTAGACTTTCTGATTTCTGCGTAAAACGCTTGACAATTGACCGCAAATTACGCCTTGCTCCGGCCATAACGGTCAAGGTTTAACCACAACAAGTTGAGTGCATGGAAACAACGCACGTATTGTTGTTTTCGTTCAATGTGTAGTTTATTTGATGTATTCGTGTTGCCTGGTAATGCAAAAAGAATCTCATTTCTATCTAAGTTGTTTCTTAAAATGTCTTTTTACAGATGGCTTCTCTTGTAAGGGCTAAGTCTTGTGCAAACAATAAGTTCAGTGAACACTTAAAGTAACCAAAATTGTTTTCGACTGTAGTCACTTGAAAAAGCTTACGACAAACAGCACATTACCACTAACTGCAACATTTCAAATGAAAATGTAAATTTACATTTAAAACTGAATAATACTTGAATATATGTACATCAGTTATTGATTGCCATGATATTCGGATCCTATACGTTTCTATTTGTGCACAGGCGGTAAGCGCAAAAATAAATCATAGCAGAGTCAAACTGTCCGTTAAATAATTCTCAATAGAGAAATATCGTTTGCATAACTTGAAAAAAACCCAGTCATTTACGAATGCAATTTTTCAAACTTTTCATTACTACCACACACATGATCTTTAAAGTATCAATATTAATATACAGAATATCAATTGTGTTATAAAAAGCTTATTAAAATAAACCCAAAATTATATGATACATTGTTCTTAGTAAACTAATGTTGTCTTCTTTTTTTTTTTTTTGTTCTTTTCTTCGTTTAGGTAATTTTCTTTTGACCCTTATATGAATATTACGTCAGTACACTTATGTAATTATCCTAAAAAAATAATAATTTATTTGTATGAATTCATTCTAATCAAAAATATTGTAAATAAATTAAAATTGAAATTGAAACTTGAAATATAAAACAACAAAATTCGGTATACAAGACAATATATTAGTTAACTTTCATAATTTCATAAATTTCCAAAAAATATTTTACTAGTTAATTCAGTCTGATATTGTTTCTATGGCAAATGAATAGTTTAATTATATTTATTTGATTTTCATATCATTTAGACTTTAGTCGTTTGACTTTATACAAAAACAACGCAATAGAAATCAGGTTTTCATAATCACAATTTTGTGGGTTCACGACGTTATAAAATTATCATAAGATAAAAAAAAAGATTTGTAAAAATGTTCACACCTGTTTTAATTGCTTTTACTTGGTTTTCACTTTAAGAGCGTCACCTGATATTGCAATAAAGTTATCATCAATTTTTGATTCACATTTTACACAAAATTAACAATTTGCCAATAACTGCAGAAGACAACGAAGTGACAAATGCAAAATTCATGATTGAACTATTTCACAATTCAACTGTCTGGCTATCACTGACAAGTGAATAAAATAAACTAACAAATAGGTTGCTTTGCTACGTCTTTGATTTGCTCGCCTCATTTTCACATTCATGGAAAAGTAAACTGTGAAGAGTAGCAAAAATACTACTACCCGCGCGTACTATAAAAATACTTACTTGTTATCCAGTCGAAAGAACTTGTTGACTTAGTCAAATCTATATTTTGTTCAATACAACGTTTGCATTGGCTAATAGAACTATGTATTCCACTTTTTTTTTATTCAAAACTATATATCAATGCAATATTTTTAATCAAATGCATGACTTATAAAAATAGTTTTGAAACTGACACTGTTCAGTTTGAAACACATTTAAACATAAATAACCTCAAATCTGACAGTCGTATTTGGTTTATGCTTTCTTGAACATGTTAACGTAACTCACAAACTTGCTAGTTGTTGCTTTCGTACTTTACTTGCTTGTTACCTAACTTACTCACCTCCTAACGTACTTTTTTGTGATTTGAGAACACGCGCCGTGCGCAAAACAAAAGGATTAAAATTCAAAAAAGGATTTAAATTCAATTCCGTACTTACTCACTTATTCAATTATTGACTGACTGACTTCAGTTTTCTCTTACTTTGCTGAAAAACCTTGCAGCCTTGTAGAAGTGTCAGCATATGCGAAGTCAGATGACTTTTAATTAAAGCCGAAGTCGCTATAAAATGAGTGCGATGAAACCAATCGACGGTTTTAATTTCCAGTGCGTCAAGCACAAGCTTAGCCGTTAATATCAGTAGATTTCCATAGCAACATTAAACCAGAGGCTAAGTTCAAAGTACAAAGAACCCATGTCATCGCCGACGCTCAACGTTTAGACAAGCTTGAGAGCAACATTCTTTTCTATCTCAATCTTGCTTTGTTATTGGATCAAATGATCACTTCATTTCACAATTTTCAAGAGTTGATCTGCGAGACACTTCACTTTATATGCTTTCAATGAAATGCTGCCTTTACACCAAAAAACCGCTAATTTTCAATGTCTATTTTAAAATACGAACTACAGCATAGCACAGAAAAGTAAAAGAGAAGAAAAAATAGAGAAACAATTAAAGCAATAGATGTTGGTGGTTTTTACAAGTGTCTGAATAAAAAAAACGAAATTAAAGATTGAAAGAACAAAAGCACATAATGACGTCACAGAAGATAAGAAAATCGACAAGACGTCAGTTCCGCGCCAAAAACTCGGAAACTTTCACTTTTTAACAAAACTTGTTGATAGTCATTTTTCAGTAAAAGTCATGTAATAACCGCCATTTTTATCGCGTCTCGGGAAAGATTAAAAGAAGATCTTTAAAAGAGCTTATACTGATTAAAAAACATCAATTCGGGTTTAAAGGCTTAGGAAATCAAAATTGATGACTATATTGCTGCACATTTAGTAGAGAAGGTTTGTGTCGAAACGGTACGCGTGAAGTTAAAGTACAACAGGGATCAACATAAAACTCTGACTGACTAGCCTCGTTTCAGTGATCTTGCTCCAGTACATAACCGCTCCGTTCGACATACATGGGTTTGAAACGGAATTATGAAAACGCAATTATGCACAAACAGCTGCCGCGTAGGACAATATTAAAAAGTGCCCTCCGTCTTAGCAATCAATCAGAACTATATATTTATGTAATATAAACTGAATGTGATTACGTAATAGTTCACTATCAAGAACATCGAGATCCTTAGATCCTTAAGATTTTGGAAAGCTAATTGGTAATATAAGGTCGAATTAGTAGCAGTTATCTATAGATCAAAATGTTTTACCTTTTTAAGTAAGTCAGTGCATGCATTAGACGCGCCTTTTTTTTTCAGTTAGTGTTTTTCTACATCGTAAAAACTTCCATAAATAATAAGTACTTCTTTAAAAATAGCGCTTAGAAACTTACGTCAAGCGCTCGCAATACTTAAGAATCGTATTTCATTTGATCGCTTTCCTACGATTTATCTCCAGGAAAGAAATCGACTTGTTATTTCCTCAAGCACTATACATTATGAAGTGGCACTGGACGGTAACTTACAACACAAGTTTTTAACTGAAGTGTTTTACGCATCTTAAACCAGGATACGATTGAAGTAGGTTTCTTTGTGAAGTTGCATTGGGTATGATAAGCTGGAACGCCTACCATGACAAAGTCATCTAAGGTGTGGGAACGGACGTACACAGACTATAAATACACGATATACTTTTTTTTAAATAAATCGTTTTGCGATTCGGTGAATTCAAGCAGGTTTTTTATGTTAACCATTGATTGTGTGAATTTTTTATATAATTCAGTATGTTCACGACTAAGCGATATCAAAAGAGTATGAGATAATAGAGCTTATCCCCGGACCCCATCAGGGGCTCTACTCGTCGTGCTGTTTTTAGAAACTTGTTAACAGTCTCTCCACTTTTGTCTTGAGAAGTTTAGACGATGCATCGCGCCTCCTGCAATCTGGCCAATCACGTTCCGTTCCCGAAATAACTTCAGTTTAAAAATAGAATGAAAAGATCCCCTGACGAATGTAAGGCCCAATACGGGGGATAAGCTCTGTTATCTCATACTCCGCTTGGCGATCAGTACAAGTGAGAGACTGTAAAAAGTATAAGAATTACGTGTTAAGAACCATGATCGACACTATTGCCAGTACTTAGCCATTACTCACAGTTATGCGATATACTCTCATTATACTGAAGATCTCTTTGGCTTTCAAGTGTTTCTCTTTTAAAGTGAAAATACGGTAATTATAAAGATGATTTTATTGCTCCCGCTTTTGCATAATAAGCCGCTTTAAGCCTGGTTTCCATATAATCGCTACGATCGCCACAATCGCCGGAAAAAGTGACGAGCGATCGCAGCGATTATATGGAAACCACTAGTTCAGCGATCTGAGCGATCGTGGCCACTGTGGCGACTGTGGCGATCTCGATCGCTGGGATCGCTCGAATTCTATCTCGGCGATCGTGGCGATCGAGTTCAGCGATCGTGGCGATTGTGGCGATTATATGGAAACCAGGCTTTAGTATAGTTGACCAGCCAGGGCCAAAGAAAAAAAATCTGCAGAATATAAATAAGACTACTTATGTTTGACGTAATAATTAACGAGAAGGGGGTTAACCAGATCGTGCTTTATCACTAGCTCATAAAAAAAGGACAAAGTAAAGGAACAAAGAGATTTTCAATGATCACGAGTTTGGTTTTCTCTTATTTATATGGTGAAAACTAACTTTAAAGGTCGGTACACACTAGGCGACAAGTCGCTGCTATTTGTCCCCGCGACAGGTCGCAGCGACAATTTCTCTTCGTGTGTACTAAAGCCCGGTATACACTAGGCGGCAAGTCGCAGCGACTTATCCCCGAAAAATGTCGCCTCAGTGTGCACTGGTTCAATGTTTGTCGCCAATACGTCTGATTTTTTGTCGCTGTGACTGGTCGCACGAAATCCAACCGCAACATGTCGCGGGCACAAGTCGCTGCGACTAGTCGCCTAGTGTGTACCGACCTTAACGAGTTGCTATAATCAACCACCTACCTGTTCAGTAAAGTCACCAGTAGAGTCCGATGGTCAGATTAATAAACGTACTGCTAACAAATGGGATAAAAATCAATTCTAATCAAATAAGCCCTGAATCTAAGAGCTACTACTGTATTCACATAGTCTGACATGTCTGACAAAATCCATTTAAATAAAAAAAACGCCGAATTTCAAGTGCTTATCAGAGTAGTCAAAAGTTACCCGGAGGGGTAATAGCTAGTACCTCTATCAAAGAATAGAAATGAAACATATGGACCTAGAAACGAATTATACTCTTCTGTGAGTATGGATGGAGAGTGGAAGATGATTTGGTACATGTGTATCTACGTTGTATTCTAGAACTCGCGCGAATTGTGACTGATTTATCGTTCTATATGGATGGTCCTGTTTGACGTTTGTGTAAACATCTGAGCATATCTGTACTTACTTACTGACTGACGTGCTTGCCTGCTCACTTACTTAACAAAAGTTGGTGAGTTATAGCTCAATGATCAGTTAGGGAACTTTACGGATCAAACAATACCGCTGTTGATGTTTAGTGCAAAGTCACTTGATAGACAACTCTATGGAAACTAAAATCATTAAGGTCTTGTTTTGAAGTCACAATCTGTCGAAATCACTTCCATTTTTTATAGCTTGAAGCGATTCATTGAATGATTCTGGAAACAAGAAAAACTAATGCACTTACAGTTTGGATGAAATGTGATGTACTATGATCACATGTCTGTGTGTGTTTTCGGCTTGAAAAGATGTGAATGATTGTTCAGGAAAATTCTGGATCCAAACCTACGAGTTTCTGTGCTGGCTAAATCACCTTCCTGACTTATAAACCACGATGAAATATTTTTTATATATGTACCACTTTGGTTATATTTTTATTTGTATTAGATTGTGTAGCAAGATATACTACAAGCTGGTCCGGGGGGGGGGGGGGTACTACCCTATATCGACTATACGGAGATGATCAGCTGAACAGGTTATGGTTTTTCGACCTTGGTGTCATGAACAGAGTATCTAATTCTACTCTATTTCAGATTTCATCCAAATTTTCTGTCATAATCAGGGCCCAAAAAATGAGAGAAATTAGTTTGCATTCAGGAAATCGGCAGGAATAAGATCGTTGACTTTTAAAAAAAGATAAGAGCAGCACGTGTGTCTGAATTGATATATTTATACAAATCATATAATGTTCGTCATCTGAAGCAGCCATATTGCGGCCATTTACAAAATATGTAAAAATCGATTAAAAATTAAGGAATCTCTTTTAGGACGTTAAAACTAGATTTTCTAGCTGACTGATACATAGAGATTATATTAAAAAAAGGTTAGTTTGAGAGCGGAGCTTCCCTTTAAGTGTACCGCCTACTCAATCGGAAGCCGCTGGGACACTATTTGTGAACAAGCTTGCCCCGCGGCAGAAGTAAGTAAGTACGTAAGTATGTGTAACACTTTACTAATGCTGACGACATACTACTTTAATTTTGTGCACAACTTATTACACTTCATCTATATTTATCTATTTATTTATTTATCTATTCATTCATTTTAGGAGTTGTTCTACACGAACAAACTTGTTGCCTAAGAAACTCTTTTAAGAAAAGGCCTTACGTGCAGGATTGTTGTCACAGATGTCTCAAGGGTACCTAAACAACTGAAGTGACAAGAAATAGATTCACCAAATATGGTATTGCCTGGACAAACAAGATTGTGTGGAACTGCAGCGCCCCTCAAAACCGGTAATGAACTGATAATTTTGCGATTATTGCTCTTTTTTTGTTGGTCTGCTTCCAGAAAACCAATGCAATTAACTTAAGGTAATTCCAGAGAAATAAAACTTGTCAAACTTTGCACGGTAAAATTTTTTTTGAGTTTTCCATTCAGAATTCACGCATCATCGCATTGGATTTTGCAAGAAAACACTCTATACCCTCTTTTTAGCATCAGGTGCTGAATATCCAAAATACGAATCATCCAACTATATATATAAAAGGCTCTATATATCATCACAAAATGAGCTTTATAGTGAGGACACTCGAACCGTGAACACTTTGTGCTTTTTTGATACTTTTTTTTAACATGCTTCCTTTGAGTGAATCGATCTAAAAACGTTTTCGTTTTGATAACTCGGTGCATGTATTTGAGTTTAAGTCTACTTTTTTAAAGGATTTAAAGCAGTAGAAAACTCAGAAAATGAAAAAAACAAATAAAGACAAGTGTTCATGTGTGGTTCGAGTGTCCTCACTGTAAGTTACTTTTTAGAAATTATACTATCGTTATGCCGAAAAAAAAAAACACATCTGGCTCTTTTGTAGCCTCAAATGCTTTGAGCGAAGCACTCCTCAACATATCTCACAAACTATAGCCATTGGATTTTCTGTTTAAAGTGTTTTAAGCCAGGTTTTATAGTGGTAAGTTTGAAATGTAAAAAATCTAAAATAGGAAACATGCGTAGAACTGTGCGCAGTGCAGAACTACGGAATTACTCAGCTGAGGCTCTGTTTTTCATGATTTTGTATGCTGGTCGTTGCATGGAAAGGCCATGCAATTAGCTTTATGCATTTAGACATAAAAAGGTTTGTGTTTCATTCCAGGAAGTTTTAAATGCTTTCTAAACATTACTTGAAATGGTCGAAATGAGTATTTTTTTAATTCTAATGTTCAATTGTCCGGCTGGATATTGTTAGAAAGACCATGAATATACAAAGATGGCAGTCGTTCTCAGAAAACCGAATGGACATATCATATGAAGGGGTAACAAAGTGGGAAGAGCCATTTCTGTTTCTGTTCTAATCCCTAAATTCTGAATAGAGTACAATGAACCTGACAAATATTTGTGGTATCAGTGTGGTTTCCAGGAAGTCAGTATATCAGTTTATCGATTAAACATAAAAAAAATCTTCTTTACTACACAGTTTTACTAAACGTAACTGAAAAATTTCAAATTAAAGCCGGTAGATTGAAACTGAAATTGCCATTAAAAGATGCATAAAACCCAATCCATAATGTACAATCATAATTTTTTCTGTATTGTCTTTAAACAATATGAATACACTAACATAGAAATTCAAATACTTCTTATTACTGTATTTTTTTCTACAAGTTAACTTTACTCTCAGTATACGACTAACCTGTAATGATGTGGATTCGACCAAATGAAAGACACTTTTTCTATACTCCTGAAGCTTCCTGAGGATAGACAAAAATATACCGTTACTGAAATATTAACATCTTTTCGAGCATTCGCTATAATTGAGTGTTACAAGCCGTTGCAAGATTTTCACTTAATATAACTTGATAAAACAGACAAAATTCTAGAGAATATATTCCGATCCCAGTAATGAAATGTCTTTGCACCAAACAACTGTTATCGCATGCACCAAAGCTATTACATCAAGATAATAACTGTGAATCAAGTGATGTGTTTGATCAAAACAACGGAAACGAAAATCATAAAATATTCTTCAGTTAGCAAAGAACTTAGTACTAATAAAAACGAAACACTGCTACGTGCCCAGCACCATTCTATCCTCATAGCGGCGATCGAGTCGACTGAAATGCAAAACTAAACTCTGAAACTAATTGCAAGAGAATTATCCTTTGTAACTGTACTGCAGTCTTACGATACACATATGAATTTCTGAGAATTGAATAACAATTATTTGTGATACAAAGATAGCATATTACGTTGTACTCCAAAAACTGAGCCTACCAGGAAGAAGGACATCGATGTACATAAAAGCCTTGCTGGTCGGATGATATATCCATAAACATAGGATGTATAAAGTCAACTACCGGTTTTCGGACAGGGCATGCAAATGCAGTTCCTGTAGAAACAGCTGTATTAAATGACTTGATAGAGTTTCTAGGAAAACGAACCTTAGATTTCTGGAATATCTACGTGTTTCCAGGCAAACTGTTGTATTAACTCTATAGTTTGTTTCCGGTTGATCAACATTTTGAGTTCGATGTAGAGAATGGAGTGAATGTTAGGCTCTAAATGAGATGAATTGTTTATGATCGAAAATTGAAATGGAATTGAGGTGTTAAAAGGTGTAAAGCGTCGTCGCGTCGTAAGTGATAGTTCCTTTTAGAGATGTTTGAGGATTAAAAGAAATCTTAATGTAAGTTATAACCGGCGCTTTTTCAGTTAAAATACATTATAAATGGTCTTAGATTTCTTTTCTTCCATCTCGTTTCTGTCTTTTTTTATTTACTTATGTTCCTGTCTTTCTGTCTTTTTTCTTTGTTTATTTATTTATTTCTTGTCTGTCTTTTTTCTTCTATTATTTCTTTCTTTTATTCATTCATTTAGTCATTTTCTTTCTTTCTGTTGCATATTTGTCTTGTGATTCTTGTTCTACTTTATTGTAATTTATCATTTTTCTTAAATTGTGGTTATAACCATCATTATTTTTTTTAAAAGTACACAATATTATACCAATAATAAAATGACCTCTTTGTCCCCGGGTAACTCAGTGCATATGCGGCTGTTTTCTTTGATTATACTCGGTAAAAAATACGTGGAAAAACGAGCGAATAGTATTTTGGCCCTTCACAATGTACTGTTATCTTGGTATTGTTGCCACCGTACAAAAACTAATTTAAATAGCAATTAAAGAGCTATAAAATTGATTATAATATAGATAAATTCTAAGTGTGAAAAATTTCGAAAGCTATCACCAACTTTGCGTTTACGAGTAAACTTTGTCCTTCAGTCTGCTTTCAAATTGACAAAGGAAGTTGCACGGTTTATATTCAAGTGATCATGAAAAACATTCTCAATAAAAAGAGTTCACAAGTAATAATTGAGTTGCTTATATTGACGCTTGTAGTTGAACAATCCATGATTTCTTACTATCGCCCCGTATAAAGAGAATATACAGAAAATTCGAGATGCCAATGTTCTGGATCCTAAGGACTAGATTCAGGAACCCAAGTGGAGGATTCCGGATTCTATAGAGTTTGAATTCCGGAAAAGTCCAGGTATTCGGATTCTGGTTGGATTGCAAATTTGATATAATTTCGGATTCCGGATTTCAAGATTCTGCATTCTGGATTCCAAGTGAAAGATTATTTCCGGATTTCAAAACCAAATTTTGAGTGGATCGCGGGTTCCCGAACATGAGGCGACTCCTGCAACGCCCGATTTACACGGTACGATTTGTCGCATGCGATTTGTAGTATACGACTAGTCGTAACTTCTAAAACTAGTCGCTCGCCTTTTAAAACATTTTTAGAACGAATGTCCTACGACTAGTTTTAGAACGTTTTGAACCTCGCGACTAGTCGTATACTACAGATCGCACACGACAAATCGTACCGTGTGAATCAGACAACGGCCCTAAAGATACTGAGTGAGCCGGAGACCCTAAAAGCTATAATACCTTCATTTTCAAATAGGAATAACGTACCTGCAATTTTTTTAGCTCAAAGTCTTATGAACTGTGCTTTGTGGTTTTTAAAATACGCTACGATGTCTAAGTCATGAATATAACAAATGAAATGAGAATTAAACGTGCTCAGAGTTCAATCGCGATAACATTCATTATCGATTACCTAGCAATATCTGAATTGGCATGGTCGTATAAACAATACACTCAATAAAAAGCATGAAATGCTCACAAAATAATGATCCAAACGTGATCAAAACGCTAATCTACGGCTCTTGAACTTACCCTATAAAAAGTCGATAATGAACTAGACATATTACATGACATCACCAAATTTTTCAATTATGTTGTTGATTAAAAAATTTCGTTTTTTATCCAGATAACATAAATTGATTTTAGTTTTGAAGCACTATCCCAAAGAACATCAGAGATTTTGCAATCGCTAAATGAATTCAAATCCAAAATTTATTAGGGTCGAATCAATGTTAAATTTCTCTAAAACAAATAAAAGCATTGCAGCAGAGCATAAACTGGCATCGCTAATCTCAATCTTAAATGCCGCAATTTGTTATACTTGTTTTATTTTGAATTTATAAATTTGTTTTATTGTTGTTGTTCATTCATTTTGCCGGTGTACGTGTGTTTGTGTGTCGTTTACTCATTCATGTTCATTTGTGCTGTGTTTTTTTAAAAACATAAAGTGGACTCACTGTTTTACGGCATTATTCAATTATTTACTGTATGACCAGAAATCAGTATTTATTCAATCAGATAGAGACGGCAAAACTGCTTTAATTACTGACTGTCTGCCATTTTTTTTATCGTACATATTTTTTGAGTTTGCGACTATTGTATATATTAAAGACGGTTTTTTATTGTACTCAGTCGATATTTCAAGGTCCTGATCACTTAAGCAAAAAATCATCAGGATTTTTCTTAGAAAGCTATTTTATAGAGAATTTCAGTTATCGCTGAATTGAAAAATGTAAAGAAAAGAGCATGGTCCATATCCTTCGCTGCAGACGTCTTATGCACCAAGACGTCTGCAACGGAGGATATATGGTGCCAAGGTTTGAAAATTTGTCAAAATTCACAGTTTTGATTTCGGAAAATTTTTGATTAGTGAAACCCTCAACCACTTACCATCCGGGCTTTTTTGTATTGATTATTCTTAAATCTCGCCAAAAGAAAGATTTTTACGAGATCTTTCAGACAAAATTAAGAAAAACATAGAGACCCACGCAAAAATATCAGGGTTTTGGTTGGTTAAAGCATCAAATTCTTCATAGTTTTCTGTCTTCTGTCATAGACTCTTATGTTGCTTTTTGGCGGGTTTTGGCGCGCTCGCGGCGTTTTCAGCGGTAATTTACTCGCAGGCACAGGTTTCAAGCGTTGTTGTTGTTCGAAAGTAGTGAGCGCTCTATTTAAGAACTGACAAATAACACGAATGTTTTCCATTTGTTTATAGGTAATTAACCATACCTTGAAAATCTTCCATGGCAACATATCAAATGGTTATGACGATGTGTGCCGCATAACTTTTTAAAATATTAATAGTTTGTTGTGACGCAAGCAATTGAAAACACAAACGCCGCTGCCTAATTGTATGACACCGGTTACCTTTCGATCGTTAAAAGTTCTTCGTTTTAAACCATGAATAAATCCCTGACGAGAAATTATTGTTGTTAATTATCGAACATAATGCCATTTTTAATAACACACTGCGTAACACCGTGACTTACTGTCGTTTATGAGTCCAGCCCGATAAACATTCAGCCATGGCTGGAAGGAAGAAGTCCTCGGGTTTTTATTTCAATCCCAAGTGACATAACACGTTTTATGCTTCGTGTATCTCAGGCTGAAGACGCTTACGCAAATCAGAGCCTAATACAGTGGTTTTCGAGAAGCGTAAAAAATTGTAGTTACAAAAGTGTAATATAGTAGTTTTCGAGAAATGTAAAAAATTGTAGTTACAAAAGTGTAACAAAACGACAAAAGAAAATTGTGAAAAACAAAATTGCAATCACGTGTACCCTATGGGTTGGTAAAACCATCAATGGTGTATACATAGATAGCGCAACTTTTTTATAGAAGATCGTCAGTTAAATAAGATTTCTAAAAGCCCCAGGAATTTGCACTTATTATGATTAACGGTGATAGGGAAATATTTTATTTTTATTATTCTTACTGACTAATCAATTCAAGTCCCATAATTAAATTTTACTGAATTGATTGGGGAAAAAATCAATAGTTGACTCTCCCACTAGTAAACAAGACAATGGCCGAATCATCTCCCTTTGTACGCGCTATATAAAATAACCTAACATCGACTACAGCCGCGAAAGGCATGTACAGTAGTGATCGTAGCTCTAGTGGTATGGCCACCAAGGTGACATTTGGCTCCGCTTTCAGCAGTCTGTCGGGATACTGTCCCTATGGTGAGTCACAGTTTAGATGGTCCGAGTTGCTTATAAGATTATAAATCCAAGCCCAGTGGTTACCCGTTAAGTAACATAGTTTATTTTGTGGATTTCTGTACAAACTATAATAATCTAAAAGAACTCAACTAAAAAAATAGGCTCTTTACATCAAGATCATGAAGCACTTTTGGCTGCATAGGCAAATAAAATATACATTTTTTAGTATTGAACATGACAACAAGTGGTTTTTTTTTATGAAGATAAGCCACAGGAATCCAGTTAAATCCCAGTGGATCAACATATCACTGCCTGTGAAATCAAGGCAAGAAAGATCCTCTATGAACAACAAGAGTCCAGTTAATATTTACACGAAACAGATTTATAGGTCACGATTTTCAAGATGTTAATCAAATGTGAACAGATATACCAAACTAAAAACTCTTTATCAACGGATTTCAGTATGTATACATACCCGATTACAATGCCTTTTGGATAATATACTAAGAATTGCTAACTTAAAAAAAACGAAAGAAAACTGAAAGGAATCAACTAAAAAAGCGTGAATTGGTGATTGAACAACGGACGAATAAATGGATGAATTAAGTAATGTAAATATGGACGGACGAAAGAATGAATGTATACTAAAATGGATGGATGGATGGACGAAGGAATGAATGAATAAGTATGGATGGATGGATGGATCGATGGATGTATCGATGGATGGATGGATGGATCGATGGATGGATGGATAGATGGATGGACGAAAGAAAGAATGAATGATTAATGGGTGGATGGATGGAATGAAAATTAGATAATGCGATACGAGAAGAATACATGGCTATCAAGATCCAATAACCATTATACCTGGTCCATTATATTTATGTACTCTATTATATTTGTTTTCGCTTGAAACTAATGTAATCTACCACCACAATAGTCTGTTAAACTAATTGATTCAGATAAATAATGCATTTCGATTCTCAGAAAGTGATTCACTTTTTGTTTTTGAGAATTGCTGGCAATTTCTCTCATAACTATATCTTTAGATATATTGGAGCTCGATATCGCGTCTTTTCAGCATACAAAAACATATAAATTATTTGCAAATATGGAAATATAATAAAATGACAGAGTCGTAAATGAAGAAAACGTGGTTAGTCAAACGTTATTTCATAATGTATATACTACAACATGATTTATGATTGTACTTACAGATTTTTAGGACGCAAATCCTTCGTCGGAATTAGATAGTAAAATTACGAGATAAACATAATGCTCCAAATACTTGAAAAAATCTGCTTTGAGTCTTCACGAGATATCCAAGGAATTAGCGTACTAGATCATCAAAGTTTCAGTTTATGACGAATTGTGTAGAAATTGTAAAGTTGAACATACATGGTATTATGTCAACACTACACTGTCCTGAATTTCAACTCTTCTCTTTTTACACAGCTCACTCACGGACGGCAGTAAACGTCACAATCCATGCCTCAAAACATTATGTGATTGATAACTATCTGCAATTATGTAGGGGGCGTTGAAAACACTATCTTCTGACTGCCCTTAAAAAGATAATTACTCCTCTTTTCATAGGCTATGTTAAAAGATGATTGAAAATTGAGGTCATGTTTTATTGGTATTGCTATCAGATATGAATTCAATTCACGACCGAAATGTTATGTTATGGAAAGGAGTTTTTTAATCAAAGACTTCTGATAGCGTAGTAAGCTAAGAAAAAGCATGCATTATTGATTGAAAGCATAACAAACAACAGCGTTCTAGTTAGATGTCAGATGCGCAAATAGGACTGAACAATTGACAACTTAGTCTATTACTGGTTAAGCTATTTTAAGTAGTTGAAACATATATATTTATATTACATTGTAAACTAAAAAATTATCGATTCACGAGTCCAAATAAACTGATTGATTTCAATTGAAAATACAAAAGTAATATTTGTGTATTCCAATTCTACAATAGTTAATATTAAGTAAGAAACACAAATGAAATGTAGTAACGAAAATGAAACCAAATAATTTAGCGAGATAATTTCTGCTATTCTGACGATTTGTTATGAGTGCTTTGAGAGAAGCCAGCGACGGAATCATGACGTGATAATGTTTCCAGGGTCATTTTATTATAACGTCATTAGAGTCTATTTGTCCAACGAAGAATCACAACAATTTAAAAACTTAATCTATTTTAATCGATATTATTAGCTTAGAGTAACATTTGGTTTGCAAACGTTTTGCTTCTCAAAAAGGGCGAGTATAACTTGATTTTAATTCATTTTTTGCGCCACTGGTCAAAAATGATTTGTGATTGGACAGCACTTCGGTTCATGCAACCGTCGAAGGAATTTTCGCGGTTTATCCGTGTTTTATTTCAATCTTTGTCAAGATTTCGAGCCTTTTGGATATCGTCAGAGGAGAAGAATCAGCTTATAACATCATTTTGTGATAAACTTGATATGAACCTTTCAGTTTTCTCTTGCAAAATCCATAGTATGTACTTAGTTTCTGAGTGGGATGGACGTACAAATCACCGAGAGCCAAATATTTTCACGTACGACCCGATCTAACTCAGCCTATATACATTTTGTCACATGATCCAATTCTAAAAAAGTTAGAAAATATAAACGACTTTCAAAAATGGCCGCCACTAATTAGCATATTATTGTCAAAAACAGTTTTGGAATGTTTTAAAAACATACATTTCAAAGCTAATAATAAGTCCTGAAAGTTTGACAGAAAAAGGTCAAAAACACCAAAACGAGGCTACAATGGCCTCAACAAAGAATTCCATACAAATCCTTGTATTTTCGTTCCATAACTTTGTTGATATTTTGTGAAAAGCTTCAAAAATTGTCAAAAGTGTCTATTTCCAACAGAGCTTTGACTTAGTTGTACTGAAAGTATTAGGATATAGTCAATCTTAAGAAATCATTGTTGGTCGTGGTGAGACATTTATGAAAGTGGTGTATATAAGAAAATCAATGACAAAAAGCGAAGAATTGAAAGAGTACACGTTTGATATTTTCTTAAGGAAGATTGTTCTAGGGCATGAGCAAGCGGGGCCGTACGGATTCGTACATCCCTATTCGAAAAAGCCGTTGCACACGACATCTTTTTTGAAGGTTTTTTTTTTGCACATATAGGTCATGTGATACTGTCATTTATTATCAAACTTTTGCGTCATTTTATCATATATAGTTTACGTTGAGTGCTAATAACCAAACGTATTAGACCTTTGGAAGCCATATTTTACATGATAGACAAACCTGTTTACAAAACTGATTTTTAGCGTGCGCTTCTTGGTTTTAAAATATCATTTACTCCTGAAAGAACATGTGCTATTTTTTTATTTTATTTTATCATAACAACTAATATGATGTATGTGTTAAGGTAAAATAATAACAAACAAAGTTGTAATCAACAAACAAGAATTAATAAACAAGCAATTGGCAAACAACTTTATAATATGCGGTCAGTCTCGCAGGTGAAATGTTTTGGTGAGAGTATAAGACTGCCAGCCTTGATATGATCTCGACAGTTTAGACAAGATTATCGATCATTTGTTTGAGGGCTGCCGTACTGATTGCTTTGGGGAAGAGATGTGTCATGTAGGCTTTGTATCTATATCTTCATGACTACAAAAAGCTGGAGAAAACGTCAAAGCCTTTTAGTGAAACTATGCATCTTAAACATGGTTATTAAATGACGTTGGCAGCTGATGATTAAGATCAAAGTCAGACAATAAATAGACATCCATATGACTAGGATAATGTTGATGATGACGTTGACATCGAGCAAGACGATGATGCAGCGATGATGGCGATGAAATGTTAAAGCCTTTAAATAAGTAAAAATACGTTATTTTAGAACATCCAGAGCGTGCAAAAATGATGAAATGATGTGCAAATGATGGTGATGACGGTGAAGATGAAAATGATGGTGAGGATGATAGCAATGATGGTGATGATGATGATGATGATGATGATGATGAGTGAAGATGGCAATGATAGTGGTGATGGTAATAATAGTGAAGATGATAATGATGGTGAAGATGATAATGATGGCAATGATAGTGGTGATGATGATGATGGTGAAGATGATAATGATGGTGATGTTGATAATGATGGTGATGATGATAATGATGATGATGATGGCGATGACGCATTATTATGATGGTGATGACACTGAAGGTTTTGATACTAAAGCCTGGTTTCCATATAATCGAGAACGATCGAGAACGGTCACAAGCAATCGAAAAACTTATAGAGAAAGCAACGCTTTTCGACCCTACGACCGTTTCCGATCCATGTACGATCGCGATCGAAATCGTTCAAAAACAGTCATAGCATCAAACTGACTTTCGTGTCCAAAAAATCGATTTTTTTTTCGATCGTACATTTGCGACCGTTCTCGATTGTTTGGATTGTATGGAAACTAGGCTTAATAATATAGCTACCGATAATAGTTATGATCAATTACGAATGATCATTTTAGACGACTATTTACATGGTGTGATGACAACAGACGGACAAGATGTCCCTAATGATGTAATGTGATGTCATAAAAATGCCTTAAAGCACGATGTCAAATATAGCCCTCAACTGCGTACGATTTCTTAATATATATGTATAGAGAGATGTATTATCTATGTAAGCCAACCAAAGAGCAAAGTAAACGTGGTCTAATGTACGTCAGTGTAACTATAATTAGCAACTAGTATTGGTCAATAATCCGGCACAAAGTTTGCACAAGATATTCATAAACTGACTGTGTAGGATTGGCTATTTTAACTATTTCTTGTCTTAGATTAAAATCATGTTACACTTGAAATAACGATGACAAAACTGATCTAAAACCCTGGCAAGAACTCCGTAGTTGAATTGTGAACGCCTCGGTTAAAGTCATGAGAAGTGAAATTTCAAGAACGAATTCCTCTTGAGTATTTTTGGCACTGTTCTACTTGTCAGTTTTCCTCGCGCTAATTCCTTGGAATCACAATGTCGAATCAATTTGCGGTTTTCCAGCTCGTCCTTTTTCTTGATTTATGTAGATCGTTTGTTTTCAATCAAAATCCAATTATACTGTGTATCATTCAGAATAAGAACCTATAGAACCCATAAAACCTATATTCAAGTGCTAGCATGGAAAATATATGGAAATTAAAAGTAGACATGCGGGCAGCTATTATCAGAAAGAATATACTGGTCGTAATGAATTCCAGTTTGTAATTAGCCTGCGAAGAGGCGGTTTCAGGAGGGAGAGGGGGGGGGGGGGAGGAGGGAGGGGGTAGCTACACAGCCAAGTTTATAGTATTGTCTTGTCACTTTGACGTTTTCCGGCTAGAATGTGATTCATTCTCTTTTGATAAGAGGATGAAAACACTGTTAAATAAGAAATCGAAGTTGCAACTTTGCATAAGTGTATTTGTAAAGTTTTCCAGTAACTTCGGACGTTCTCTGTACAATAATTTCTGTACATTTCCAATTTTGGTTGGAGTCACAGTCAATTTCTCTCTCCGTACGTCAATCCTCTTCAATATATTTATACGGAAATGAGCTTATTTTTAAGTACAACCATTTTAAAGTAGCAGTAATAACCTTAGTTATCTATTGTTTTCTAGTCGTGTAATTAAGACATCAGGCTCTCAGGTCTACTTCATCAAACGTTTTGCAGTATTAATATGAAATGAAATTAGGGCACAACTATTTAAAACTAGTTGTAGAATTATCATCAGCTAATATACATTCGTGCTCAAGTCTCTCGTTGTTATGTATTTGAGTCCATTTTCGGTGGAGTTCACTAGTAATTTGTTAATCAACACATCCTTTATCTACTTCCATCCCCTAGAGCGGCGATCGAACGAAAACAAAAAAGCCCACATACATCCATTTTGTAATAACAAAGAAAAAAATTAAAAATTATGAACAAAAACAACCCGTGAATAACATACATGATATCTTATTGTGAAAATCTATTTACGATTAAACTAAATGCCGGCTTTAAAAATTCCTTTCTTGAAATTAAATGCTACGAACGGTAAATAGCTAGGGTGAAGTCGGCGGAGCTCGAAGGATGCATGGTTTCGGATCACGAACATTCCATAGCAGACCAATTTTCACGTACAATATTTTTAACATTGCGGCCGGATCACGGCATAGCTAGATTATTCTTTGTTTTTCACGAATCGCGATATCGCAAACATGACTAAGTTTAGATTTTTATGGGATTGAACAGTCTGATTTTAACGCTGTTGTTATGATCTATGAAGACAGCTAGCAACTGTTGTCAAGGGTTGTCAAATGAACGCATAACACTCCACCTCTGTACAGTATAAAGTCGAAATAAAAATGTCGGTCATACTGCGGTGTCATTTAAAAAGATTAATGGCATCTTAGCGATGCTTTGTGGCAAAAAAAAAACTTTTCGATAAAAACTTGAAGTCATTCTTTACTGAATTAAAATGATGCATGAATGTGTGAATGCATGCGTGAACTAATGAACATACAGCTTTTAATTCACTAAATCAGTATTTCAACTGGACAACCATTTCAAGAATAGCTGTATATAAATGAGGAAGAGAGAATGGTAGGTTTCGATGTAATCGTCATTTTTTCTGGCACTTTAGAGGCTGTTAACTGTCGAATCTCGTAGCTCTAATCACGTTTTACTGGAGGTCCAATATGTACTCCTAGTGTGCGTTACATCATAGTGTACTCAAGTGACTATATATTCATTCATCTTAAGCATATTTAATTCACATTATAGCACGAAAAGAACTAACATGGATTACATAGTATTTAAATCATAACTCATAAGGCTTCGGTCGGTAACATAAGAACGTGATCGTATGTGATTTGACAATAAAAGTCGTCATAACTTGAACAAGAGTACTTTCTTTGTTCCTCCCCTTTTTTACGCGGATTTATATAGATGGTTCAAGAGTTCCACCTTCATTTCCGCGTGTTCCGTTTACCGACAACTAAAATGTGTTTATTAGTTTCTACGTGCTGCTTGTTTTTACCCAATTAGTTTGTTAACAGAATTAAGGCAATGGCCGTTTTGTAATGCCTCCCTCTCTTCCACACAATTTGATCATTAAGATTCACGCGAGTTAAGAAAAAAGCAGTTCGGTACGGTGCCTGCTACGAAAAAAACCTCAAATTCGTCGTTTTACACTCAGCTGTTGGCATAATCAAATCACTGCTTGCTCAGGTCTATTGCTGTTATCTTTCTTATTTAAAACAGATAAAATCTTGTTTATTCCCAATCCCTACTCTTTTGTTGTTTGATATCGTTGACACACCTCAACTATTATCGATATCTAGCTTGTCATGGTGATCATTGATATTAGAATGGCTATGGTGTTTATGGCGATCAAGTCTTTCTCAACTAATTTATTCTCTCTATGGGAGTCATTTTAGTCCTAATATACTACCTTAGTCAACAACAACAACAAACACACAAATAATCAAGCAATGAAACGTGCGAATAACAAATGAGGCGTCAAGCACACACACAAACGGATAAACAAACAAACAAATTTAAAACGCATAAAAAACATGAGACAGTTCAATTTACAAATAAACAGTTAAATGAACAAACAAATATGCAAACAAATATGACTTCCAAACAAGCAACAACAAACATTAAACAAACTTTTGTAAATTCCGCACCTTTCGTACAAATACAACGGTACGTATTTTAAATAAAAATGCTAATGCTAAATGATATATGTTGTGCAATTTCGACTAGCCGGTTTATTGGTTAAAAAACGCTTATCAGTATTTGACAAACAGGAGCGGATCTTATGCTAAATATTTTACATGAATATACAGTTTCACCTGGATCATATTGAAACATCTATCGACTAAACTGTTATGTATAAGCATATTTATCATTTTATTTCGTAATATCAAACAAATTCACTGACGGAATATCTACCCCGGCTCCGGTACGTAACTGCTTACCTTTCAGTTACTTTTATTTGATCTACATGGCTATGTGTGCCATATAGTTATATTGCTTGAAAGTAGATCGCGTTATTCATTCGAGCATATGTCATTCATTCGTTTATTTGTTCATTTGTGAATCTGTTTATTATTTCGTACTAGTGGGTAATAACTTTAATTCGCTAACATACTCGTGAGATTAATTGAATGTTTTTATCGCAAAATTTAGACCACGCCTTAATAGTTTCAAAACTGTACATAATCACACCGTTGCTTTAACTTTGCTTGGTCATTGATTAGTTCATTTATTCATCCGTTTATCTGTTCATTTATTCATTCGTTTATTCGTTCATTTACTCATTCGTTTATTCGTTCATTTATTCATTCGTTTATTCGTTCATTTATTCATTCGTTTATTCGTTCATTTATTCATTCGTTTATTCGTTCATTTATTCATTCGTTTATTCGTTCATTTATTTATTCGTTGATCCGTTTATTCATTCGTTTATTCGTTCATTAGTAGATAAACGTTTATTGATTCAGTCCTTTGTGTTATTCAATCCATTGTTCATTAATTCATCAATTTATTTATTCCTTTTCACATTCATTCATTTATCCGTCCACTCACCCACTCATGGATGCATTCATTAATATAATAGTCAAGCTGCTGCACGGACTCTGGTCGGTCGAGAGCAATTTGCTATTAGAAAAGAGATACATAGATGATTAAACTGCGTCTTGTAGTGTGTACATTTTGGTTCTCTTCACATTTTCAGTTAATGATCTATATGGGTATACAGACGTACGTATATATCTCGAAAATATATATGCATTTATTTCACTCAATCATAATTTTGCCACGTTTTTTGTGAACAATTATATTCCAATTCTAATAGTAAATAATTTCTTCATGTTGTAATTTCATTCTTATCATTTGATGGCCACGTTGGCCAAAATGTTGGAGTAAAATAAAATATAAAGGATGCAAATACCTTTATATGTATGGAAAGGGTTGTAGTTTGCAGTTTTTGGACACATTTGGTGAAAGTGACAATCATTATAACTGTGAAATTTTGATTAGCAAAACTAAACAGCGAAATTTTAATCAAAGTTCTATTGCTTGTATTATTTCTAAAATTAGTATATTTTACACTAATTAGTCTCTCCCCCTATTTGCTTTTGCTCTTTACCAGACAACTGATTATTTTCACGGATTCCTAATGGTAATTAACAAAGTACGTATATATAACCCGGAAAAACAACTCAACTGGCTGTCTTACATTGCGCAGCTATAATTTCGTTTCACTATTCAGTAAAATTACCAAATTATCTTGATCAATGATGCTGAAGATCGAATATATAAACAATTCCATCAAATGACAAAATAGCAACGGACTGACTTGTGTATTGCATACAGAGGCTGCTGGTTCAGTCAATGAACGAGTAAAAGATTCATAACTTAAAAACAGTTTATTGCATGACATTAGCTAGCAGATGTCATTGAATATCAAAGAACGACCAAGAACAAGAAGGCTGCGTGTTAGAATGGTTATGCCATACACTGCGTAATTAGACTGACTCCATGTTAGCAAAACCAGAAAGAAAACTGGGGAAGTATTTCTGGCGACAGACCAATGCGGGCTATTAAATGGCTGCCATGTTGACATCATCCAATTAATTGACGAAAAGTTGTTTTGATACAAACAAATTAGAAGTTAATTATCACGCTGTTTTTGTTTGATAACTGAAGGAAAAACCATTTCCATGTTATTCCTTCAAATAATTTTCAATAAAACTTATTTAGTAAGCGTCAAAAAGATAAATAATAAAAATATACAAAAATAAACTCATTAATACGGGAACCATAAAAAAATCCCATTGATTAGAACGGTATAATTCAAATTTTCAGCTAATGACAATTTTTCCCCGTCACCACCCACACTAAGTATAGAAAGACATGATTCCCAAAAACAAAATCTTAAGCAATATACATAAACGGTATTTTTACGATAGAAATAATTTTTGTTTTGTATAATATTGGTGTTTTTATTGTTCGTTAATGCGATAATCATAAGTAAAACAGCAGGATGAAAAAATGATATCTTCGATAAGAAACGGGATTAAGAAACGACACGCAGTACTGAATGAAAACTTGACAACGATAGTCGATTCAATACCATATATTTTAAAGCTGTTTGATATAGCATTAATCTACATAATTTTCCGTTTCAATACAAATGGAATTTTGAAATGAGCATTATGTTGAAGTCGTCGATTGTTTGGAAAATTCATAAGTGCAAAAACGACCTTAATTTTACTTGATATTTTCCAAGAAAATTTGCGTCAATAAAGTTTAGACATTTCGTTGACAAAAATGGTCAAAAACTACGGTAAAAAGTCTAGAAAAACACATTGCTATTTTTATTTTAGCGAAAAAATGCGTAAAATGAGGTCAAAAATGACTTAAAATACTCAAACAGTGAGACGTCTTCCTGCTTGAATGATATGAAACAGCGAGGTGCCTTAGTGATTTTTCATTTTTGACAAACTACAACTACGTCTGTCATCGTTTTCTCTTAACAGAACTTTTCTTGATTTGTTTTTCAATTACTAACATAACCCATGTAGATATGAAAACTGCTTTTCCATGAGACACGTATCAAAGAATCAGTTCATATGCTTTTAAAGCGAATTCCTAAACTTGGAGATCCTTTAACTGCGCGCTCTCAAAGATCTTGAGCCGGTGTTTTCTCAATACATAAATGATAATCTCAAAAGCAATTTCCATTCTATTTAAGAAATACATAGAGTAGTTTATGGACCTACCTATACTGTGTTGATTCGTTGTGTTATTCAAGACTTGAGAAAAACGGTTAAATCCAAATGAGTAGAGAAGTTTTCACGAGATGTTGAAGTTGTGCTGTGATTACCGAGAGTTGGGAAGGCGCGCTCATAAAGCCACTAAATAGCATCAATGGATGGACACCTGTCAATCTTATGACGTCATTTACTGTTCACTTTTGCAAAAAGACGATGAAAACTTTTTAGGCGATTTTTTAAACAAATTGTGACTCCATTAAACTCTCGATTCCTGTTTTTTTATTAGTTTGAGGAGGTTTTACCAGTTTTAGGTCGGTTTTATTTCACCAATGATATTTCTAGATCAGTTATTTTTTTCGTCTAAAAAATTCCCTTTACGTCATAAATTGTATTAATAATTGATTGAAGCGGCAACTTCAAATCAAGTCAGTTAATAGAAGCAGGAAAGAACAACCGGCCAAATCGTATAACGGTGCCATAAAACTTATTTGCCACCAGCCATTATAACAGCGAACGTCAACTTCAGTTCTTCAGTCATTTACTGACTGAAAAATGTATTGTCATTATAAATGATGCCTATGAAATCAGCAAGTCCGTCAGTCCGTCCGTCAGTAAGTCGGTAAGTCAGTAAGTCGGTCAGTCGGTCAGTCAGTCAGTCAGTCAGTCAGTCAGTCAGTCAGTCAGTATGTAAGTAAATAAGTAAGTAAGTAAGTAAATAAGTAAGTAAGTAAGTAAATAAGTAAGTAAGTAAGTAAGTAAGTAAGTAAGTAAGTAGGTAAGTAAGTAACTTGATAATAAAATAAGTAAGGATTAAAAAAAAACTTAAAGAACGAAGAGGAAAAAGGAATTAAAATCAACAAAAGGAATATCACTTTGATTAGCTTTGAGGCAAAGCGTTTTTTTGACCGACAAGTTGTCAGGGAAGATTATAATTCATCTTTCCCTCGACTTTTTCTAATCATTTTTGATGAATTAAAAAAAAGAAAAAAATACACCGCTTTAAGCTTTATTGAATCTCCTAGGCATAAATGCATTTTCAAATCACTGCACTATTTGATAAGTAAACAGTTTCAGTATTATTGAGTGAATGGCTTCAAGGCTAGGCAATAAAACGATCGACTTAGCTCAGTGTATTAAAACAACTAGAAAGCCCTCCCAAAAAGCTAAACTTAACTTATTTAGTCGTTTCAGTGGCTTTGAATTTATCAGAGAAATAGTAAGTTGTTTTTCTCTTAAAACATTCATTTGTTAATAGCTATGGATACCTAGCTGGAGTATTTTACGAATCTGACTGACCGTATTGAGAGTATAGTGGGCGACACGTTTTTTTTTTTTTTTTTTAACTGCATCACCACTCCCACAATTCCCTGCTATTAAAGTTTCAGTAATCTTCAAGGTAATTTCCGTGCAATGGTTTTCAATTGGCAGAATTAACAATTTCAAAATTCAATAACCTGACAAAATGCTTTTATTATGTCGATAATGAAACAAAAATCTCGTATTTATCACAATATTAATGCAATCTGTGAAAAATAAACCGGATAATATACAAATTCTTTGTTGCTCCAAGATTAACAGTATAGTTTTTTATGAGCCCCACAAAATAAAATCACGTATTTTATCAATTTTATTTATGTGAAAGGAGTAAATGAAATCCAACCGCTCACGTATACGAAAACTGAAAAAGTCATAACAACAACGGCAATAACAAACTCACCAGTTCAGATGGGTCACACGTGGAACACAGACTTTCCCGCGTCAGTCGGAGCAGTCAGTCGGAGCCATAAATATTGAGTTCTCTACGATCGGCGTCAGTTTTTTACCGTAAAGTGTATAACAATAATATAATTTTGTTAACAAAAAAAGCAAACAAACCCAAAATGAACAACAAAATCACAACTGATAAACATGAATATATTGCTGTAACTTACAGAATATTTAGTATGGATTTTAATAAATGAAAAACCCAATTAGCACAACAAATACACTTGCAACAACACCATCAAGAACAAAGCAAAACTACAACAACATTAAAACCAGCTTTCATATAGGACGCAGAATTCTGTCACCGAATGAAATCGTTCAAGTTTCACTTCGGGTAAATGTAGCTTCATTAGCCGTGAGGGTTACGTATGGGCCCCTGAGCTGCATCACACGGATGTGTAATTAAAACCAAGACTAGGATTAAAGTAAGTCTGACAGGACGGGAAAAAAAGCTTATTATGCAGGGAAATATATTGGGTAAAAAATGTATATAAAGCTTAGAAATGTGCCCGCACTAAATAAATATTGCAAAAGAAAAACAACAGCAGTGGAGAGTGGGAAGTTTATGAGCAACCAACGTTGTACAATTTCATGACAAATACTAAGAGAAACGTTCATTATATGAATAATGGAAGAAAGTATGCTAAGGGAAAAAGAATTTGCAAAAAGAGAGAAATTATACACGGCTGGACAAACTTCTAATAAATGACACGAATGTGTTTGTCGATTGATGCGTGCTAACGTAAAGTGAAAAACAATATATAAATTGACATATATTTGTCTTGTCTAACGTAAAACACTATAAGATCAAACATTCTATCGTTCACGACATCCGGCATCGGTGTGGATGCTCTCTATGCTTAACGACAGCTTGTGATCAAACATTCTAAACTGTGAAGCATATACACGCAATTGTGACATACAAAACCGTTGCAAAACATCAACAACTTACTTCTTTTTTTTCTCAACTGAGAAGTGCAAACTGGGTAAGATATAATGAACCAATATATTTTTACCTAGAATTGAAGTGTTGTTGAAAGCTAATTTTTATTGAGACAGGCAAATTGGTCTTAAACTATCAATTGTGTTAATTACAGCCAAATTAGCTGTGTTCAGAATTTTATTTTATTTCGTCTTTTTTCGACCACCAATAACTTTAAGGGGAGGAGTTTGTTCTAATTTATCCAATAAGAAAACGTTTCAGAGAGCAGGGTTCACCCTATAAATTTGATTGACGATTCAGATCCAAAATAATAAAATAAAAACAAAATTGAGACAACGAATTTTCATGGCTGTAACAAAATATTATACCATTCTAAAATTTTCGAAAGAAATTTAGCTGATACAGCTCTTGCTATAACATCAGGATGTTGCTGATGAACAGCACGATGGCGTTTGTGCGCATTCGACAATATGAAGCTACATTGTTGTGAAAAACGAGGATCTATGTCTAATTTTAAGAAATTCAGGGATGTAGAAACGTCAATTCTAGCTAAGGAGGGTAAATTCAGATTGTTTTTAGTATATTTTGAGAGCTCCAAAAATAGCCCCCTGCATGGACCTCCCCACGACGCCAATAAGAAAGGCGTTCTCTTTCTATGTTGAGTATTTTCAATGTATTTTTTAGGTTCGTAGAGTATTGAAAATACCATCAATCAGGTTTTACTAAAAGAAAAGCGCGGAAATATTTTTTTTATTGATGATTGATAATCAGTCTGATAACTGTTAGTGTGAGATAATGAAAGTTAAAAATCACCTTGAATAGCCTAGGGTCCTTTCTTGTCCATGTTCTCTTCAGTTTTCCATTTTTTGAGGATTCAGTGGAGGCTTGGGCGGACCACTACCCCTATTGTACCATGCGTTATACCGCCTTTGTGAAACCTATAATCAATAGATTGCGAAGTGAGGCGTTCGGTTGTCTGTCTACATCAGGTAAATAATCATTTGGTACATACAACCAAGAGACGTCGAAAAAAGATGGTGTCAGCACGACTATATGTCCAATATACAGGGATATCAGATATTTGGTCATATTTACCACCGCATGGAGACTACGTTCTTTTGTAAATACAAGGCATGATCCTTCTTTTTTTTTGCCAAAGGTTGCCACTTTAATTTCTTACTGATTAAATTCAATTGATGCACTATGACGTCACATGAAACAATCTATTGTTTTAACGCAAAGGATCATAATCGTCGGACGGGATCAAATCAAAGTAAATTCAAAGAAAATTGATCTAAAATCCGTCCTAATTTATAAAGAGAATTCCATAGAAAAGTATCAAATCAACTGAATATTATTTACTAATATTTACAAATATTACATCCGAAATCAAGGCCATTTGAGAATAAAGTGTTTTTCTAGGAGTAAATTTTGTCAATTTTCCTATTAGCTTTGGCGATTCCATCACTAACATAAATAAACCGTGACGTAAATAATAACGCAAAGCAATTAGACAATTAGTGGTTAGTCGTCAACGAGTGTCGCCAGTGAAAAATTAGCTTGCGGGGTTATAGAAACAGGCAAAATAAATTTCAGTTGTCCGTCAATTGTCAACTGAACTCTTTCACACTTGTCAACATATGACTTCGCATTACCCATTCATTTACTCGGTCATTTAATTATATGTAAGAAATCATTATCACAATTATCATGCAAGTGACAACATTGTTTATGATGAAGAACTTTTGCAAAGAACTACGGGAGTTTCTTGCCCGGTATTAAGTTTGAGCGACCAGTCGCGCGCACTAGTTCATGCCATTATTTTGAATGAATCGCGAGGTATCTTCATGTTGTTAGTCATGCCAAGCATGAAATTTGAGTTTATCGCGCGCCATCTTCATGCCGGCCATGAACAAGAATTTAGAATTGAAGCTCGCTATGCATTATGGGAAATGTAAATCTTATTTAAAACTAGGACTTTCTGATGTGTTTTCCATGCTGTCAGAGCATTAACCCAGTTTGTGTATAAAAGAACAGTAATTGGCATGGTTGACTGATATATAACCGATGATTTTAACACTGATTGCCGCTAACATGGTTTTACCCAAAAATAGTTTCATGTTTTGTTTCATTGAACGAAATATCGAATTTAACTATAAACCAACATTTTTATTTCTAAAGAAAAAAGTGAACAAACAATAAACAAAGTTGTTGAGTCGATACGTAAAGATACTGCATTACGCCATCTTGAATGTCAGAGCATTCGCTTTGAATATTCACTGACGTGGCAAAACCAGCCTCGACACCACGCGCTCGTCTATTTGCATAACATTAGCCAATCCGGCCGGCCTGTTCGTCAACAGAAATATTATTTTTTGGCGAAAAGAACTGTTTATATCTCAACGAAAATGCATTCCTGACATTAAGAAATGTTTGGAAAGACAAAATGAGTAATTTAAGCTACGATTTTGAATTATTTTCGGAAATGAGCGAGCATAAAGAGCGAACACACCTGAGTGATGGTAAGTTGAGTAATATCAATGTTTTGTGTCTAGTATAAATGCTGTTTATTGTAGCAAATTTATCAATCCTTATACAATTTATACAATTAAGTACGAATGTATATATGATCTAGGAGTACACTATAAAACACAGACGCTATGGTTTCGGGTAGATTATTGTTATGGTTTTACGTGAATAGTAAATTGAAGATTTTCTTGACTTGTTATTATCAATCGTCACACCCGAGTTGTCAGTCTACTGAACTGAAAACTGATCTTTAAAAAAATACTTTCAAAGTGTAATGCTTCAATTATATATAATAAGAATATGAAATTAAATTCAACCTTGAAAAAATATTAATTTGGTTTGAATTTTAAAGCTTTTGACTATAAGGTCAGTAAGCAGTCGATAGATATTGTTCATTCGAAAACAATTAATTATCAAAATCTCAGAATAAAAACAACTTACTTCTCATTTGATGTTAATTGACTTTGGTATATTTTATAAGTTGGTTTATATAAAACTAAGTTGTAAATCCTTCCATAACTATGATCTGTCGAAGTCATTTGTATCGAAAGCTTTGTTATGACGGTTTGACTTCCGGTTGAAACGCATGATCGCTTCCGGTTTCGTGGAGCACATGTTCGGACAACACATGGCAAAAGACAAAACAACTTTTTTATACCAACATACTATAAATAGAAGAAAACGATTGACAATATTATGAGATGCAAAGGAAAAACCTAAGTTTATAGAACCAGGATTTAGTTCAGATGGGAGTTCGAGTTTATATTGGCTTGCATTTCTAGCTTTTGCAATGAAGGAATCAGTTTTCGACGAATGAATTCCAGATAAATATAACGGAGGAAATGGCATGAATAGAGTGAATGGATGTGCATGGATGTACGGACGTTACGTAGGAACGAAAATAATTTGGCGAATGTGGATTTATAAACGATTGAAGCAGGTAATAGATTGAATAAGTGTATGGATATCTGAACGAAAGGGATAAAAAACGTTGTGATTGATTATGATTATTGATAATGTCAATAAAGAAAATATAAATACATAAATGTACAAATTAAACAAGCTAAAAAATGCATGCATGAATGGATGAGTAAGCGAATAAACGCAACCTATACATTCAAAACGCAGAATACGTCTTAAAAAATCTCAATTCGCCTAAATCACAATATTGTCGCCTCTTGTCGGCCTAACCTGATATTGAGTTAATCCGCTTGTTTTTGATACAAATCCTTCAAGTCTCTAACTGTTTCAACGATTTAGTACATTGTCTTGCATCCAGCCACAAACACAAATTGTATTGAAAGTTTCACCATCTAGTTACTAGTCAGTGTTAGGGAATTTTTTTTTTTTAAACTGTTTTGTCAATCTTACATGACGTCATAAAGAAACGATTATGCTTATGTAAACATTGTAAATATTAACAAGTCAAAGACTGACATCCAAATCAGGTGTTTACAGTAGAACTCGACGGATATCTTACGCAAATGCTTCACCAGCTAGACTCTCTGTCGCCTGATTGGTTACTTTATGACAAGACCTTCATATTGCATCCAGCTTGGTTTGAGAGCTTACTTTCGATTAAGTCAACACAAAACTGTTACACAAAATCAGAACGATTTCCAGTTCAAGCTTGGAATGATTTTTATGATGGAAAATGGCCTGCCTCAAAAATGTAGTCACTGCGGAGATAACCGCTGGACAGATTTGGGTAATGCTAGCCGGTGCCGATATTCTTTCTTTACAACGCAAATCGTTTAAACCTTGACGATTATATCAGGATTTTGACATGTTAAACCAAAGGTTGTGATTCCAATTGGTGGGAAATACTAACTGTAGACGCATCTACTGACGTTGGGTTTGATAGCGTGATTAATTAATTAAAAGCTACACTGTATCATTTTCAATATCTGAACACTCAGATTACCCACTTTTGCACTTGATCAACTTGGGTCAAAGTAAATTTAAATCTAGTCGTGGGTGGTTTCTATTGGGTAATTTTGCATCAGCTAATTTGAATGTTTGTTGACAGATCTCGAGCTGGCAGCTGAGATTGGTAAAAACCTTCTTGAGAGAAATAAAGAGTTGGAATATCTACTCAAATCGTCGCATCAATATCTTGAAGAACAGGCATTGAAAAATGAGGTAAATTAAGTGTTTTAATTATCACTTAATATATCAATTCTCCTGAAAAATAAACAAGGATTTTTCCTCGCTGTTCATGCAATTCCCGAGCAAAAAAAAAAAATGGACAATGGACAGAGACTCGACAAAAAAGGTTGATCTCGGTTATTGCACGTTTGTGTTTTATATTTATTGTTAGATGGCTCCACCGCCATTCTCAGGTTATATCTGTGCGAGTGACCAGGGAGTGACAGATAACCCTGGGTTCGCGAGTATGCTCCACCGTATGAAGACAGATGGTTTGTGATCTAGATGGAATCAAAGTAATCTCAACTATAACTTAAACTACATCCTAAACAAACGAAATCAAAATACGTAACTGGACCAATTGGTGCCTCGACTTGCATCATACTCAACTGCACCACATTTTTGTTTAATTAGTTTTGTTTTTCCACTATTTGGTTGACTGGCAGTTAGGTCCCGGTAATTTCTGTAATAAAGGGATTTCATGCACTGTACTATACAGAGAAGCCGACGTTAAACTTAGACATTTTTTATTTTATTTTATTGCAGTTTCTCGAAAAGCAGTTGGAGACTCTCCGGGAAGTCAACGATCATCGTAACAAGGCTTTTGAACAAATGGAAACTACGGCAATGGAATTACAAAAAGCTAACCAACAACTGCAAAGTGAGACAAACACTATGCGAAAAAGATACCGAGACTTAGCAGAAATGGTCGACAACATGGATGCGCGCTGTGAAGAATACAAAAACGAAGTTGAAGAACTTCAAAAAGAGAGATCGAAATTACAACGCGATTTATCAATGGCTTTGTCCTTCCACGAAGAATTCTCAAAACCCGATGACAGTGAACTTAAAGTAGATGCACAAACGCAAGGTGGGATGTTGAGCGATGACGACAGGGAAGAAAAAGAACGACAGTTAAAAGCACTCAATGAAAAAATCAATAAACTCAAAGAACAACATTGTGTTGAGCGAAATAAGCGGGAGGAGTTAGAATACGAAATGTCGGAGCTCATACAAGAAAACCAACAATTGGAAACACAACTTCGCGCTTTCGCTCAACGAGCCGAGGAATTCCAACTAGTGACTTCGAGCAACTTGACATCCACGGAACGCGCAATTGATTTTCTCCCGGAAAGCTCTCTCAATGAATCCACAGATGATTTTGAAGAAGACGATTCGTTTGTAGTTGTATCAGAGCAGTTATCGCGACAATCGAGTGCAGTTTCGGATCATAGCGGAGTCGTCGTTTTGAGTCCAAGTGAAGGTAACACAAACGACGTCAAAAACAGTGCTTCATTCTTCTCTGAACTTGGCGATCAATATCACGAGCTTGTGCGAAAGTACGACGCTTTGTTAGATAAATGCAAGCAAGAAGGGCTTGCAAAGCGCACGTTACCTATCCCTAAGGTGCAACGAGCGGTTCAGGTCAGTCCATTACCCAGTCCGGTCAAAGACAGAAGGCAACGCTATTTCTCAGAAAGTGACATCGATTACAAACCAGAGGGGCCAAAACTTCGAGAATATAAACTAATGTTCCAGAAAATATATTCGCGGCTCGAGGAGTCGAAAAACTTTAGACCACCAACACCGTAAAGAGCTCTTTGAGAATAGAGACGTACAGTTACATGCATCTCAAAACGCAACTTCGCTACAAAGCCTGACAGTATCGTACTAGCTCTTGCAAGTCACAAGAAAAACGCTGTAGTGAAAACATTCAAACTAAAGCGCAATTCATGAATCCATATGTGGCATCTCCGAAATTAGGTCGACGCTGTCTAAAATCATTCCATGCAGTCATAAGCAATACGATTTGGGTTTTCTATGAATAATAAGGAATACATTTGAATATAATATAATCAGAATAGATGTATAGTACGCGTTTAAAGGAACGAAATGTGTACTCGCTTTATCGCAAAATTTGTAGAATTTGAAACTAAAGATGCTTTATCGCGCTGGATACGTGATGATCAAACAAAACAACAACAACATTAACAAAACAAAGGAAATAGTTCTTACGGTAATAGGATAATCGAAGAGTTAGGATTGTGTCTACAAGATAACTGGTAACGACTTTTATCATCATCACCACTATCATCATCATCCTCATCACAATTATGATTGTTATCATCATCGCCACTATCACCACTAGCGTCATCAACACTGTAATAATAATCACCATCATCATCAATAGCATCATCATTATCTTCATCATCACCATCATCATCACCATCATCACCACTATCATCATCATCCTCATCACAATTATGATTGTTATCATCATCGCCACTATCACCACCAAGATTACCATCACCACTAGCGTCATCAACACTGTAATAATAATCACCATCATCATCAATAGCATCATCAATATATTCATCATCACCATCATCATCATCACCATCATCATCATCATCATCATCACCATCATCAACATCACGATCAGTATCGTCCTAGTACGGTAAAGTTTTCCAATTCATCGATTTTATATTGTTTTGTTACGGATCTGATAATTGAATTACTTGATTTATTGTATAAAATGTGTAATATGTATTTGAACAGTTCTGTTTCCATGCAATAAAGATTTGATTTTCATGTATTCAACATGGTGTGTTGCATTTGTCCAGTAAACACTACGGGACTTCACTTAAGCAATATAAGCAAAACCGCCATACTCAGTATTGTCTGCGTTGCAGATGGTCTGCGGTTTTCCAAAAAGTATGAGCAAAGGACCTTGGGCTTTTTCGATAACCAAAGACCACAAGCAATGTGGGGTATAGTAAGTATGCTTGTAGCAGGCTTAAAGAATGACCAAATCTACCGTAGTCAAGTTTAATAAAAAATAATTTTGGTATTTAACTTTATTTAATGCAAAAGCATGTACTTTTAAAGTAATTCAAATTCGAAATTCCGATTTATATTATAATTTTTTGTTCAGCTGCAAAAATAATGTCTATGGTTAGAAAAATATATGAAGATGTTGTGATCATCTAGGGTATGCAGCCTTTAGAAAGACTTGTAGTGCGGTTTGACGTTGCAACAACCTGTGTCATCACAAGTTATTCAACTTCCTTTCCACCTTTACTTTGAATATAACTTCCGCTTAGGCTTTTGAAACGTGACGTCGCACAGCAGCCTCCCAAACAGGCATTCTTAATGTCGTCACGCAATTGTGTCCACAGAGGAAAGATTGCGTGACGAGACTGAAAGAATGGTTGCGTTACAGGCCAACCGCACAGAACGTCTTTCTCAAGACCACACTTATCCACATGATTAGAACTCATTCACATGGCTTACACCCGGTTTTAAACCATTCACGTTTGTTTGCAAAAAATGGCGTCATTATGTCATGTGACACTATTTATGAATGTAAATCAGACGATTCCAGGATGTCGACGACCTCGAGCCCAGTGTGTCCTCGGTGTGTCCACATTCGGTAGCGCGCTAGATCTTTCCTGGTGACTATTCCAGTTACCTAGCAACAAAATAGAAACGGCAGTATATCGTTGCAGTAAAAATAAGAGTCTTATTAATATTTTGATAGCTGTCATTAATTCTAATCATTATTCATTCAGTTTAGTACATGAATCAGTAAAAGGGAAAGAACAACAAACGACTAAAGAAGGATAACATGGATAAATGAATGGATTATTAAGTGAATAACTTAATTAATTAACAGATGAATAAATGTGAGTTCATGCATGTATGGGTAGATCAATGAACGAATCAAAACTTGGAACTTTAGTCTACACAACTAATTCAAGTTTAACCGATAATTATAAAAAAAGTCAATTGAGAACTTTTGCACACACGATATGTTATTGAAACATTAATATTATCATTATCGTAATGAATCAATCAATCAATCACTCAATCAATTAATCAATCAATCAAGCAATCAATCAAGCAATCAATCAAGCAATCAATCAAGCAATCAATCAATCAATCAATCAATCAATCAATCAATCATAAAAAGCGCATTGAGGCTTGCGAAATGCGCCCTAAGCACTGTTATTAAATTAAATTAAATTTAAATCAATCAAGCAATCAATCAAGCAATCAATCAAGCAATCAATCAAGCAATCAATCAAGCAATCAATCAAACAAGCAATCAATCAATCAATCAATCAATCAATGAGTGATTAGAAACAATGATACCTCATAATGGTCGTCAACAACAACGATGTGTCTAAGTCCCAGTGCTCTGAACAACTGAAATACTCGAGACAAAGAAGCGTTCTACGAAAACAAAAAAGTAGTAAATTGAATGATCGTCACGGTTATGAAAGCAATTAAAGCAATTGCTTGAAAGAAGACCCGGAAAAAAAATCCGGGCTTCAATGAGAATCGAACTCATGACCTTTGCGTTGCCGGTGCAATGCTCTACCAACTGAGCTATGAAGCCACATATGCTGGTGAGCTGGTCAATTTGCTGAGTTCATTAAATCAGTGTATGAATAAATTCGTATATAGAATGGTCTGAACCGTGGTAAAAAACAAAAAAGCCATTAACAGCTAGACCATGATGCAAAGTGACACTGTTGGAGATCAACAAGTAGTTTACTTCATTCGTGACATGAACTCCTAGAATCTTAAGTTCATATTATACAAGCTGCACCCCTCGAAAACCGATTAATGGATCAAAAAATCAAACCGTGAAGCCTGAATAGCGCTATCCGCCACGCAATCCCTATCCAGCGGATAAATCTAAAGAAATCCTTTGGAGTGGATAACTTTATTCAGGTTTCGTGCAACCGGCCGGCCCCAGGGATGCAAGCGCAGACTCAAACACAAGGCCAAAACATTAAGAGCCTTCGGCTTTCGACCCTTGTGTTTGCACTTGCGTCGCTAAAGGTTTATTTATTATTCTTTTATCTACAAAATTTATTTATGGTAAAAGAACATTTTCTGTGCATACCTCATGAACAGTATATGGTGCCGTGTTCATAAACGGTGTTAAATCGATGAAACATTCTCTTTCATGTGGTGATATATTGATCCTCTGTTTAAAAAATAAACAAATAACATGAAATAAACAATTTATTTCTCATTTATTGCTTTTTTATACCCTTTTGTCATGCTTTGTTTTGATGTTTTCCTTTCTCACACTGGTCAGCTTTATATTTTTATCTTATATATACCCCCTCTTTCTTTCTTTTTTCTTTTTTTTTTTCTCATATTACTCCGACGAAGGACTAACGTCCGAAACGTCAGTTTCGCTATTATCCCTATTCGGTGTGCAATTGACATATATATTTAACAACTGATTCCCGCCAACAGCAAATTACATTTTTGTTCTTATTTCATATTTCATAACGACTTACTCTGATTGGTGGAAATCGTGGATACGCATCTCGAAAATGCTTCAGCTTTAAATTGTGTGATTTCAACGGTCTGTTTTCTTCAGTAAACACCTTGAATAACAGTTAGAAAAGATAGATGACAATTATCACAGCAAAAGTACATAATACAGCTAAAAGAATATGTAAAAAGAGGACACATGCAGACAAATAAAAGAACAAACGAGCCAACGGACGAACAACGAACAAACAAACAGAGAGAAAATAAAAGTAACAAACAAACAAAAACATAGAAACAAACAAAAGAAACATAGAAAACACAGAGAAACAGAGAAAAAAAAAACAAATAACCATACACGTTTCAAAAAGACATGGCTGTACCTTGTTTTTCAGTAAAATGATTAGTTGAGATCTTAAAATGATCCCTTTAAATATTCCAAACGTCGATGGCCCATTATTCACGATATCGCTCTGTAGATAGAAATCGAAAAGAACATTAACTTATTACTTCTGATAATTATATTAGGCTATTTGATAATGATAATCAAGATGATAATTCTATAGACAATAAAGTAATTATGATGATTACAACGTTGAATGAACTTGAATTTAATCAGTCCATATGATTAAGATAATGAAAATGATACGATGATGAAAATGATGATGATACGATGATGACATTTGATGATGATGACATTTAATAATCTTGAAAATGATTTCGAAGTTAACAATATCATACGATAATGGTGGTGGTGATGATCATAATTATTATTATCATTAATATTAGACTTTAATACGGTGCTTAAATACATAAAGACCCCGAGAGGTCTTTTTTCCAATGTGGCCCTTTTATGGATGGTGGTGATGACAACAACATCTAATAAACTTCGAAGGTGATATCACAGTTTATAACACATTATCGGGATAATAAGGAAGGTGCTAATGTGATGATGGTCAGTTTATGGTCACATTGAGGTTTATTAAGTACATACCGTTGAGTGTGTCACCACAGGAAACCCGTTATGGTGCGATGACGTATCTTTCAAAACATCAACAATCCTTCCAACCTACGTCACAACACAAAGGTGTTAATTAAGTTACATTGCAGTTTTTTTTAGTTTTTTTCCAGTTTTCTACACTTAGCTTATCGATCGCCATTCGACGTTTCTATTCTTGTCAATCAAAACCCACCTACTAAAACCGATCTTTGTACGAAAGTTATTGATGAATCATGATTGGTTAGTTTTTTACTCGGGTGGAAATCGACGGGATCCTAAAACAACAAATAACGACGAGCGTTCTAGTGTCTTAGTTCTCAGAAAAAGGAAAACATCCGAGTAACATGGAAGAAAAGAACTCATTGTCAATACTGGATGAACCTTTGTTATAAACGGTAATTTCATCGACGTCAATAACAATGTTTTTTATGAAAGCGCAGGGTTGACGAAACTACAATCTTGGACATAACTCTTGGTACATTTTCCGTTTTTTATGTGCACTTTTTCATTTTTTTAGTTTTCTCTCCCCTACCCCACCCCACTCAACCAATGTTGATTTCATGATCAAATGACACATTTACGATAACAACTTTGTCCAGTGAGGGGAGGGGGAGATGATTTTTTTTAAAAGACGTAAAACATGATTCTCATGAATGCTCTAAAAAGGGAATATTTTCCTAAATGTACCAACTAATCGTTTTGTCAAAGATTGTAGCTGACTTGTAATACCTTTTCACGTGTTTGAAAACAAACTACAGGTGTGTTCATTATATCTCTGGGAAAAAAAAGGAAAAAAATACTGATCAACAAGTGAGCCTTTAATAACATAGGCATACCAAGAACAAGCAGTCGGACAAACACCATCAAGAAAAATAAACCCAAAAAGGCAGACAACCATTAATAACACAGGCATACCAAGACCAAGCAGTCGGACAAACACCATCAAGAAAAATAAACCCAAAAAGGCAGACAACCATTAATAACACAGGCATACCAAGACCAAGCAGTCGGACAAAAACAATCAGGAAAAATTAAGCACAAAAAGACAGACTAGCATGCAAAGTCTGCTATTTGATTCAACCAAACAATAAAGAAAGAAGCAATATGTTTACTGCGAAAAAACAAAAAAACAAAAAAAAACAGAACAACAGGCAATTCAGGACAAGATGATACTACCAGACATGTCTGAAAACAAAAACAAAAAACAAGAAAACACACAAACGAACTCACAAACAAGAAAGAAAATAAACAAACAAACAAAGAGAAAGGGAAGGAGACAATACTTACTTTGCAATCAACTCTGTAGCCATAACAGGCGGTTCCCATCCTAGAAGTGGTACACCTTGTAGTTTGATATGCATGTCATAGATACCCTATCACATCAAATACACACAAATAAAGAGGAATATATACATATCAGACAAAAACAATATTTCATCATGGTAAGATGATAACAAATTAAAATAAAGAACGAATTATGCTATTTGTTAGCAAACAATTGTTTTCTAGTATTCTAGTCTATGGTAGAGTACAAATGACACGTGTACAAACACTGAGAGTGTGCCACATAAATACCACAGACTAAATAGTGCTATTTTATGCTAATTCTATTGTTTTCTTTTGTTTAAACAGTAAAATTTGGTTTCCATATAATCGAGAATGATCAAGAATGGTCGCAAGCGATAAAAAAAAAATGTTGATTATAGGTTTTTGATCAATATATGATTGCGATCGTTTCGTCAAAATCAATTTTTTTTTTTCCGATTGTGTGTGACCATATTCTCGATCGTTTGCGATTAAATATTTGGAAACCCGGCTTAAATAGTGATAACTATTGCACACAATTATTAGTGATTGTACTCTATTTATGAAATAACTGCTAACAAATAGTGCTTATTAGCACTAAATAGGAATGTAATGCCAACACATCAAGATTATAGTTAGATAAAAAGCTTGAAAGCTAATTCATTACCGTATAAATAGCTGGAAACACAAAACAACAAAATGCAACAGAATATATTGGATGGATAAAAAACTATTCCATCTGTATTAATTGGCACTAATTGGTTATTTAACTATTTCACAGATATATTGTTTATGCTCTATTATTGAAGACTAAGCAGCAGGTATAGTTCATATTCTACTGAGCACAGTTCTATTGTATTAGTCCTTACCTCATTAAAGAAATCCCCTACAAATTTGGCTGTTATGAGCACAAGCATTAATGGCATACCATATGTTATATTACCAGTTGCCTCCATTAGAATAACTGTTAGACTTAATGTCATCCGTACAACTCCACCTAGAAAAAACAATCTATAGTGAAAACACACTGAAAGGACAAAACAGGACACGACAGGACAGGATGGACATGACAGGATGGACAGAACAGGACAGGACAGGATGGACATGACAGGATGGACAGAACAGGACAGGACAGGACAGGATGGACAGGACAGGACAGGATGGACAGAACAGGACAGGATGGAGAGGACATGCAGGACAGGACAATACGTACAGGACAGGACAGGACAGGACAGGATGGAGAGGACATACAGGACAGGACAGGATGGACAGAACAGGACAGGACAGGACAGGATGGAGAGGACATACAGAACAGGACAGGACAGGATGGAGAGGGCATACAGTACAGAACAGGACAGAACAGGACAGGATGTACAGGACAGGACAGGATGTACAAGACAGGACAGGATGTACTGGATAGGACAGGATGGAGAGGGCATGCAGGACAGGATGACAATGACAATGAAAATACTTTGATATATAAAATGAAATTACACACCACATACCTAAGGTTGCTGCAGCACCAATCAAGGCATATCGGCCAGGATCTACCCATATTCCACCAGGAAACACTGTATGTAAAACCTTACCAAACATCCTCCCCCATGTAGCACCTACAAGAATACATGGTACAAACAGACCACTAGGCACATACAAACCATAAGTCCATGTTGCCAATAAGAAATACACAGGGAAGAATGTGAGCAGAGATGTAAATGTGTACGAATCTACAAGAAAAATTACAGCAAATATCTTAGTATAAGTTTTCTGTGATGTCATGGATACTAGATATCTTGAATTCATTGGGATGGATAAATTGAATGACTGGGAAGTGAATGAATGAATGAATGAATGATAAATGGATGGAAAGATGAATGGGTGAATCTGAATAAATTGATGAATAAGCAATGAATGAATAAATTAAAGAAATGATGATTGTGATTTCGTTTGTTTGTTAGTTAGTTAGTTAGTTAGTTAGTTAGTTAGTTAGTTAGTTAGTTAGTTAGTTTGTTTGTTTGTTTGTTTGTTTCAACAATTTACCTTCTGACAAATGAAATAAGTTCTTGATGGAGTCTTCAGGAGTACTAAAAACCAATGTCCCCATGACACTGAACTCACCATCTTTACAGAAAAACTACAGAAGAAAAATAAAAGTAAGGTAACTCTATTTGCGTCAGGAGTCCCTTTAGCTGAAGCTAATCTTCTTCCAGAGAGCCGACAGTGTGCTAATTTTGATACGGTATATCCATCAATGCTCCATTTTATGAGTATTTAAAACTACTATAAGCTACACAGAACAGAAAGAAGTTAAAATAAGGACGTGAGGTCACCAGGAATCAACTTGGGATCTCTTACACAGAAGGCAGCACACTTACCAACTACTACACACTTGCTCCTAGAGACGTGTTCACTACCTACCTCTAATGGATCAATAATGTTGGCTGTACCCTAGAGAAGTGTTCACTACCTACCTCTAATGGATCAGTAATGTTGGCTGTACCCAGCGGTCTACAGTCTTCTTGAAAATAGATAAGAATAAAAGCTGACGATACTGTCATTACACTAACTACACATGCCTCGATAACCCACATCCACTTTTTCTTGATATACCTAGACGTCAACAAACAATAATATTAACTCATTAAAAGTATGACAGCTACAACATGATGTAAGACCCACGGAATAGGCTACCCAATGATGGGGTATAATATTGGCGATGGGGTGGTACATTTTGAGATGGATCAAATTCATGCTTGGATATTATGTGGTGAGAGTTTCACGATTTAGGTGTAGTGTTAGTTTACAAAATGATGCTAATTATCATTAAATTACCTATTTTCACAGTTTTACATGAGTTACCAGCATGAGTTATTGACAACCAAGTTACATAACGTTACAATACCAAACAACAACCAATTTGTGGTATTGTAAACCTTTTGTTTATCCTTTTACTCCTAAAGGCAGCTCGCTCTTTCCCTTTGTGAGTGGAACAATATGTTGATAAATAGACAATACCTACTTACTTCATTCTAAACAGAGTTAGATGATGATTAATTGCATTGAAAAGAGCTCCTAGTAACCCACCTACAAGCATAAAAATATATCATTGATGCCAGTTCTGAAAATGCCCTTTTCTGCACAAACATTGGGGACAAATTATATTGAAATATTGGTCTTTCTACTGGACTAATAGAAAGTAGTGTGATATATAAGTGCATTCAGTGTGTATAAATATGATATATTTCTCTTATCATTTCTTTCTTTCTAGACTGGTTGACTATTGAGAAATATTCAAAATTTATAACCACTATATAAGCACCTGAGTGAGTATTTTTATATGTTATACAGTTTTAAAACTTAATGTACAATGAATATTTTTAATTTCAAGACTCTACATGTTTTTGTACCACATAATATTCATGTAACTGCAATAAAAATAAATCCACTGAATTCATGGTTGATCTTGTTCAAAACATGTAAAATATACATGTCATTTATGGAAAAACTGTAATACTTACCGATGACACCCATAATCATGAACAATGGCAATTCATATCCATAATACTGTCGCCCCTAAAAAAAAATAGTCAAAGAGTCTAAGTAAATCAGGACAAAATTTTACCAGCATTAATTTTATAGAAATCATTACTATTTAATTATTCATGAGTTTTAGCATTAACATTAAAAAGTGTTTTTTCCATTAACTTCTCACCTCAAATTTACCAAAGTTAATGAGACCAGGGTTTGACAGATCACCAGGATGCCCTTTATAGATTGATAGTACAAAGTTGAGAGTGAATGTTGATATCATAGATGCAAAGAACATACGCCATGTTAATGACTGATTCCAGAAACTTGCTCCTTCTTCCAAACTGAAAAGAACACCACCTAGAAATGAAAGAATAAAATTAATATGAATTAATATTCACAATCAGTTGTTGAGATATTCAGATTTTTTGAGGGGAGGAGGTGGGGGATATCTGAAAAATCTTTTACTGGGGTACATAATTTTATATAGATTTCATCAAGGAAATTTAACTGTCAGTGGTGCATGGTCTGTGGTATCTTTTAGGAGTATTTTAGAAAATTTATTACGATCATCTCAGCATGTTGTGCATGGAAGGGCACACTATTATACTAATGAGCAACTGGATAATGATAAAGGGAGTAATAAAATGATATGAAAATCCATATTTTTTGTTAAAATGTATGTGGCTGCATAATTGTAGTATGTACCTATGGGAGCACCAAATGCAGCCGCAACACCTGCAGCAGCACCACCAGACACAAAGTCTCTTTTTTCATGGTCTGTTCTAAATGGTTCAAATATTCGGAAGTCTTTATTGAAGGTAGTAGAGCGGCCTTGAGATACTCCAGCAGCCACTACTGCACCAGAATGAATCATGGGGCCTTCCTTGCCGCAGGCAAGACCCCCTGATACAGAGAATGTTACACCGATTACCTTGGCAAATAATGTCTGGAAAAAAATAATTCAGATTATTATATGTGAACTAAAGAGGAGTCAAGTAAATCAAGGCATATTCTAATAAGATTGTTCTAAATCTGTTATTAAACTCAATGAAACATTACATAACATTAACAGGAACATCATTTACCCCCAGTGACAAAAACATACAAATTATCATTACTCACAGAATTATTTACCTTAAACCGTACAACATGAGGAACCTTGACTCCATTAAGATAGCATTTTATCTGTGGAATACCACTACCAGCTGCAGTTGGCTGTCAATCAAAACACACATTTCTCTTGAATGTGCTCTCCTCACTTGTGAAATAAGCAGCCACACAAGTGCAAGCTGGTTAATAGGATAAAACTTTCCATTCTCCTTGTGTTTCCACTGTTTTATGCTTTATATTTCACAAGTGCGGAGAGCACTTGTGCTTCTGCTTGCATCTATTTCACTACTAAGGACAGCACTTGCGCTTATACTATTTGCGTCTTTTTCACTAGTGAGGATAGTACTTGGGTTTATGCTTGCATTTATTTTACTAGTGCGGAGAGCACTTGTGCTTATGCGTGCATCGATTTCACTAGGAAGGACAGTACTTGTGCTTATGCTTGCATCTATTTCACTAGGAAGGACAGTACTTGCGCTTATGCTTGCATTTATTTCACTAGGAAGGACAGTACTTGCGCTTATGCTTGCATCTATTTCACTAGAAAGGACAGCACTTGTGCTTATGCTTGCATCTATTTCACTAGGAAGGACAGTACTTGCGCTTATGCTTGCATTTATTTCACTAGAAAGGACAGTACTTGCGCTTATGCTTGCATTTATTTCACTAGAAAGGACAGCACTTGTGCTTATGCTTGCATTTATTTCACTAGAAAGGACAGCACTTGTGCTTATGCTTGCATCTATTTCACTAGGAAGGACAGTACTTGCACTTATGCTTGCATTTATTTCACTAGAAAGGACAGTACTTGCGCTTATGCTTGCATTTATTTCACTAGAAAGGACAGTACTTGCGCTTATGCTTGCATCTATTTCACTAGGAAGGACAGTACTTGCGCTTATGCTTGCATTTATTTCACTAGAAAGGACAGCACTTGTGCTTATGCTTGCATCTATTTCACTAGTAAGGACCATGCTTCATGACTTACCTCCATATAAGTAACTAAACAAACAGCAATAAATACAAAAAACACATCTACAGCCACCCATAATGCATATGGGGCTGCCATGCAGTTATCATGTTTACATATATTAATATCTGATGACAGTGAATTAAGGACTGACCAATTTTTAAATTTCAAACATAAAACAACAAAAAATCACTTTTACATTATAATGTTATGTGCAACGTGTTCAGTTTTAACACCTTATCACCATCACAGATGATATTGTTTTCCAGACCTCCAGAATTTCCAAAAAAATCTTTTGTGATATAAATATTTTTTGATTTACTAATGTCATCTGTACAACTCCACCTAGAAAAAAATCTATAGTGAAAACCAGTGAAAGGACAAAACAGGACAGGACAGGACAGCACAGGATGGACAGAACAGGACAGGACAGGATGGACAGAACAGGACAGGATGGAGAGAACATACAGGACAGGACAGGACAGGATGGAGAGGACATACAGGACAGGACAGGACAGGACAGGACAGGATGGACAGAACAGGACAGGACAGAACAGGACAGGACAGAATGTTAGTAAAAATAGAGTAGGTATACATTTCTATGGTGGATACATTTTCTGATTAGCGAGTACTTCCATCCTGACAGTAGAGATATGCAGATATCAATGGCACATGCAATAAGTGCAGTAATGAGTCCAATAATAAACATCACCACCCATCTGTTCACATTGGTACATACAATACCCTAAAGAAATAAAAACAGCATGAACTTACTAACATTTATCTTTAATTATTTCATTTTCATTTATATTTTGTTCAATTTACAGTCAACTCTTGCCTTACAGAAACCCCAGTACCACACACACCTAGCTATTGCAGACAGCAGATCAATCCTTTGTCTTAAAGAAGTCTATGGAACCAGCTCTTGCTATTTTGGACTCTAATGCAGAAACCAAGTTAGGGTCCCTAGGGTGTCTGCTATAACTGCAAGAGTTGACCATGTGATCTTGAGCAAATTGATGAGTTTTGTATAAGTCAAAAATTGTCAACATGGATGTGTTGTGCTATGCACAGCAACTTAATCATACAAAGGCTATCTATTTCCAGTCTGTTCAAACCGTGAGATTCATTCCACAGTTATTGTAAGCCTTCAACAACCTTATAATGCCCCATGTTTTACAGCAAAACAAAGTTGACATTAAAACATAGACGGACATCCAAACTGGTGATTAATATCTTGGTATCCCTTCTGGGTGAGCATTTGATTAAAGTACAAAATATTTCTGCTAATGTTTAACTACAATATTCCAGCTTGGATGTTCTTTACCAGATAGGTATTAGTAACTAGCTAGTAGGTACAGTGGTACCTAATAATTTCTGGAAAAAATGGGGTTCTTTACCAACAAGGATTCTTTACCAACATTCATTACATACAACATTCATCACGAGGCAAGGATTTTATTAGTGGCCTGACCCTCCCAAAATGTTGTACATTGTGTGTGCCAAATAGCTCCCTCATTTTTGCTGCCCCTGAGCTGGTGATTTGTCTCTTCATTACCTCAGCGGTATAAGACCTCTTTTCCTTTAAATACAGCTCATTTTCTGGGATGTCATAATCTAAACTCTGTAAATGAATCATGAAACCAATGATTAATTCAAGAAGCAAAACATCAATGCAAGAAACAGAAACTATACTCAACTATTGTTCTAGTTTGTATTAATTGCTGCCATTGCAAAAGCTACAGCAGAATAGTTTCTACTTCTTTTGTTGGTTTAGTTTCATTTATGCTAATTACAAAAAGACAGGCTAGAAAATGGGACAATCCAGCACTACATATAACTACTAGTTGAACTAGAAACTACTTCCCTCTGGTGAATTATAAACCTTTAAACTTTAATTTCAACTTTTTTCATAATTTTGTCATAAAGTTGTTTTAAAAATTGCTTGACAAGCATTAACATTTCCACTACAGACTTGATGGTAAAAAAAACACTTGGCATTTGAATTTCACTCTTGACAATGTAAGGGGAGGGGGGGGGGGGGAGATTGATGTTAGTTAAGATGTACAGAAATTATCCCAGAACCAAAGGTTTTGATCCTCAAAAACAACAATCATCCTTTATATCATCCCAACATAGGCTATAATTCTTCTCCTTCTCCTTTGATATTGTACAATGATATTGTACCCTTAGGGGTAGGGTGAGATGGGGAACAGGTTCTTCAAGGGGGTTGTCTGGATAGTGCACACGTTTATAGGGCTAACAATGTTTTTTATTTTATCAATAAGTGAGTCAAATTCCACTTTTTGTCTTTTACAATAAAACAGTAAAGATATGGATGGCAAAAGAGCAAGTTACGTAATGCAAAAAATATGTTTAACAATGCAGTCGTATGGTTATCACATGATTTAACAGGCAATTCAATAATTTGGGCAAAAGAAAAATAGTTTTGCACCTCGTATTTTGCTGAAATTTTTTGTAGACTTCCCCTATCTCCTCCTGCAGACGACTGGCTAAATGCACTCTGAAAAAGAAGAGGAACACTTCTGTGACGTTCAAAGTTCGAAAAGGAGACTCGCCGAATATCTCTCATATGCAGGCAATAAGACAAAAAATATTTAAATTCTACCTCCAAGTTGTCTGTCATTATTGAATGGTCAGAACCCCTCCTTCTTCGTATTTCACTTCCATCGTAGTAATGCAAATTCTTAGGGAAAGAAAAACAATAAATTTAAAAGCATTACTTGAAGACAACTTTAAGAATACAAAAGTAAAGTAGTAATTATGAGAGCGTTGGGTAGTAAATTTTACCTCGTTATTGCCCAAAAGGGAAGATGTTTCGGACGTCATTTGTTTGAGAGTCACTGGTGTTTGAGATGTCATTCCTTAAAGAAAAATGTTGCGAGAAAATTCACAGAAAAATGGTGAAAACTTGTCATACTTTTGTAAGACGACACTACTTTCTCCATGTTTTCTTTACATGATTCGATTTACACGCGGTCGTCAAAAGAAGAGTAGGCCTTGGTGACGAACTGAATGAAATCTCCCAAGATGCATTGTATTAATAATGGCGGCCAGTGCAAGAGTGTTAAGATTTCTTACACGAAATGTCCCAGAAACTAAATTTATACGAAGTCTACAAAGGTATAAATTTAATACCAAATACATAATGGTGTGTAGTTTTCCTCACTTTTTTTCGTGTTGATTCTCTAGCTGTTCGTTGAGTTATTCGCTGCGAAAGTCTCAAGGTTTGAACAAGTTATGCATGTCACATGGATATATAAAGAGAAAAATCAGTGATCTCGCTGCACCACAACCAGATAACGAACCAAAACAGTATCCAGAACATATTAAACGCATTGTAGATGATATATCAAAATTAACGATTCTGGAGGTTGCTGATCTTAATCAACTTCTAAAGGTATATCAAAGAAATTCATGTAAATGGATACAAATATTTCATTCACCCCCCCCCCCCCCCCCATCTTTTGGGGGGTAGAGACATTGTGTCTTCATTACCAAATAAATTTTGGGGTTGCTGCTGCATTGGTTGACCGATTGGAGTACAAATTTTCTTAATAATAATAAAGTGTCATTGAATCATATGCAGCAAGAGTACAATGTAAAATAATTAAACTCAACCTATGGGAAATCCTACTAATAAACTAGGCCTAAACCTATAAGTATCAAAGATTATTTTATACCATTACTGAGGTTTTCCATTTTCTGTTAACTCAGACACAAATGCTTTCACCATTTTTTTTTTTTTTTTTTTTTTTTTTTTTGACCCGTTAATCAAAACCTAAGTTGTAATCCATGACTGACATATTCAATATTCAATTCGTAATCTCACTGACATATTATTTAGGTAATGAATACTATTTAACTGAATGACCACAGTCTGCTACCACATATTGCAGAACATTGACTAATATGATGATTTCAATTAGGAATGGTGAACATTTATTGATAATAAATCAAATTTTATTTTTCATACATTTGCATGTGTTTATTTTCAGAAAACTCTCAATATAGAAGATGTACCAATGATGGCAATGGGCGCCATGGCTACTGGCCCAGCCCCAAAGGTTAGTTTTCAGTCTCTTTTTGTGTCTTTTTTTCTTGTGTACAAACATGGAACACATTCCAAATTTACCAAGATTAAAACATGATTCTTTAATAATATTATACAATATAGCTTTGCTTAGTAAAGTTATAAGGTGTTCTATATTCAATACATACAACTATAAATCATTATCCAGGGATTTCTTGAAAAAAAAGTTGTTCCTCCATCTGTTTCTCCAGTAGCAATTTTTTTTATAACATTAAGTTACTCAGACTTCGCGCTTTCCACATAATACATCCTTGAGAAAAAAAGAAAATGTTCATAAACTTTATTCATAAAAACCATCTTCCATTTTAGTTGAATTCTCATCACCAATGAAATAACAGTGAATTGTTATGTTTGTTAAAGGAAAGTGAATCAGAGGAAGCAGAAAAAGCACCAGAACCAACAGAATTTACAGTGAAACTGACTGGATTTAGTGATACTTCTAAAGTCAAGTTAATCAAAGAAATTAAAGCTGTTATACCTGGAATGAATCTTGTGCAGGTATGACCAGTATATGTATATAATCCCAGAGTGGGGGACTGCTGGGATAAATGACCAAGAATGCTTATCAGAATTTTTTTCAAAAGTACCCCTAAAAGATACCATTGTTTTTTTTTAAAGGGTGTGGCTTTACAAATTTTTCATCTCTAAAAGATACCAAAAACATGAGTTTTAGTGCTATTCAACCCCTAAAAGATACCAAAAAGTGAGGATTTGGCAAATCTCATATTTTAAACCCCAAAAGAGACCAAATGGCTGATTTTTACCCCTAAAAGATACAATGGTTTCAGGTGGGATGAGAGATATGACCTCTTAAGTTGCCAATCAACTGTGATAGTCCATTGATGTCAACTGTATCCTCTTCTCCTTTCAGGCTAAGAAATTTGTTGAAGGTGTTCCACAAGTAGTACGAGAAAAGACCAACAAAGAAGAAGCAGAAAATGTCAAAAAAGCTCTAGAAGCTGTTGGAGGAACTGTTGAGATTGAAACTTAAGTTCATGTTGGATTTTATCATCTTTCCCAGACACTTAAAAAAACAAGATTGCTGAAATTTGTAATCATGAAAAGTAAATGAAGTGAAGCTCGTTATTGCAAGATGGCAATGGAATGCATTTCCTTTGTAAGACTGTTCAAAGTCTGGTATTGCAGTCTTTATTTGTGAATAAAAAAACTTGAATGCCTAATGGGAAAAGTTATGCATTGATTTACTGTCTATCCACCACCACTACTACTACCAAGTCTTGGTCGTCAGAAGATGGGAAACCACTAGTCCTTTCCAGTGCAACTAATCAGCCATCAATGTGGCTATTTCTTTTGCATCAAATGCAAATGTACCCTCACATCCAGACTCTTTCATGGCAGAGATTTCTCAAAAGAGTACTCTACAAGAATGTGTTTCCTTTTTCATAGAATTTAGGAGCCATTTGATCATATTTTACATGTTAATATGCTCTATATAAATATTAAAGATGATTATTGCTATCCCAACTTTTGGACAGAAAGCTGACAAATGTGAAACACATCCTTGCAGAGTTGTCTTTTTGAGAAATCTCTACCAACCAGGGCAAGTTTTTCCACAAGATGCTACTTAATAAAATCACCTACCACACACCAAAGTTTTGGAAAAGAATCTGAAACCACACAATTCATCATGCATAGACAATTCAATAATGAAGCATTTCAGTATAAATCATTGTGCTTAATATACTAATGAATATTGCAAGCTAAATTTTGTGCTGTTATTGGTATTTAACCAGTAAATGAAAAAAAATAATTTGAGTAAATACAGAAGTTGATACAAAAGTCCAATCCAATAGTGCAATTTGTTTATAAAATTATTAGCATTGCTTTAAATTAACCAGTTAATGAACGATTTCTTTGGTGAACACATGTCGACTACAAAATATACTTTCACAATAATATTGTGAATAATGAAGATAAACCTAAGAAAAATCACAGAAATAATTGAAAACCAAATGAAACACTCGTTCACTTGTCATATTATATTACTATCATTCATTACTTTTCTACAGAAACTTGTCATGCGCCTTTTAAGACGTTACCCATTTGTGAGCCTCGCAAGCTAAAGGTGTGGCCATGGCAAAACAAACTGTTAGCATCATTAACAGAGACGCATTCATAGCAACACAAACCAGCAATTTTTTTATTCACAAGCAATTTGAAAGATAATGATAATATTATTTGAATACCACTTGATTCATTTTTTTACACAAGTATACACCTATTCAAAAAAAAAAAATTGTAGGAGAGGATGCCTGTTTATGAATGACGATTATTCACAGTTGAAACATGAAGTAGAACACCAAAACAATGTTATTAAACTATTATAAAATAAAGATAGTCCAAAATGTGTGTTAACATTTGAACTGTGTATATTTTGATACAATATTAGACATTTTAGTAGAACAATGCGGATTCAGCATCTGCCATCCTCTCCAACAACATTTTTTTTCAAATGAGTGTATATAATGATAATAACAATAATTTGTTTAAATTTGATAAAGTCAATATAATACTAGAAGTTGTAGCGGCTACGTTTGTGTGATGGTGAATCCATTACAATATCCATAGATGATGATGTACGTTTTCGACCATCTCTGCTTTCAGAGTCTGTTAAAGTTTCATTGTAACTTCTCCGTCGTGATGGATTATGAAACATTTGTCCTAGCCCTGTACTCGTGAAATAAGGTGAAGTACTTATTTGTTGGTCAACTGATAAATCTTCTAGAGGTCCATAACACTGTATCCCAGTATCTCTACTATCATAATCCATGGAAGAACCCAGAATAGTTCCACTGGAACCGATGCTAGAGCTATTACTCCTTACGTCTGCTACTCGTCTTGGAGAAGTTCTCCCAGCCAAATAAGATAACAAATCTTCTCTTTTTATATACTTTCGCTTCTTTTTAGCCCAAGAAAGAATATCTTTGTTCCTTCTTCGTAGTCCTGCTCGATGACCTGCATCAAGGCCCTTTTTATGAAGCTCTAAACTCTCTATGGGGGGAAAAAAAAGGATTATCTAAATATTGTGGGATAAAAAGCAACTTCATTTTATACCCATAAATAGAAAACCCTAATGCAACCTTCTATAAACAAGAACAAAATAAAATGTAATATAAATTATATAATGAAACCAAAAAATTAGAATAAACATGTACAAACTTATCAATAATTTCAAAGAAAAACATATATAATTTAGAACGCTAATTTTTCTTTGGGTTGGTCAGGGTTCAATTTGAAGCCATGCCAAAAATATGCAAACATTTTACCGTTTTCAAACGCCTAAAATTAATAATCCGATAATTTCGATGAAGTAACGGGATCACATTCGGCTATTTCCTGCAAGTTTGTAAACACGAAAAAAAGAAAAAGGAGCTTGACTTCATTTTAGGAAGACATCATTAGCAGAGTTAAAAATGTCCTTTTTCTCGAAAAAAAAAAACAAAACTTAGCATGGATCCAATCTGATGTAATGAAGTTTCTGTCATTAGAGAATTCACTTCAGTGTCAAACGAAACATTTGAGGTATTGAGAATCGATAAAAGTCTAGCTTACCCTTATAAAGTTGAGCAATAGTATTAGCAGTGCCTTGGAATGGCGTCCATAAATGACTATTGTTAGCGTCGTGGTTTCTCTCTGCAAAACAAAGACAAAGCGAGATATTTTCAGTCCGCCTGAGTTCGATTACAAAGACTAAATAACTTAAAATATCACCATTGAGATAACAATACAATCAATGTGTGCGAAATTAACCTTTATAAAGTTGAGCACAAGCCATTGCAGCATTTTGAAATACGTGCCACAATCGTTGAACCGCTTGCTCCTTCTCCGCCACTAACTGCTCATCAACATCAGCTTCGCCCTCAATTTCATCGATACATTGACGCTCATAGTTTGAATAATTCCAAGATTCACCGCCATCACTAAAGTCTTTATCTTTAGAATCCATTCTGAGGGACTTATGACTGGATTAGGATTGTAAATCAACTAGAAGTTTGTGATTCTTTTCAACTACGCAATCACTACCCAGTTACACCGCCATGTTTTACTGGAAGCGAATTGTGTGCTGGGTAAAACGATACCCGCAAGGCATCACGGGACTATAATGTCTATTTAATTAATTTTGTGCAAAATCAAATATCACTGAAAAATATAATTTTACCTCTAACCCCCTGAAAGATCTATGATTTGTTCATATCACTTCCATTCCAATGCAGGGATTACCACACAATGACAAGAAGTTATCACTCATACCCAAGCCTTTCATTTCAGTTTATTGAGTCAAAGGCTTTGACTCAATAAACTGAAATACCACTTCTAACTGTTCTAAAACAGCAATGTGCAGTTTTTACCCCCAAAGTGCATTCTTGATACTATGTTTTCGAATATGAAGTCTCATTATTTTGCAGATTAAAATCTAGCATTTTTCAGAGAGAGCATGTGCTTTCATAATTCGCTGCAAGATTTTAATTTCCGGTTTTGTCATCTCTGACAATAAAGAAAGAAAAATTACTCCGAGATGGTTGAGGCATATAGATATATGTAGATAGTTTTTTTTAATTGTTTATTGTATTGATAAAATATTATTATTAATATATTATTAATTTTATTTAATGTAAATTATTGTTACATGCATGAGCAAGAATAGGCAATAATTTTACCTCTACCATTTCAAATCTTATAACAATGGATTTAGTATTTCTTTGATCAACTAGCATGCATAGCAAAGTTACTTATCATTGAAACAAAAATAATATTTATTTATTACATGATTTTGCATCAGCATCTAAGAGTGTATCACAAAAAGCTTCCACGTTTCATATTATCCTGAGTCACTAGAGTAGCTTTCACAATCCTGTATTTAAAAGTGGTCAAACCAGTCAACTCAACTAATTAAATTGTTCTCCTTTTGTTGTTGTTTGCTATTAAAAAAGCAAAGTCAAGTAGATGGTTGAATTTTCTTTGATGCAAGATACTTGTAAGACTTGCAATGAGGTGTAGCTTCTTGTATGGCCTTCTCAACTTTGTCTGGATAAGTGGTGTCTTCTTTGAACTGAGAATGTTTCTTTGATCTTTTCATAAAACCTGAGATTGTAAGAAGTGTTTCAAACCACCCTGACGACCAGTATCCCGGGCAGTATTTTACTGAAATAGGCCCAGGTTTCCAAGCTGTCATGTGATGTTCATATGCTATCCCAACAAGATCACAATAACTCTTCATGATTTCATCTGGCTGGTCAAGCAGATCATCTGCATCAACAACTACGGGATTGGAATCTAAATTATCTACCACGAAATTATAAAACTCATGCAAATGACGTAATACCGCTTCTCCCGGGTCAAAATAATTCTATCCCGTAACTTCCGGTTTAGTAGAGACCCTATACAGTGAAGGAATATACTTAATAATAATAATAATAATAAATTAATAAAAGATTTGTTTAGCAGTTATACAAGTCAGCTCTAGGTTTGTATTTAGTGATCAAAATCACAGATGTACGAAGGAGCGAGACCATGTAAGGCTTTTGAAAGTCAACAGCAGAATTTTATATTTAATGCGTTCATGAATAGGCAGCCAGTGAAGATTGATTAGCAGAGGAGTAATACGATCACGTGTCTTTGACAAAGTAACCAGACGAGCAGCAGAGTTCTGAACATTTTATAGTGAGTTTATCAAGCAAAGTTTTAGGTCATATAAAACAGAGTTACAGTTGTCAAGCCCAGAAGTTATAAATGCATGGACGAGAATTTCAGCAGTATTGTTTTCGATACAGTATGCCATATCTGTTCCATCGCAGTCTTTGCAAAGGAGGGACTTTACATTAAGGTATGTTTCCTTCGGATCTGGTGAAGACTCGTAGAGCGTACTTTGTCTCTCGGGTCCAAAATAGAAAGGAACAGAAACTGACGGCTCAAGAAATACTTGAGTGTTTTGTAAAGTTTTGATGGAGCGTCCAAATACAGTGGAAATGCACCTCGGTCAGTTCAATGCAAAACGTTTGTGGTCGATGCATTGGTCCCGAGCTAGCAAAAGAAACACAGGTTAATCTCGCGGGGTTCCTGGGGACGTGAGAACCTGGAAAATTTTAAGACCCATAAATATTTTCTAATCTAGATGGCGAAAATAAATTTAAGTATGTATTAATTTCTTTTTCTTAGCTTCAGGTTTTTGCTTTGGCTTTGGTAAGGTTTTAGTATTTTATTAAATAACGATGCAATTAATTTAATTATTTGCCTTGCGAACCGCAAAGAGCTCTGGGAAAGATAATGCCATGACACTCTATGCTTGACTGTCTAGACTAAGTCGACTAGCCAGTCGAATGTTCATATAAAAGTCATGTTTTCCTTACGTTTGATTCCCTCGAGAAGCAACCCATTTCTAAAGAATAAGTTGAGGTCACTTTGCACGTCTACATCGCTGTTACATCGCATTGCAAGTACGTCAATCCAGAACGATCGCCTCAAAATAAACTGGCAAAATGGCGAGAACTCGGAATTTCACAATGTCTGGCTTCGAGATCACTGTAGGTGTGAGAAATGCTTTAACTATTCTACAAACCAACGGCAATATGACATCGTGAATTTGTCGCTGGATGTCAAACCAAGCAAAGCTACTTCGAATGAAGATGAACTCCAACTTATTTGGCCAGATGGGCATACAACTGTTTTCAGTGCAAAATGGCTGCATAATCATGCCTATAAGGGTGCCTCTTCTGCGAGAAAAGCTGCTTGGGTAGAACCATTTCTATGGGGAAAGCAACAGATCACATCTGCAAATCTACCACAAGTGACATATCAATCTGTAATGCAAGACGACAAAGAGTTGTTCAAGGCTTCACATGGAATTGAAAAGTTTGGGTTTATATTTATACATGAGACACCGACTGAATTATCTGCAACTAAAAACATAGCCAAACGGCTGAGTGGTTTTGTCCGTGAAACACATTATGGTGCCGAATGGGAGTTCTCCAATAAAGCAATGGATCATGCTGATACTGCATATACATCACAACGTCTAGAAGCTCATACCGACAGCACATACTTTGCAGATCCTGCTGGATTGCAGTTGCTGCACTGTGTATACCATGATGGCACCGGGGGGGAGAGTCTACTGGTAGATGGTTTCAATGCAGCCGAATTACTGAAAAAAAAAGATCCTGAAGCATTCAACTTTTTGACGTCAAGAAAAATCCCATCAATTTACCAGGACAATTCTCTTTGCATTGAAGCAGATGGCAATGTGATCGAGTTGAATCCTTACTGTGGTGAGGTGCAGCAAATTCGTTTCAATGCCTATGACCGAAATGTGCTTGATTGTCTGGATGCAGATGATGTACCCAAGTTCTACCAAGCATACCATACGTTAGCTAATATCATACGTAACCCAGAGAATGAGTACTGGTTCAAACTACAGCCTGGAATGTTGCTGGTTATGGCTAATTGGAGAGTATTACATGGTAGGGATGTGTTCACAGGAGTTCGTACCATGCATGGCTGTTATTGCAATAAAGATGACTTCAAAGGTCAGTTCAGATCAAAATGGACAACTTTAAGGGATAAACTTGATTAAAAATAGTTCAGATCAAAATGGACAACTTTAATGGATAAACTTTGTTAAAAATAGTTCAGATCAAAATTGACAACTTTAAGGCTGGTGCCTATTATTGTCATTGCGCATCGAGTACTGCGCATGCTGCTGACGAAGTTTGAACAATCTCGTACCCTGAGTCCTCGTTACTTCGGCCAGCGGCTCGAAACAAGGAATCTGGCATAATCCACTGAAAAGTCCAAGGTTTCTTGGACTTCCGGCTGCGCATGCGCCTTTACGGCCAATGTACAAACCGACCAATGGGGAATCGAGATTATGTCAGAGCTGATATTTAAAAGTAAAATCCGTTGTAATTCTGATGTAATCGGTATCGATTGATATCTAGCATCTCTCATCTCATATCGTCAATGAAAATGGATTTTTCCTAGTGATGCTGTGGAAGTTTTGGAACAATATTCATAGATTGTAATGATTATTTATTGAGTAAACATAATCCAAAGGGATTTTCGGTTCATTTGTGATTTTTGACGAGCTAGAAGAGAAATTCTGTTGGCCTTTGGCAGCCATGTGTGACGAAGTGCGAAACATTAAATAATTTTCTAACTATTGCTTCAAATTGGCTGAAATTCTCTAGGAAGGTAAACAAAATAGCGATTCACAAGTACAGACTTAATTTTTTATCATATTTTATATATTTTGTACTGCTAAAAACAGTCACAAACATCTAGCTTGAGTTTATTTGTGTTTCCGGTTGTTTGCGCTTGCGTGGTTGTCAAAATTGAATGACCAATCAAATTTGAGCAAAAATCGGATTATGTCAGAGCCCTTGTTATCCGCTGCTGGCGAGGAAAAACTCAGGCTCTGAGTATGAGATTGAAGTTTGAAAAACAAACAATTTGAAAGGCCGATCGTTTTCTGTTAAAAAACGTCCAGAAACAAGCTAATTTGGCAATTAATGATCTCCCATAAACCTTTTACTAAAAGAAAAACATTTAATCTTTGCAAAACTGACCTGAAAATGCACTTTTGTTAAAAAAAAAACAGCTTCAAAAGGGACTGTTATGTGATCAAACTTCCGACAATCTTTCCCCGGGCGCAATCTTGAATATCTCCCAAAACGCATTGTTAATTTTTCTACTGTCTAGGGAGGGGCAGGGACTTTTGTGCAATATTTGCAAATTTTGGTAAAATTTCGTGCTTTTACAACGATTATCTTATTAAATTGCACGGGTTCCCCTATTTTTCATTTATTTGTGTGATAAAGTGATAAAAAATCTTTCATACGGTGAGTTTAAAAAAAAATTAAAATTGAAAAATCATAGAAATATTGGTGATTTCTTTTAGGGTAGCTAATTTGAAAATGTTAATATTCATGCGTTCAACTGCTCATGAAAATTTTTTTTTTTGAATTTTCTTAACTTTAAAGACATTTATCTACAAGAATATTATTTGTGTTATGGTTTAAAAGATATTTCCTTTAGAAATTAAAATTATATGACAATTTATGAATTTTTTCCCTTCTAGTTTCAAATTGCCTAATTTGTAATATTTGATGACGTATAGCTCATTAAAATGCACGGTGACCTAAATTTTTTTCTTTCAATCTATCAAGTGCTAAACTAGGTCTTTACAGATGGAAAGGAATTTCGAGAAAAAAATCACTTTTTAATTAGTCATCACCAATCTTAAGGGATAAACTTGAGTAAAAAATATAGAATGTTAAACAGTAAATTATTGTAAGTGTGAATGGTTTTCACAGTGATGAAACTAATTTAGTTAGACAATATTTTCAGGAGTTTTTTCATGGAGTATTTTTTTTGTATTCAAATATTTTCATCACCTTGATGATCATTCACATTTGGAATACTTTCTACCACATGTCAATTTTTAGGAATAATGCAATTATGTTCAGCATACGATCATGTATGCATTATGTGAACGTTCCTGAAGGACCATACAAAATAACTTGACATGCAAGATTTTTCCATGAAGAAATTGCACAATAGTAACACAAATTTACACTTAAACATTTTGTAAACTGTTATAATTTTATAAACAATCAATTCTTTAAGAGAAAAAATGAAATCAGTGGCGGATGCAAGATTTTTTTAAGAAGGGGGACCAATGGGAATTTTCCAACTATTTTCGTTAATATATCCCTTTTTGGATTCTCATTACCATTTTCTAGTACGTCATTCATTGCAAATCATTTATAAGAATAAAACACTCAAAATGTATTCGGTTGATATCAATTAGATATTTTATATTCAGTAAATGAAATGAAGAAAGTTACTTTTAAATTATAAAAGAAGTAAAAAAATCAATACATTATTTGGGGGGGGGGGGGGGACAAGTCACCCCAGTCCCCCTCCCTAGATCCGCCCCTGGAAATGTTGGATGCATATTTGACACACATCATACACATCATCCACATGATCAGAAGGGCTGCTGGTCAGTTTAATTTTATTTTGCTTGTTTTTCAACATTTATTTGATTTTTTGGGGGGGTTTTACAAGTGTTGTTTCAAGTCATATAAAAAACTTGCAGCATTAGATAAAACACTGCCGCTCATATTTTATATACTATATAAACATGATCGCAGCGCATAATGTCTGGTGTGTGTTTAATATGCATACCACATTTGACTCTATTCTTTGAGAGTTCAAAAAGAACCAACTTTCTTAACAGACCTGGTCCTTGGACCATTTTGGTCACATGATTGAACTGAGGATGTTTTGTATCTCATTAGTATCCGATATACACTGCATGTATCTTAAAATCAAGACACATTTGTCTTTATATAAAAATTGATGGAATACAAATTAGAGTGAATGAAAGGGTTTCCATTTCTTTTAGTCATTTATTTATGCGTTTCAAAAAATGTTAACTTGGGAGAAAATGTTTGTTTATCTCTGCCTTCATATGAAAGTAAAATTGAAATGGCTCCAAGAGCATGTGATATTTTTCTTTTCTTTTTTTATTAAATTTAAAGTTTTATCATCAAGTAAGCAAGTTACCTTGATCAGAATGAAGACAAACCAGACACGATTTTGTATTTTTAGATCTTCACTGATAGGTAAACGTTAATGATTTTCATCGTTAGAATTACATGGTAGACACATCATTTCTGAAAAATGCGTCCAGGTAATACTACTGACAGCCGTTCAGAAGTTAACCCTGCTAACAGGGTCTAGTTGTCTTTGTATTATTCTTTAACATTAAAAAACTAATTTAGAGTGCACTCTAAAAGTGTGCAACATAACTACTGCTAAATAGTGCTATTTTATGCTAATTCTATTGTTTTCTTTTGTTTAATTAATGCTATTTAGTACTAAATAGTGACAACTGTTGCACACTTTTAGTGCGTGCACTCTATTATCATGTTCACTGAAGAGGTTGAATTTTCTTTGATGCAAGATACTTGTAATGGGGTGCAGCTTCTTGTATGGCCTTCTCAACTTCGTCTGGATAAGTGGTGTCTTCTTTGAACTGAGAACTTTTCTTGGATCTTTTCATAAAACCTGAGCTTGTTAGAAGTGTTTCATTCCACCCTGACGGCCATTTACTAATTGAAATAGGCCCAGGTTCCCAAGTTGTCATGTGATGTTCATATGCTATCCCAACAAGATCAACAAGGTCCCTTAGTGTGTGCAATCTTAAGCCACATTCCACATTAAACTGTCTATACAAGTGTATATATATTGCATGTACGTGCTCAACACACATACCGTTCCGCCAAAAAAGCTCAAGTAATTTGGCAGCGTCGCTCCTTTTGCATGGACCGTTTCTTCCATTGATCAAACAGACCTGCATAATTTCCTAACACTGAATATTCTTGCATTGAAGTCAATTTTAGCTTGCAGTTGTATGAGTGTGTGGCAAATTTGTTGATGTTAGTTGTTTACTTGGAGAGGGGGGTGTACGTTTTTTGACAACTTGGAGAGTAGAGTGTTAGTACTTTTTGACACGACTTTGCTTTTGTTGATTAGGATATCCACCACTTTGTGTCATTCTTTTTATTTTATTTTAATTTTAACTTTTTACCCAGCTGTGGTGAATATTGCTTCATAGACCTTTTCTGAGTTGGAAAACAGTACAAACAACACCATTTACTGCATAATGAACAAAAGATGTTTGTACTGAAGCTAGACCCTAATGCACCACGTTTGCTATTATGTAAGTCGTCACACACCATTGAAACTGGACAGACCGTTATTTTAAGCACTACTATATCTAAGAGCCTTGTCTACGCTACCGACTCACCTCTGTGCAAGAAGCGATCATGTTTACTTACCTTTTGAATTTCTCGAGAAGCAACCCATTTCTAAAGAATACGTTGAGATCGCTTTGCACGTCTACATCGATGTTACACCGCATTACAAGTACGTCAATCCAGAACGATCGCCTCAAAATAAACTGGCAAAATGGCGAGAACTCGGAATTTCACAATGTCTGGCTGCGAGATCACTGTAGGTGCGAGAATTGCTTCAACTATTCTACAAATCAACGACAATATGACATCGTGAAGTTGTCGCTGGATACTAAACCAAGCAAAGTTACTTCAAATGAAGATGAACTCCAACTTATTTGGCCAGATGGGCATTCAACTGTTTTCAGTGCAAAATGGCTGCATAATCATGCCTATAAGGGTGCCTCTTCTGCGAGAAAAGCTGCTTGGGTAGAACCATTCCTATGGGGAAAGCAACAGATCACATCTGCAAATCTACCACAAGTGACATATCAATCTGTAATGCAAGACGACAAAGAGTTGTTCAAGGCTTCACATGGAATTGAAAAGTTCGGGTTCATATTTGTATATGACACACCAACTGAGATGTCTGCAACTAAAAACATAGCCAAACGACTGGGTGGCTTCGTTCGAGAAACTCATTATGGCCCAGAATGGGAGTTCTCGAATAAAGCAATGGATCATGCTGACATAGCATATACATCACAACGCATAGAAGCTCATACCGACAACACACACTTTGCAGATCCTTCTGGATTGCAGTTGCTGCACTGTGTATACCATGATGGCACTGGGGGAAAGAACTGGTTAGTAGATGGCTTCAATGCAGCCGAAATACTGAAAAAGAAAGATCCTGAAGCATTCAACTTTCTGACGTCAAGAAAAACCCCTTTCCATTACAAAGACCACTCACTTTGGATCCAAGCAGATGGCAATATGATTGAGTTAAATCCTTACTGTGGTGAGGTGCAGCAAATTCGTTTCAATGCCTATGACCGAGATGTGCTTGATTGTCTAGATGCAGATGATGTACCCAAGTTCTACCAAGCATACCATACGTTAGCTAATATCATACGTGACCCAGAGAATGAGTACTGGTTCAAACTACAGCCTGGAATGTTGCTGGTAATGGCTAATTGGAGAGTATTACATGGTCGGGATACATTCACAGGAGTTCGTACTATACAAGGCTGTTATACGCATAAGGATGACTTCAGAGGTCAGTTTAGATCAAAGCTTCAAAGGATGATTGAAAACATATAGACATTATGCACAGTAGATTGTTGTTAATGTGAATAATCGTCACAGTGATTCAACGAATTTAGTGAAGGAATAAAAGACGCGTACGCGTGCTCTATCGAGAAATAAGCACGCGGTGATAGGCAGAACACGAGAGAAGTGCTAGAGAAGCACGACGCGTTTTTTCTCGATAAAGCACAGCAAAATACAAATTGACAAAGTAGAAGGAAGAAGTCAACAATAGCTGACGTGTGCGTGCTTTGTGCTCCCATAAAGCACGTGCGTTGACCAATCAGAGCGCGCGGTATATCTTAGTTATTTTATAACTTGGCAATAAATGTACTTTCAGGTCATTTTTCCAGGCAATAATTTTTTGATCCAATTGTTTTTATCATGTAACATGACAATCGATCATTCACATTTGCAGGTACTCTGTTCTAATAGTAATTTTTCAAGAATATATATGTAAACCTTCCTAATGAGCTGTTCAAATAACTCTGCATGAAAGGACATTTTTTTGCATTGTTATTTTTCCATTGATACACAATGGTTACACAAGTTTCATATAAACATTCGTTTATACAGTAGTTTCATAATCGATTGCTCCAAGAGAGAACTGAAATAAAAATAAATTCGAGTGCACACGCTAAAAGTGTGCAACATCAATACCACTAAATGGTGCTATTTAATAATGCTAATTTTCTTTTCTTTTAGTTTGTTTAATTAGTGCTATTTACTACTAAATAGTGACAACTGTTGCACACATTTATTGTTTGCACTCTATAGCGTGCATTCAGTATTATGATAATAATTTTAATAAATATACAGTAAAATGTTGCAATTTTGAACAATTGAAAGCTACTAAGACCTAGATGATAAGTCGAATTTCACATACGTCGAAAAAAGAACTAAGAAAAAGAACACATGGAAATTTACACGACGTTTCGACATCATCGGATGTCATTAAAGTGAAATAAATTAAAACAAATTAAATGTGCCGTATAAGTACAGAATACAATAGACTGCACACACTAAAAGTGTGCAACATGAATACCACTAAATAGTGCTGTTTTATGCTAATTCTATTGTTTTCTTTTGTTTATTAGTGCTATTTACTACTTAATAGTGACAACTGTTGCACACTTTTAGTGCGTGCACTCTAGCTATTAGTTGATTAAATTAAATTAAGAAACGGTTGAATGGCAGTCCCACAGTAATGTTCTACGGATCAATGAAGATCACCTAAACAGCTTAGCTGTTCAACACGAACATACCGTTCCGCCAAAAAAGCTCAAGTAATTTGGCAGCGTCGCTCCTTTTGCATGGACCGTTTCTTCCATTGATCAAACAGACCTGCATAATTTCCTAACACTGAATATTCTTGCATTGAAGTCAATTTTAGCTTGCAGTTGTATGAGTGTGTGGCAAATTTGTTGATGTTAGTTGTTTAACTGGAGAGGGGGGTGTACGTTTGTACTGTCGCAATTTGTAATAATCGTCGCAATTTGTAATACCTGTCGCAATTTGTAATAAACCTGTCGCAATTTGTAATAACTGTCGCAATTTGTAATAAACCTGTCGCAATTTGTAATAACAAAAGCTGTCGCAATTTGTAATAACTGTTGTCGCAATTTGTAATACCAAAAAGCTGTCGCAATTTGTAATAACTCTGTCGCAATTTGTAATAACGGCTAGAATGAGTAAGTACAGTATATATAGACTAATATCTCAATATGTTTTTTCCTGAGAAACCTAGAGTCGTGGTAAAAATGAAATCTGTTATATTCTAGGAAAGATAATTGACAAAAAAGATACATTGATTAATATGGATTTAATCCTAATGGTTTCTATTCATCAATACAGTCAAACGTCGATTATCCGGACGACTCCGGATCAAGGAAACAGTCCTGATAGTTGAATTTATAAATATTAATTGTTATTGTTAATATTATTATTATTATTATTATTATTATTGTTATTATTATTATTATTATTATTATTATTATTATTATTATTATTATTATTATTATTATTATTATTATTATTATTATTATTATTATTATTATTATTATTATTATTATTATTTATCCCCCCGGGATGCTAAGACTTAGAAGATATGAAATTTAAACATTAACTTAAATCCGTCATATCATTCGTCGATTTATCACTGGCTCTTTCCTCTACCTCGAACGTTTTCAATACGGAAAATTAAATGTAAAGGAGAAAGCATTTTTCTGGTAAATATACATTTCAAAATGTTATTTTTTTAATCTGATAAAGATAAAAAGGGAAAGCCATATCCAATTAAAAATGTCAATTAGTCGGCTTTTGCTTCTTACTGTTTGTTTTTTTTCCTGGGAAAAACTATTATTGGCAACATGCGAATGATGCTGACTGCCGTGTTTTGACATTGTTTTTATATATAATCTACAATATATTGCACAAGTTATTCAAAATGTGTATCTGAAACGTTGTAAGAAAAACACAATCGTTGGTTATTAACTCGTTTATATCATTTGAATCGTCAGCATTCAATGAAATCGAGTTAGTTAGTGTTGTTTTTGTCGCGACACTTTAATGAACAATTAAATTAATGTTAAACAGTGTTACATGTACACATGTACAGTGGCGGCGGAACAGTAACAGCCATGGGGGGGCACTATAATCCCCCACCCCTCCCCTCCCCATCTACACCCCAAAATCACAAAACAATTGTTTTTTAACTGTGTAAACGCATGCATTAATGTCTTTTAACCAATATTTTGTGGGGGGCCGAGCCCCCCCAAAATATTTTGTGGGGGGGCCCGTGCCCCCCCGGCCCCCCCGGTTCCGCCGCCCCTGATGTATAAGCGAGCAAAGTGACTGTATATGTTTTGGTGAGCTGTTTTCATCAACTAATTTCATCGTCTTTTAAATCGATATCTTTTGGAAAGTCATGAATCTATACAAGTTTCTGGTGCTGCTTGCAAGTCTTAGCATTCTTCAGACAAGCTGTTGGGCAGTAAAGGATAAAAAAAGAATGTATATTCATGAATCCGATCAGCGATGAGTGTTACGATACTTTGGTATTGCTATTGCAAGGAAAGTTCGATGTTCCTGTGGCTGAACGCACCCGTGAACAGAAAAATGCTGTTATAAGGTTTTGGAGAAACCGTGATCGCTTCCATTTTGGACCAGAGGCAACGCCAATGCTGTATATGGACGGTAAAAAGGTCATCAAGAAATCCATGGTATCAAAGATAGTAGACAAAACTTTCAAAGATGCAAAGGCCGGTGGATGTAAAAAATTAAGATGTCGCGCTGCAGAGGGATACATGGGCATCAGTGAAAGAAACATTTTGCAGATCACAAATGCTGAGGTAAAATACCGGATCCATAATGCCAAATTCACGAACAAAGCAGTTCCAAAGCCAGTAACTGCCAAGCACATTCATTCGCAACATCAAGTGGACTTAATGGACCTTTCCAAGAAATCGGCAGTAAAATACAGAGGGAAAACTTATAAATATGTAGTAAGTTTGATGGATATTTTTAGTAGATATTTATGGTTGCGGCCACTTGAGAGAAAAACAAGCAATCAAGTGTCAAACGCTTTAACAGCGATTTTCAGTGAGCATGGCCCACCCGATCGACTTCAAAGTGACAGAGGCACAGAATTTATGGGGAAATTGCATTCTGTATGCAAGAAATGGAAGGTAAAAATGATAAGATCCAGACCTTACCACCCTCAATCACAGGGTAAGGTGGAACGATCCCATAGAAGGCTAAGAAAAAAGATTATGTACGACCTAGTGACATTAAGAAAAAAAGGAGTAAACTGGGTGAGCCATCTCCCAACCTACAATAGAATTTTAAATGAAGAGGCTAAAGAGGAACTTGGATGGAAGACACCCTTTGAAATATACTACGGGCGCAAGTCAAATGTACTGGTTAAGCAACACATTGATAAAGAAGACTCTGATAATGCGGCATTACCTGTTAAAACACCTAATAAACACGAGCTACGCCACCATTCTAAAAATGTTAAGAAAATTAGGAAGGTTGCCCGTGTGTATAGCAAAAAACTGAACGAACGCATGAAAAAGCGCTATAAGCGTATTTATCAGACACATCAATATAAGACCAACGAAAAGGTTTTGATTCGATATTACTGTAAAAAGCAAGGAAGCCTTATGCCAAAGAAACGTTTTGTTTTGAGAGGTACAATAATAAAGCAGAATAAAAACAATGCCGACTTATATAAAGTTCGATTCATTCCACCTAATGAAGACAAAGAAACTGAGCAATGGGTGAGTGTAGAGGACATAACTGGTTTAACATCGGAGAGGAAACAAAAACATAACAAGAGAAAAAAAATGAAAAAATTTCGGGAAAGAATGCTGATACCGCTAGAAGCCAATGAAAAGTTTCTTAATAGAGATTTTACTGGAATGGACTTAACAATAGTGTATAATCCTCCTGGTGACGGAAACTGCCAGTTTAACGCATTGCGCTTCTCACTTCAAGAAATTGGTCTCCACCGATCAGAGGAAACGTTAAGAGAGGAAATTGTACAATATTTGGAAGATAACCCGAATAATGCTGATGGTTTTCCGTTGGAGCTATTTGCAGGGGTACCGTGGTCACAATATCTTCAAGCTATGTCATCAAATGGCACATACAGTGACCACCTAACGCTACAAGCGGCAGCTGATCTATTCAATATTGAAATCATTGTGTATTCGTCGTTAGGCGCTTACGCCACAACTCTGATCTCCCCTAGTAATAGCCAGCCAGTTGCGACAATTCAGCTAGGACACTATGCTGAAGAACATGGAGAACACTATATATGTGTGGATGGACCAACAAGCTTTGACAACCAACGACAAAGTGATCCAACAAGAAATACGAGTATTGAGTCAAGTGAACCCACTAGCAACCAACTTGAGGACGACGGTTATGCTGAATTACAACAGTCCCATTCACTTTCAAACAACACTGCCGTTTGCTTTGTGCCTGATGAAGACGTCATGCACGTGATTTCTAGAGCTCATGTTACAGGCAATAATGTGGTAAACATAAACGATCTGCCAAATGAAATTATTGAGCAAATACTGAAGTTTGCAATTGGTTCGTCTAGTTGTTCCTGGCCTCATCATGTATGTGCTCTTTACAGCACCATTATTAATATCAACACCCGACTAAAAAATATAGCAAAAAAGCTTGTTTTCATGCTACCAAGCATTTATTTTTCAAATGGTGGTCAAGTGGGCTGGGTCAGCGTTCGTCATCTAATAACAACATACGGAAAAGGAAGTGGGATTGTTCTAGAAGTTAAAAGAATTGTAGCACATCCCAAATGGGCGAATGCGTATATTAGACTTCATCTCATAGGGCAAGGATGGTTTGCTGTCGCTGGTATACGATGGAAAAGTTCTTGAGGGAGTACAATATATAATCAGTGTTATGTAACGCCTATTTGTGGAAACGTGACGCCAAAATTAGACGTTTGTAGATTAAAAAACGCACTGATCGACCCGTTCAATTCACTTTCCCTTGAAAATACTGCGCGCAACACAATTTTGAAAACGTATTTATGCATACAATCTAGCAGCACTATTTCTTTTTAAGCAAAATCAAAAATATGCTGCAATCGCAATTAAAGTTGGCAAGGTTTTTTTATATATTTATAATTTCTATTTCTTTGTTTTTTGTTGTTGTTGCTGCGAAGTTCAGAATCATAACAGACATAAAAGAAATTGTACGATATGATTTGCAACTGAGCAGTGCCAAGTATTACCTTGAGCATTAACGTTGAGTTTTCATTAGCGGCAGTTTAATGTTTTGTGAGCTCAACCAATCAAAAAGTGTTTGAAGTCACAACAAGCATTGTCATTTCAACAGATCTTCTAGTTTCTTTTCTTTTTTTTTTTTCTTTTTTTTTTTTTTTTTTTGCTGTTACGCTCATGCATGTTACAAGATAGATTACACCACTAATGAATATGGTGGGGAAGTAGATAGCTAGAGAAATACTATCAAAAATACATTTTTTGTTAAAATTTTAAAAGTTAAAGTTAAGACTAGCCAGCAAGTAGTTTCAATTGTTTCTGTTAAAAAATCGCACGTTCTGCTGCATTATCAAACGTAAAATAACTTCAGCAATGCTGACTTGGTTGTGAACATGATAACGTGGTTCAGTTAGAAGGCAATCAGTCTAACGGCATAACCGAGTTTGCAATATCATTGTGTAGAAACGTTAATTAAAATTTAAAACAAGAATAAAGGTATTCAGTCATTTTTATTTCTGAACGGCTTAATTTTGTCATCTCACTCACCTCGATTAGACCCGGTAGAGGGTATCCCATATACATATATCAGAGGGTTGGGATGGTCGTTGTTCCTTTTAGGAGGTTTTCAGACTCTCAGAATTAAAGTTGGTGCCATTTAAGGTATTTATTGATCATGTTCAAAAACAAGGTTTCGATTTTACGAATATATATTCATTTGTATTTCTATCTTTTAGAGGTAAAAATCATGTATTACCACGCCCTTTTTGGATAGATTTTTGTACCTATTAGGGGTCATTTTCAAACATTTCGACGAGCACATCCCCGTCCTATTCCAATCGGAGTCGAATTTTCTATGCCGAGAAGGGAATTGCAATCACTAAATAAAAATATTTAAAAAAAATTAGTAAAAAAACTTAGAAACAATAGATTGTCAAATGCAAGTCAATCTCATCTGGATTTATTACATTCACATCTGTTCTAGTCATTCAGTTTTATAATGTAAAGCAAAATTCCAGGCCTCTTTATATAAACCTAGTTCTATTATCTCTCTTTCACCCAACCATGACCTAGCCTTAATATTAATACACAGTGTTTTATTAGGCTCATTACACAAAATTGAGAGCCCTATCTTGTCTCAATCTTTCTCGAATATATACATCATTGACTGTTTTTTTCTTTGCGATCGGCGACATGCAAAACTGACATCACGAACATCTTATTATTAGTTTTTCCAATTATTATTATTATATCCCTTTTTATATCTAGTGACTTTATCAAAATCTCAATGCATTCCTTCCAATATAAACAGCAATTTTCGAGTCATGACATTATTATTACAAATTGCGACAGAGTTATTACAAATTGCGACAGCTTTTTGGTATTACAAATTGCGACAGCAGTTATTACAAATTGCGACAGCTTTTGTTATTGCAAATTGCGACAGGTTTATTACAAATTGCGACGATTATTACAAATTGCGACAGTACAACGTTTTTTGACAACTTGGAGAGTAGAGTGTTAGTACTTTTTGATACGACTTTGCTTTTGTTGATTAGGATTTCCACCACTTTGTGTCATTCTTTTTATTTTATTTTAATTTTAACTTTTTACCCAGCTGTGGTGAATATTGCTTCATAGACCTTTTCTGAGTTGGAAAACAGTACAAACAACACCATTTACTGCATAATGAACAAAAGATGTTTGTACTGAAGCTAGACCCTAATGCACCATGTTTGCTATTATGTAAGTCGTCACACACCATTGAAACTGGACAGACCGTTATTTTAAGCACTACTATATCTAAGAGCCTTTGTCTACGCTACCGACTCACCTCTGTGCAAGAAGCGATCATGTTTACTTACCTTTTGAATTTCTCGAGAAGCAACCCATTTCTAAAGAATACGTTGAGATCGCTTTGCACGTATACATCGATGTTACACCGCATTACAAGTACGTCAATCCAGAACGATCGCCTCAAAATAAACTGGCAAAATGGCGAGAACTCGGAATTTCACAATGTCTGGCTGCGAGATCACTGTAGGTGCGAGAATTGCTTCAACTATTCTACAAATCAACGACAATATGACATCGTGAAGTTGTCGCTGGATACTAATAAATATACAGTAAAATGTTGCTACTAAATGTTAATACTAATAAATATACAGTAAAATGTTGCAATTTTGAACAATTGAAAGCTACTAAGACCTAGATGATAAGTCGAATTTCACATACGTCGAAAAAAGAACTAAGAAAAAGAACACATGGAAATTTACACGACGTTTCGACATCATCGGATGTAATTATCAAGTGAAATAAATTAAAATAAATTAAATGTGCCGTATAAGTACAGAATACAATAGACTGCACACACTAAAAGTGTGCAACATAAATACCACTAAATAGTGCTGTTTTATGCTAATTCTATTGTTTTCTTTTGTTTATTAGTGCTATTTACTACTAACTAGACCCTGAATTCAGGGTTTACTCGTGCCCAAGAACGTAGGTTCTTAAAAAACCGAAAACAAAACAAAAAAACAAGAAACAAAACGACACAAAATATGCAATACGGTTTCTTTGCGACATCTCGAACTTGCCTTAAAGCTCTTATAATAACACAAGCAGCGCAAGCAATCTAGTTCTTCTTTTCAAAAAGGCGGTTCATTGGAAGTACGCGGGTTCGAATCCCATGCTGGGAGACTTGAAAATTTTTTTTCTTCTTATCACTTCATGTTTAAACCATATTTTTCTTACTTTTTTCCTTTTTATTTTTTTATAAATTAATTTTTTTCATTCACGATTTCTATTTTTCCCTTTATTACACATATTACTACAATACCTGACAGGAAATTATCATCCATAACACCTCTTCTTTAACGGCAAAAAATACTCCCAAAATCAACAAGAATTACACAAAAACTACATCAGCATAAAAGCTCAATAAACAAGATTTCAATAAATTACACTTTACTTCAATTTTTCACGAAAAAGTACTGCAAATTTTCCCTTTTTCTTTCAAAATTGGGCAGATTTTCCAATCAGTTGAAGCGTGGACCATAGCGAATGGACATTATAAGTATTATTCGTAGTTTGCCCTTTGTTAGTCTTGTTATGTTTCTCTCAATTTCGCAAAGTGCAGCCAAAAAAAAAGCCTTTTAGACTTGAAAAGTGACCAAATAGTCTCCTTTGTGTAAGATACCAAAAGATCCTTTTGAAATATTTGTCTTTTTTCGCTTTTGTTAATACACATCGCTGAACAATCGTTCTTCAAGTCGAGTGAGCGAGCTTCGATATGTCACGTCTACAAGCTTGAAAATTCTCACTTTCGCAATGGATTTTTTGCTACTTTTTGATCTTGTTCACTTCTAATGATCCTTCTCAACAATTCCACGAATTGTTTTTCCTTCAATTAAGTTTTATTTAGCTGTTTTGATGCGACATGGAAGCATTCGTTTTAATTATTTGTTTAGCTGTTTTGATGCGAGATGGAAGCATTCGTTTTAATTATTAAAAAAAATTGTTTATTAAAAAATAACTGAATATAAAATTGCAAAAGAAAGATTACTTAAGAATAAGAAAAAAGAATATAAAAAAAAAGAACCAAAAAAGAGATTGGCCGTTCGGAGACTTGAACTCGTACTACTTATATATAGCTTAATGGATCTCACGAACAGCATGTTTGGCGCGATGGCAAGTCGGGTAAGGTGTAGCCTGACAATCCAATGGTCGCAGGTTCGAGCCCGTGGTCTGTCCATAGAAATTTCTTTCTTTGTTAGTTAAATTAATCAGACCTGATGGAACTTGTCTGAACTTGTCTAAACTTCTAACAGCGAAAAAAAAACAAGAAACTCGCAGCAGACTAATACTCGTGCCAGAGGCCTGGGCACGAGTAAATAGTGACAACTGTTGCACACTTTTAGTGCGTGCACTCTAGCTATTAGTTGATTAATTAAGCATTAGAAGATGATTTCCGTGTTTCTATACTCTGTTAGAAACACGCGGGATTGTTGGGAGAAAACGAGAAAAGGTATTGAATCACGAGCTGAAAGCGAGTGATTCAAAACCTTTTCGAGTGTTCTCCCAACAATCCCAAGTGTTTCTAACAGAGTATAGAAACACGGAAATCATCTTCTAATGCTTTTATAAAATAACAACAACAGGTAATAACAAAAAAATAGGTAAAATTGAATTTAATACGCCTGATCACACAATAAATTCTCCATACGTTGTCAAATGCAAAAATCGACCAATCAAAAAGCACCTTACATGTTCAACTTACGAGTTTGTTGAAAAAAATAGCCTTGTTTTCGGTAGAAAAATCGACATTTATTCGTCTCAAAGTGTTAATTTAAAGAAAAGAATGAAAGATAATCTGGTTAATGTGTACTTAAAAGTGGATTTCAGTGTTCAGCTCAAGGAAAATAGTCTAGAGTCGAGCAAAAACGCTTCAACTTTCAAAATGTGCCGGTGCTTTGCAGAACTTTACCAAGCTAATGTGATGATTCTTACAAGTCGAAAAAAATGCTGCCTATTTAATTAGCTGCTGAAGTGGCTACTCTTGTTTGAATTTGTGGTACTTTGGATGCTCTGAGTAATGGTTGGTCGTTGTTTTGGTATTAAAACTGACTTGAGAGGACATCGCTCACTGGTCGATCGAGGTTTTGAATTAGGTCGGCTTTGCACTATTTGTCGATAAGTAGACGATTTTTCCAGTTAATTCAGTGTGATTTTTTTCATCACCAGAACTTTTTTTTGTACAAAAACAATACGATACCTTGCTAATGTGTTCAAGTGCTAACTGGTAATGTTTTTGCATAAAGTTTTTTATATTTTGCATATTTTTCCGTTGCGAGAGGACTTGCTGAAATTTTCGCTACAAACGTGGATTTTCACATTGGACATTTTCTTTTTTGTTTCTTTCAGATTGTATTGGTCTTTATTGAGTTTCTGTTAAGGATTTACTGACTGTTGTAGCTCGATATTAAAGTGTTAAAGAAATGAAGTTTGTCAGTTTTGGGATTTAAATTATTTTTACAACTTTTTAATACGGCCTCATCCTTTGTAATGACGACACCCTTGAAACCCGTGTTTCTATGCTCTTATAGAAACATGGTTTTTTGGACGTTTTAGCCAATCAGAGCACGCGTTATATAATAGTTATTTTATAAATTAAATTAAGAAACGGTTCAATGGTAGTCCCACAGTAATGTTCTACGGATCAATGAAGATCACCTAAACAGCTTAGCTGTTCAACACGAACAAAACCTTGTGGTTTATGAATTACTCTCGGTACTACCCTATAACGACTATATGATCCGCTAAACAGGGTATGATTTTTCGACCTTGGTGTCCTGAACAGGGTATCCAATTCTACTCTATTTCTGATTTAATCCAAACTTCCTGTCATACTCAGGGCCCAAAAAATGAGAGAAATTATTTTGCATTCAGGAAATCGGCAGGAATAAGATCGTTGACTTTAAAAAAGATAAGAGCAGCACGTGTGTCTGAATTGATATATCTATACAAATCATATAACGTTCGTAAACAATTGTAATTTGTCATAAACAGGGTATGGAAGTTAGGTATTTTTTGTCATAAAAGGGTAACCCCTACAAGATCGCAGCGGAACACCCCTACCCAGATCTAAAGGGAGTACCCCCCCCCCCCCCGGGAATTATAATAATAGTTTATTAATATCTGTTCTGTTGCAGTTAAAAAAAACTGAATTGCCGATCAATATACAATAGCTGAAAATATTTACATGATATAATAGGATATGATACAATTTAAATATAAAACAAAAATAACATATATTAGAAGCTAGAATGAAAATGTCTATCTACAGTGTTACACTTCAATTGAAGTACCTAAACATACCTAATTACTCTTTAATTATCTCTTTTAAATTTGTTCGTCACATTGCCTCTAGCTCTCATGTTCCCCTGCACCGTTTGTTCCACTAGCCGGTTTCTCCTTGCTTTGATTCATCCCTTCTCGTCTTACTTTCGTTAAACCCCCTTTTTCCACAGTTTATTTCACACGTTGCAGTTTACTTCTTCGGATTTCCTTTCTTTGCCAGTGCTTTCGTAATCCATAATCCCTTCTAATCCTTTCCGTTTTATGGATCATTTCAAAATCTTGTGCCGTTGGCTTCAGAGAACTAATCCCTCCTGGCTATTATCCCATTTCGGCTTCATTTTATGGTATTGTTCAACCATTTTCACTGCATTTTGCTTTCAAACGTATTGCAGGCTCTATGGTTTTCCAGGCGTTATCACAGTTATTTTACTATAATGTAGTTGCTATTTTCAGCGGTCTCTCTCATACAGCCTATAAAAGAGAGAAGTTGCTTAGCTGTTTCAGACTATCAGACTTTTGTGTAGCTTTATCTTTATATGCGTCTTCTCTCATGCAAACCCACTATAGTCTCGTCTTTTCCCTCCCGCCCTCCTTCGTCGTCCTTGTCTTCAAAGGGAGACTAGACTGTCGTTGCCCAATAACGATCAGTTATAGGCATAAGAGCGGACGGTGAAAATAGTTCCAAACACCTCGAAACGATTTTTTTTAAACCTTGGAGTTGACTCATACTGACAGTCAACCATCCTTTTACCAGCAAACGTCGCCAGAAACTTACAGCAGATCGTTTGGAAAAATCATCAAAGATTAGTGGGATAGAATATCTTTTTGAGAGAAAAACTTTGTTCACTATTATGAATACGTTGATTTTCTCAAAGCTTCACTACTGTACTTCCGTCCCCCAGGGGGTGAGGACTCCAATATATCGATGGGCGGGGATTCTCGTCGTACCTTTTAGGGGTCAAAATCAGAGATGTGGTACCTTTTAGGGTCTCGTATTGGTTTTCAGACTCTCAGAATCAAAGTTGGTACCTTTTAAGCCCGATTTACACGGTGCAATTTGTCGCGCGCGATTGGTAGTTTACGACCAGTCGTAACTTCTAAAACTAGTTGTACGCGCTCTAAAACGTGTTTCAGAATGTCCTACGACTAGTTTTATGTTTTGAATCTCAATACTAGTCGTACACTACAAATCGCACACGACGAATTGCACTGTGTAAATCGGCCGTTAGGGCATTCGCAGTTATTCAAAAACAGGGGCTCGATTTTACGACCATTATATCAATTGTTCGTATTTGGTTTGGTACCTTTTAGCTAGGGTAAGAAATCATGTTTTGCCACGCCCTTCTGGATAGAACTTTGGTACCTTTTAGGGGTCATTTTCAAAAATTCCGACGAGCATCCCCGCCCTATTCCGATTGGAGTCCCCCTCTCCTCCCATCCCACGGGCTTCGGTCTGGGCTGGAACAAGTCAGTGCAGAACTTTGCTGCTCGTCATTTAACAGCAAAAAGATAATACGACACCAACCATATCACTCAAGCTAATAGACCTCAAGATGCTCGAAATCCCTTCACTGTGAAACTTTATAAATAATGTAGATCATAAATCCATCCCTCCTCTCCCCTCCCCTCCCTCAATCTCAAAAATGAAATAGTCCACCCCTTATCGTCAACAACAAGTAAACACTGTATGCTTACACTGTCACCAGGACAACCAAGGTTCCATCTAGTAGAAGTGTTAGGTTGAGTAGTAGGGTGACTCAATACACCTGCAGAAGGCTGTGGAAATGTTTGCATTGAAGATTTGAACTAACTTTGTGATTATCTTTTTATTTTTTGAGATTTTTTGGGTAGATTTCGCATACCATTAAAAAGTCCATTTTTCTAATGAGAAGTGCTAGACTCCTTTTCCGTGGATTTCTCATCCTTTACTGTGAATTCATGATAGCATTGCTTTACTTAAAATATAAGTTGACAATGTAGTTCCACTACAGTATTTAAAAAATTATATTTATATACTAATAACCATGATTGTTAAACTTAGACTAAAGTTCTACTGCAATATCTACAACACTCTGTGAATAAAATGTGAAAGTTAAAACCTTTAAGTATGAAAACAGTTTTTGTTTTAATTTTAATATTCTTAAACACTGAAAATCTATTTCAATATTTTTTCAACTTAAAAAAAATGTTCGAATTTTATTTTAAGTATTTCAAACTCGTGGAATTTCATAGTATTTTTATATCAGTATAGCTATTGTTATGATTGTTTTTACGATACTCTTTGTTCAAACCCCTGTACAACAGGTGAACGATGCACTCCAAATTTATTTTTTGGTCCTAAAAATATACTGTTAAATTAAATAAATCGTTCCATGAGTATGTCCATTTTTAGTACATTGTATTCAAGTCGTCATAGTCGATAAGCAATGCGGGCTTAGCTGCGTCTGCATTCTACGGAGCATGTGCACAGATGATTCCAAGGGGTTGATTACGGGTTGTAACCAAGAATCGTTTGTATGAAGACTGCACATTCAAGTATATGTAGTTGATTATAAGGCGTTTTGTTAAAGTGTTGTGTGAACAAGTAAACGTTTTAAACTATTGGTTATTTTAAATTTTTGTATCAGCCATACTGGCAGGATTTTCTATGGCCATTTGATGTTTTCTTGCTGCTTCTAAGATTTTCCGTCGTGGGCCGAGAGGCAAGCCAAGTTCTTGTAAATCTTTATCACTACATAAAACTAATGCACCCAAATCGAGACATTCCTTGATGAACGGCGTTGCAAATTGTTCTAGGTTCAAACTAGATAAAAACGTAATGACCGCTCTCATTTCTGTGGATTCTGCAAGTTCGTTGAACGCCGAAACGTCTTGTTCTTCGTAACCAGCAGATCTGAGGCTTACCGCATCGTGGCTTTTTCCACTGCGACTTGAAGTAGTACTACCAACCCTTTTTCTGCTTCTAACGGTACCATTTGCAGATTTATTACCTGGTGGCTGATCGTAGTGTATTTGTGTCGAAACGTTGCCGCTATTATCGTACGTTTTAATAATATGCCCCACGGGTATATTTTCGTCGTCTGAGCTAGCGCTGTCAGACGCAATACTACCGCTTCGCAAAGACGGGGTTTGTCTCCATGAGTTAGTAGACGATCTGGACGCTACTGAGCCATGAGATAAATCCGGCTGGCTTACAGATTGTTGCCTGTTCATGAAAATGTCATCGTCTTCGTCAATACGTTTGGTTTTCTTGCCTCGAATTGTATCATTAATTCCTTTGAGAGCACGAAATAACTTAGAGCGTTGTTTGTACGTATCAGAGTAACTGATTCCCTCTATATTTTCGTTGCTTTTAGAAAAGCCTTTTCCAATTGCTAGCTCGGAATATGTTCGATCTCTGGACTGCATTGATCTCACGGTGCCTTTGTTCCAACCATTTGCGTTTGCATCCGGGTTTTTTTCTCCGATATTATCGTAACGATTTTTCATCTCGCTCTTGACGCGTCGATCGTAAGCGCGTTCTCTTTCCTGTTGACGTTTACTCTGCTTTTTCACTCGCTTGATAGCCTCGCGTTTTGCGTGAAGTTTTTGCTTTTCGACTTCTTTCTTATTTCGCATCATTTGAATAGCAATAAGTCCGTCTAAGTGTCTGACACAATCCATTCTACCATGATATGCCGCATCTTCAAGAGGGGTGCGTCCATCGTTGTTCAACGCCCAGATATTACAGCCAAAGTTGGTGAGAAAAGACAAGCAATTTAGTTGGCCACAGTTGGCTGCGAGATGAACAGCTGTAGCACCATCAAAGTTTGCTTTATCGGGATCACCTCTGCAAAAAGAAATCATTTTTCAATAATTCGGTGGGATAGAAGTGGGATAGGGATTATTGCCGGTTGCCGTTTTAGAAGTATTCATTATTATGTTTTTTTTATTAATTTTTTTTTTCAAATTTAGAATTATGGATTATTCAGACAGGATGAATAATTGAATATAAGCGAACCAACAAAGAAATGAATGAATGGATAAGTGAATGAATGAATGAGAAAATGAATGAATGAATGAATGAATGAATGAATGAATGAATGAGTGAGTGAGTGAGTGAGTGAGTGAGTGAGTGAGTGAGTGAGTGAGTGAGTGAGTGAGTGAGTGAGTGAGTGAGTGAGTGAGTGAGTGAGTGAATAAGTGAGTGAGTGAATGAATACATGCGTGAACCATACTTGAAGGAAGTGATGAAACGATGAACGAATAGATGATAAATTAGTAAATGAACAAATAATGAGGACGAACAAATGAAATGAACTACTACGCTTTAAAGCCTGGTTTCCATATAATCACAAACGATCGGGAAAAAAACGATTTTTGGGAAACCAAAGTTTATCGATCATATACGACCGTTTTTGAACCATTTCAATCACGATCATATATTGATCGAAAACGGTCGTAGGATCGAAAAACGTTGGTTTCCCTATAATCGATTTTGTTTCGGTCGATCATATGAAGCAGGCTTAAGGATGTCGTGGGTTCATGAATGACATTTTGATTTTAGGCAGACAAAAAAGTATGCGAACACGTTACGTAAAATGCACGTATCGACATTTATGATGGAAATGACGACGATGATTATTAATGTACACGTAAAAATATTGAATGTTCGCGTTTAGGAATAAATGAGAATACTTCTATGTTAAAAAAGCAAAACTATACGTGCTCCTATGTATGTAAACGTATTACAGAATCTTCAGTACGCATAAAACATTTTCTTTCAGGATCGAACCCGGGTCAAAACTACAGACATTTACGTCTGTAAAACATAAATTAAACTCTTATCGTAATTTATTCCCAGCATGTAGTAAATAATATACTCAATACACTTAAAATGAGATGCCTCGTTGGTCGTGTTGTATATATATGGCATTTTGCGCACTTGACGTTCACTCATTTAATCAGAATATTCAAAAACATGGATGCATGCAGATTCCAGAAACGTAACATGACGTGGCCACTGGTCTCACAATCGACCCGCGGCAAAATCTCATGCATACAAGTTTTGTGTTAAAAATAATTTAAATAACCAGACTTCCCCGGCCTAAAGGAACTTAGGAGGCCTGTCCGGAAAGCAGTCGAGATTAGTGTCGCTGCTTGCTACTATAAATGATAATTTAAAGATAACGTTGACTCTTAATAACCACTAATTAAAACTCGCGGAGTGTGTTTCAAAACACTTCAAATGAGATGGTTCGTTGATCTTGTTGTATTTTTCGCGTTTCGCACTCTTGATTCCAACTCAATAAAGCGTGTTATTAAAATCAAAATGCAAGATTGAGGGAAACTGATTCCAGAAACTTCACATGAGATCGTCTTTCGCGATTGAACCCGTGTGTATTATAGATAAAGTAAAACAAACTGATCGAAAACCAAGGATTTACAATAATGTACGTAATTAATGAGATACTTCATAACTGCGAAGTATTTTCGCGGTTTCGCGCACTTGACTCGCACTTTTTATGTAAGTATGTCATTGAATGACAAGAATATCAAGTAAATATCGAGAGCTAGCTATTTATTGTTGGTTGTTTAGAATTAAACTAGTATTACTTTTATCATAATGAAACAATATCCATAATCAATTTAATTTGGAAAGTGACATAAAAGGAGCAAAAGCCGCGAGGTTTCGTGCTCAAACTCCCGTCTTAATGTGTACGAGACTGAGAATTATGCAAAAAATCTCATTTGCATTGCTTTGAAAAAAAGCAATTGACGTAAACCAACTATTAGCTTCACACCAACAGAGCAAATTAATATCCTGCTCTTTTTAGTATCGCGTAAAATGTGACATCATGAAGCTAATCAATATACTTCAAGATGAGAGTTTGTAGCTTTCTGCAAAAAATGGGCATGGTATTTTAGATTTATGAAAAATGGAGCATCATATTGAATACGCTATGGGGAAAACAAGACATTAAAACAGTGATTCGTTCGATGGTTCTACGGGTTTGTAGATCGGGCAATATTGACGACTTTTTTGGCTGAAAAATCAAACTCCTGGGTTGTTTTCTAAGGGGGGGGGGGGTAGCTGACCTTCGCAGAGAAAGATATTTAATATAATCACCAAAAAAACAGCTACTTTATTTCATATAAGTTCAGCATAATCAGCAGATCAAATTCATTGTTTTTTTACTTTAAAAAGATATCGCGGATAATCCTAGATTACGCGTTTTTACAAAATCGCTGACAATAAAAGTTTTATCACGAAAATGAATATTCACAAATATATGGGAAATGGGTTTAATTGTTTTAATAAACCAGTACCAACGCAGGCTAATAAACCAGCAACTTATATCAATTTTTTTTAAACTTTAAAATCAAAATAGAGAAAAAACGCATATTGCAAACATCAAAAACTCTGACTGCTTTGACCAACTTTCAAAAATAAGGAAGAAATTATGGGATATACATTAAATTATTTTTCTTTTAATCTCCTAGCATCAGTACTTCATGCATGGCCAAAATACAAGGGAAGCTATCCAATAATTTCTAGAGTAGTTTTCGTATTTATTTATACACCTTGTCAATGTAATCAAAGTTTTTGTAAACTGAAGTAGATGTTATATATGTACAAAAAAAAAAATATATGAAAAATTCAAATTTCGATTTTGACTGGTTAATTAAAAGATCAATATTACAGAAATGGTTTAGAAATTTATTTTGATTAATGAAATGATTTGGTGGTTTTCAAGTGTTGTACGATCACAATTTTCATCCTGAAAATTCCATTTTATGTAAAGAGAAACTTGCTTCCATTAAAAAAATCCCAAAACAGGAAATTGTTTAAACAAATTTTTAAGTTTTGTCTTTAAAGATAATTATCATATTTTGAATAATACAGCGTTAAATATCATTTCGAAAGTGAAGCAAAATTTACATATCACTGAAGTATACAATTTCCTTGAGGGCAAATTTCTGAAAATTCTAGTGTCCCAGATATTTGCAATTTTCAAAACTTTATGTTTCATTTGTATGATTTTTTATCTTTTTAATTCAATACATAAGATTCACGCAATTGTTGATTTTTACTTTAAGCATTTTTTTTCTTTTTAAGTGACTCACAATTTACGTAAAATTTATTCTGACGATAATCAAGTTGATGCCACCTATGGATGTTCTTAATTTTTAGATATTTTTGTTACTTAGAAACCAAAGACAGTTGGCAAAACAATATGCTATTCAATCCACTTACGATCTGAGAGCCAGCTACACAGAAAGAAAAAACATTTGAATCTTTTGCAACACAAAACTTAAGGACTGAAGCTATTTGATTAGTCCGAACTGATAGAAAGATACCAAAAAAACTTTTGTTGTCAGTAGGCATTTTAAAACAAACAAACGAACCGGTCATCAACACATGTTGTAAAAATAATAATAATAATCAATGAGATGATTAAAAAAGGTTAAGATAAAAAAATGCTTTTCGAAAGTACTCGATTAATTATGATAAAATTTCGATTCCACGATTTTTATTTTTATTTATTTTTTTTTTGCATGATAACTTTACAATACGTAATTTTTAGTACAGAATTTATCTCTTTCAATTTGCACGAGAAATAACACTATTTTAAGCTGTCTGTAACAGAATTCTCAATTGGTAACAGAAATAGCTTTGAATTGATTTAGTGTGGGGGTTGTATTTGAATGAAATATCTCATTCATTCTATTACAAACATTACACATAATATTTTTGACGTTAGATTGGCAAAAAGTCGACCATATTAATGCCTTAAAAGGCATTATTGAAAAATAAATCACCAGGCGCTTATTTATTAAAACTCTCAATCGTGTTTTTGTAAAACTATTAGAGGAATACTTTTGTTGTTCAACATTTTATAGATTAGGAGAAAAGTTTGTTTAAGACAATTTTTTTCAAAGTTATGAAAGATATTTCAATGAAAATTTTATCGTCAAATTAAAATTCAAACTTTTCAATTCAATTGTTTATGGTATACTAATTCTGTATTTACTTTTACAATAAAGACGAATGGTCACCCGAAAAGTAAATTATTATGTACACAAACTATTTGCATATAGTTAAGCCAAGAATTAATATTAAAATGATAAATAAAGCTGCCTTTATTTTCATAATTTTAATTGAAACATTCGTGGAATTCGATGAAACAAAGAAAAGTTTTGAGACTGATGGTGTCAGACTTTCGAAAATGGGCGACTCCTAATACTTCGTATTTTACATTCATTCATTCATTGTTTGAATCAAGTTTGTACAATTATAAAATTTTTTATCATAGATAAACAACTGGCATGTTCTTGAGAAATAAGCCATATTACTTCAAATCAGATTAAAAATGTGTAATTGTCGCCAGAGCTAACAGATTTAGTATAAATTACAAACTTCAGCTTTCATATTCAGATACAAAAAAAATCAGTACGCCGAAAGCATAATTTACTTATTGATCAAAGGCGATATTTAGTAAATTAGCCATAGCTTCGTTTTTTCTACAATGCATACTGCATTTACCGGTTCAATTCGTGGCATTTTAAACGTGCTTTTTCAATCAAACGTCGACAACAACATGGGATTATAAGTTTGACAACAGCCATCAACTTAAATCGTTGTAATTCAGTTTCCACGGAAGTGGCAAAATATAATATTACATTAGCTAAATGTGAATACAGTAATGAATTTGATTATGTGCGATTTGAAAAGAACGACTTACCCTTTTCCGATAAGCAAACGAAGAGCCTCGACATTGCCACAACTTGAGGCATAGTGTACCGGAGTCATTCCATCTTCGTCTCTTCGATTAGCGTCTCTCTTCGAAGCGGACTTGAGTACTTCTATATAGCCGTCCCTGGCAGCCCTATGAAAAATATCTGCCATAGTTTAACCCGAGGAACAATTAGTCCCCAAAATATACTCAAATATTCGCGTTGTTATTTCATAATTCATCCATCGACTCACAGTTCACTGAGTTTATAGTCATCGTAATAATAATTTATTCAGCAACACACGAAATCCAAGTACAGTTTTACATATTCCCATGATGCATTGCGCGCTTGTACCGGAAGATATAGTTATGACTATTGGAGCAGCGAAGCAGCACTGTTGTTTGATTGGACAAATAATTGCCACTTGAAGTGTTTCTATGCATAATATTTTCGGTAGATTAATAGTGATGTAGGCTCATGCTGTGTACCGAACGTTCTAGTTGAGTTCTTGTCTAAAGGACGTCTAATTTAAACTTGTGTAGGTGGAAAAGATGATCAAACGGTGGACTGGATAGGCTGGAAATACATGAATAAACAAACAAACAAACAAACAAGCAAAAACAAACAATCATAAGTAAAGAGTAGTTGTGTAAATGGACGAATGATCGAAAAAATATAGCTGAAGAAATGAGAGTACTGTTGTGTGAGTTGAAAACTGAATGTAGATGTGGTGAGCGTGAGAGTCTCCATGCAGACGAAGAACCATTGTCAGTTATATATGTGGTAATGCTGCAGTAAAAGATTTTTATAATTATCATTATCATTATTATTACTATTATTATTAACAAAAAAAATAAACAATATTCTATATTAAACTAAACAGTCATAGAAACAAACCAAATATTGTGCATTGTGTACGCTGACGAATCCATTAAAAACAGTGAATGAATAGTGGGTGGACTTCAATTAGGTAACTGAATGAATGAATGTATAAACGAATGAATGGTAGTCATAGCAACGATAACCATTAACACGACACGTTGATACCATACTACTAATATAGACTAATGAAATAGAGCCCTTCATAAAAATCAAACACAGAAAACAACACATACACTGATTTCGTCATTTCATTTACTTCTGTCAAACACATTACAAGTTTCGAGCTCAAAATATTATTTACAATGAATCATTCCAAATATTTACACCCAAACTGCAAGCAGAGTTTCCATGTTTTCACGCGACATATTAAAATTAGAAATACCTTGAAATTTATCAAAAACAAAGTAAAATCCGAAATACCCCCTGATATTAATAAATCATAAACACCAAATTTATCTAACAGCAGAAAGAAACAAAAACTAGCTTGAATTACGTCAGTGTTTCTGTGGAAACATTAGGGTCGTAAAATTTTGTAATTACAAAATTTGGACGTCAGTCCTTCATCCCATTTCACCTGTTCGATGATAGCAGTAAAAGACTAATATCCTAAAATTTCTGCTAGTTGCAAACATTGTACGATAAGATTAATGATCGAAAATGAAAATTGTATATATCCTCTAGACAACATGGAATTGATTCAAGTCAGACGCGGATCAGTTTTAAATGAACACTGCATGACAACGTCTGTTATTTTTGTCTCTTTTTGCTCTAAATGGTGTAAACACTTTCAAGACAACGGTTTTAAGAGATTACGATGATTGCAAGTCATTGAAAATCACTTAGTGGCCGACAATCGTGTTCAATCAGTTATATCCTACAAAAGTCAGAATATAGATCTGTCGCTTAGTGTGGCTAAAATCTAAGATCCTTTTAATGTTCTATTTGAAAGCAATTCTATAAATTGGAGTAACAAGATATCTCTGGCAAAGATCTATAATGTTTTGAATGGAACCAATTACAGGGAAATTATAAAAACACCGATCGATCTCTTGCAAAGATCTGAGATCTATCTAACTGTGTTATGATTACATGTTATTAAACGGTAACAGAACTGAGCACGATCTAAAGTGATTACAATCTTTTACCGCTAATGAGCTGCGATAATAAACTGGAAAATACATTTATCAATCGTAATGGTCCATTTAAAAGCCGTTAGCGCTGCTTTGCACCATGTAAATATGCTTTATAAGCATGCAATCCAAAATAGAATTTTGAAGCTTGGACGGATACACATAAATAATGAGATGCAGCCAGGACTTTTCTATTTGATCACATAATCATATTCATGTTATTTGCGCCGACATTACTTTTAAATTCTTATTATATCATTACTACTTAACAAAAATTTTCCTCTATTTGCTCGAGCTATGTACTTATTTGTAGTGCGCGTGCACAACATATGCCATAGTTGAAGTCATGGCATTATATTTGTAAGAAGTGATGCACTTTTACTTCCTAAATATGTCCGAAATGGTAGTCGTAGCTTGGGAAAAAAATCTTGCAGATCTCATGCTGAAACAACTTATAATGAAGTGTAGTCATTTAAAACAAACGTTCTTGCTATTCTTAGGCCTTATTTATAAGTTGAATTTCACATACGTCGAATCTAATCACTTTACAAATTACTGCGCAATTATCTTGGATTGAATTGTACTGACGCATGTGAAATTCGACTGAAACACTAGGCATTAATTATGCAGCCGCACAAAACGTAGTTATCACTGATATACAAAAAAAGTTGATTACAAATCGAATTATGGCGGAATATGTACAATACTGCATCCTGCATCATTAGTCATTCTGACATATTTACGTCGACCGCTTGCAATCACTGTTCTATATATTTATCCCTCTCCGAAGATTGTTCTTCAATTATAATATCCAACATTGATCATGCTGAATTAGCAGTTCATTTGCCAACCGGACATTCATTAGTCGTTCTCTCAATAATACCTACACTGACGTCCGGGCAGGCTCATTAGTACAACAACTCGTTGATGATTTAAAAGTTGTCAGTAATCAGGATTTGGCAAATCTCATATTTTAAACCCTAAAAGAGACCAAATCGCTGATTTTTACCCTTAAAAGATACGACGAGCATCCCCGATCAGCTGTCCTGTTGCACTTTTGAAAGAAATGCTAATAATGCAATAAAAACAAACCAAAAAACGATTAAGAGTATGTTGGCAATATTGTGGAGCAAAGCCTCCTTTTGGTCAACGTTTCTATTGAGACAAAGGCCATTCATCTACTAAGTAGAAAATCAATATCATGAAGAGTTGATATCTAAATGTTTTAGATTACTCATGACATTCAGTTTGTCCTTTTCCCGAAGCCAAACTTGCTTTTTCGTATCATACTTCATATTTTGTGATGGCTCACTGTTCAACTGGCCAGGATTTGCTTTTGGAGATTTCTCGTTCTGGCTTGTTTTATTGTTTTGCTCTTTTTGCACCATCTCTTTACCTTTTGCAATATTTCGATGTTTTTTTGTTGTTCTGTTGTTTTGCGGGAGTCTCTCTGTTGCTGAGTTTGGAGTCTTAGCTTTTTTCTTTGCTGGTCTTTGCAGCTTTAGATCATCCGCTTTAGATCGTTGGGTCTGATGATTCTTTTCTTGGTCTCCATTAGTTTTATCTTGCTCTTCTTCACACTTTTCTGACTCTTGCTGATTATGCTTTTCTTGATCAAATCGCTTTCCATCTGAGCAATGTGTTTTGGGTGTGTTTATCATTTCAATTCCATCACTTTTATGTTTGTCTTTAACAAAATAATTCTTCATCGGCAACCGCTCGTCATCCTGGCTTTCTTGTCCTAACTTTTCACCGTCTTGACTAAGCCTCTTGTCTTTGTTCATTATTTTTCTCACGATGAATCTAAATTTCTTCATGGGATCACGATGACAGTTTTTGTCATCTTTTGAAGAACAGTGAGTACAATTGGATTGATTTGGAGCAGGCCCAAGCCAAACACCACCAAAATCAAATTCTTGTTTGACATCGTGTCCATCTTTTCTAAATTTTGAGGATTTGTCACGATTACTCCCGAGCCACACTCCTCCAAAATCCTCTTCCTCGGAATCGTTTTCGATTGATTTCTGTGCTGCGTTTAAAACTGATGTGTTCATGATGCCATTTGAAGTTTGTCCGTTCCGTTCAAGTGGGGCCACGACGTCTTTTTCTGCAGTGTTGCTTACAGGCCTGCTTTCCGCTTCGAGATCATCTCCTGAAAGGTTTGAATTTGATGCCAATCCACCGCCGAGGGCATCTTGGCGATGAAGGGTCTTCTCATTTTGGATAGAAATCTTTGATGAGACAGGTGACTCGGAGCTGTCTTTTAGCTGATTTGAATCGTGTTCTACAGTGGCATCGTTGATAGTGACTGATATGGTACTCACTTTTCGATCATGGGAGTGACACTCGTCCATCTCTAAACTGTATTTTGTCTTTGAGATTTTAGTTGTCGATGAAGAAGCTTTGTTTTCCAAGGAGGGTTTTGTCCTTTTGCGGTTAATTTGAGACCGGAAAGTGTTGATTGCTTTGCTGTCAATGAATGAAGATGACCGCGCTCTCGATGGACTGGAAGCATTTCCCGGACATGGAGCAGAAGATGGTCTTTCTATTACCCACAGTTCATCATGGTTCCCCAATTTCATCACCCCAATAGGTAGTGGAGACACTTTATGTCTTTCTAGACTTAACCGAAGTTTATTATTCTTGGGTTTTGCAGTTCCTTTTTTTCTTTTCGCACTGTTTTTGGCGTTGTTACTTCTTTTGCCTGGAAAATGTTTGTGAGTTTCCTGATTATTGGTGTCACAACCCGCCGTACCTTCTTGAGTATCTCCTCTAAGGTGCTCACCACTAGTCCTGTCAACAGTAGACGTAAACACTTCCCCAGAGCATTCTGGGTGGTTTACTGAGTCCATGTTGTGATAACCGCTGCTGTTCAGCGGAGATAGTAGCTGGATTTCTCGCCATGAGCTTGGTTTGGTTTTGTCTCCGATCCAAATACCCCCATAGTTTTCCTCGTTATCTTCTGCATCTTGCGATTCTACATCTAAATCACTGCCACTGGGTGAATTTGTCATTCTCCTTTCCCTTGAACATGCATCAGTTTGGACGTTTCTTACAGTTTGTTTTTCGACCAATTCCAAGTCTTGCCCATCTACGAAAGCATTTGAGAGACATCGACTGAATCGTTTCGCTCTCGGTTTGCTAGCACTTCTCTTTGTGTATTCAAAGCTAGGACGTGGTTGTTGCATAATACCGCTGGGCTGTCTACTCTGGTAGGCCTTTGCCAGTTGCGCTATGATCTCACTACCATGATACACCTCACAACCATACTCGGTATTCATGTCGTCTTGCATGCTCAACGATACGGTGTTATGCCTTTGGCAACACGACAACAAAGTCGATAGCATGCACTTTCTGAAATGTACACTCTGAACGCAGTAAACCACGGGTTTTATAATAGAATTGATAGCTAATAACAAATGCGAGAAACTTACAGCTAACGATAAGTGTTGAATGTTGTGCGAGAAGTTACCAACTAACCATGTTATCATCAGAGGAAGTAAGCAAAGCAGGTAGACAAATGTGACCATGATCACTATCTTCGTGACACGCCTTCGTAACACCATTATAGCATTGCGTGACGCTTCCACCACCCGAATGGTTTTGAACCAAAGTTGGTAGACAATACGTCCGTATAGGTAACCCATGCCAACAAATGGTATCAGGCCACTGACGAAAAACCATACCAACGCCCATATTTTGTGAATGGTTTGTGACCAATCATAAATACAACTATTTTTCTCTGAACTAAATCGAATGAATAAAAAATCGGGAATATTGAAAGCTACGGCGTACAGCCAACTAGACGCTAACACGATCTTGAGTTTGGTAGTTGTCAGTCTACCATGTGTACTGTGTGGATAAACAACTGCGATGAAACGTTCGATTGAAATCACAATAAGAGTGAAGGTCTGTACGATTAAACCAATCCTAGAAATAGTCGAAGAGATCAAAACCTTGCAAACTACATCATTCTGATCAGGTAAAACGTCGAAGAATACATATCTCGGTATCAGAAACACTACAAACAGTACGTCAGAAATAGCAACGTTCAATAACAAGCAGTGAAGCACAGTATGTAAGGAAGAAGTACGACTAATTGATATGATAACAAGTGAAAACTCAGCCAAGTTGATTACTGCGAACAGCGCGAACAAGACTTGAAAAGCAACAGCTGTTCCAGGATGTAATGCATAGAACTCCTCATCTCCCATTATAAACTGAGTGGATAGTAGATATTCACATCAATTACCAGAAAAAAACGAATAGTTATTCCTCATAGAAGAGTTGGAATATTTACCATATTAACAAACCAAGAAATGTAGGAGACGTGAAACCGTCGATGAAGGACCTCTTTCAAGACGAATTCTATAAAAATGAAAGATGATAGTTGAGTTAAGTGCTATTGGATAATGATAATCTTTTTTAGACATGTCTTAACGTTTTGTCTTGATGAGAAAAGTCCTTTAAAAAAACGAAATTTTCGAGAAAAACGACAAGACGAAATAAAACGACTTCGAATAAAGTTGAAACAAAAATATACAAAACGAAGAGAGATAATTCAAGATAAAATCGACAATTAGCTAACCAAGAAAATTGCAACTTGCTATTACTGAATCTGAAAATAGAATTAGGCTGAAAGACATTCGCAAAAAAAGAACATTGACAGAAAATAAAACAATGAAAAAATCAAACGATAAATGACAAAAATAAACACAAATAACTCAAAATGTCTGGTGGCAAGTTTATCGAAAATGATGAAAGTGAAAAGCTTTCAATTCATTGCGAGCTTGTCAGTTTGTTTTGATAAAAAAGACTAATCTAAACTACTGTGATTGGAATTAATTCTAATTAATAAGCTAAGAAAAGCAAACTGAGTGATCTAAAGCATCGAGACTTGGAGTAAATGAATGTTTCATATTAATATATCAGTCGAAATGTTGTATGTCGCTTTGCGGATGCGAAACAATATCATCTTGTTGATGAATTGATAAATTAAATATATAATAGTCGTTCAGGTAAAAAGAGTAAAAACTAAAATGATTAAACAAGTAAAAGAACACGTACCTTATGAACGAAAAGATGGGAATTTGAATATGTTGCATTCGGTTGTCTTGGAGAGTGTTTACTATTTTTGTAAAAGGAAATACGGTTTTTATACTTTCAAACAATTCGTGACGCACTACCGCTAATTCTAAGAGCTGAAAATTCTAATAGAGGTGAATCACCTGTGTTCTCAAAGTCATTATAGCCCATGACATAACCATCAAATTTCAAATTACAGCTTTCGTTTGTTTATTCAAGCTGCAGCTCTTTTTCAGCCAGCAAACATAAATATGAAGTTCTTGATTTTGCAGGTGGAAAATTACATGCCTTGAGGAGGAATCGCTCGTCGAAATTAAATATACAAATCAAACAGAAATACTTGATTGACTGGTGAGGAAAGAGCAGCGAAAGAAGGATGTTATAACTAAGTCAGACCACTGCTAGTTTATCAAGATTTCATTTGCCTGGTTCTATACAGTGAATTGAAATAAAATTACTCAGTTACATTTGATGGATATGAGTTTTTTCTTATTCATGGATTAATAATATTATCCATTTAAACATTCAAAACATTAAGTATTCAATTGATTGTTTACTCATTCATTTATCGTTTATTCTTCCATTCATTCATTTATTCATTTATTCATTCATCCATTCGTTTATTCATTCATTCATTCATTCATTCATTCATTCATCAATTCATTCATTCATTCATTCATCAATTCATTCATTCATTCATTTATTCATTCATTCATTCATTTATTCATCAATTCATTCATTCATTCATTCATTAATCAATTCATTCATTCATTCATTCATTCATTCATTCATTCATTCATTCATTCATTCTTGCATTCACTTATTCATTCATCTCCCATTCATTCGTTTGTTCTATCATTCATTGATTTCGACTCGTTTACACCGTGATCGATACCACCGGGGATCCCCGCCAGTAAATAGAGAATGGAGAGATCCAAGAAAGTATGTTATCCGTGTCGCTTTGATATTAAGAAAAAAAATACACCAAAGTTGTCTGCACGACAGAACGAGGCAGCACAAGCAAGGTAAACTGACATCTGGTTTCATCTTCTCATTCGAGTTTTGCGGTGAAAATAAAACTTAGTCCGTGTTCCATACCTTACAATGTCAAAGTGTTTCACTGCTCACCAACAAAAATCTAACTATGTTAAAGGAAAGTGAAGAAAACAACCTATTTTTGGTTTTAAACTTGGTCATGCGCACTCAAGGTTTATCTAACAAAGAGAACGTTTTAACACAAAGTCAACAATAATAAAAAATAATAACTTGTAGAAGTTCGGATGGATTTCTGAAGCAAAGTTAGAATGTCCGATATTAGCTGCAGTTTTAAAGAACAAATACGCGTGAAAACTACTGAGGTTTCCATTATTTTGCGGCATTTGCAACTTCCACACGTAGAAATCCTTTGATTTTCACGATGTTGATTTATCAAGCCGTGGGTCACACATTGCTTAAGAGTCATCTATAAAATGCTGTTTGCAAGATAGTGTTCATTTTGTGTTTAAACATTTTGCCCAATAACTCACCTTTACGTATTTCATTGACATCTGCCGCGCTAGTTCTTAGGGACTGTGCAACAATTATCATGATGGGGGGGTGGGGGGGAGGGAGGAATAAGAAGCCAGAGGAAGGGCATAATCCAAAACCAAAGGCAACCTTTGTCCCGTGTAAAAATATTTACATTGGTTTTTGTCAGCATTAGACATAAATCACATATGTACAATTTCAGGATAATCGTTAAGTCATTTTCTGGCTAATAATTATTGTATTAGTGACCATCCAGTTCATTTAGCGAGGATTTTCTTTTTTCTAATCTAAATTTAGACTTATCTCGCTAATTCCCCCCCCCCCCTGATAATTATTGCGCAGTCCCTTCACTCAGAGAAACACCTCAATTTTTTGTTCAATTTGTTGTCGATTTCTGAAGTGCTTTTAGAATTAAAGTGTCAGGAAATGGACTACAATACCTCATTTATTCTAGATTGTGAACGCCAACTAAACTGCCATTAATAAAAGCCAAGTTGGATGAATGAAAGAATGGCTAAAACAATAACTTATTAAAGGGATGGATCGTCAAGTGATTGAATAAACTATGATCTTCCAAACCGTATGTAGCTATATGGTCATTCTTGGAAGTTGGGACCCATTAATATTTTGTTCATTTCGACAACTATCTAATTATGTAAAGTTCAGGGTTCAATTAAACTTTATTATTATTATTATCTTTGACTATAAACGGGAAGATGGATGCACGAACTGACTGACGGACGGACGGTGAATTAAAAAGTGTACAAATGAATAAACGCGAGTTTAAATGAATAAATCAACTCAAGAGGTTAACACGAGAAATCTGAGTTCAATGACGTGGGACTGCAGCTGGAAAAACTTGCCACTCTATTATTTTCTTTGTTTTAGTCTACTGTTCGCTTGTTTTTATCTTTTTGTTAACTAGTTATGTGCTAACTGTTTCTTCAAATCCCTTAAGCCAGTATTTCAGTCATGTGGTCATTGGACTTTAAGTTCGAATCCATAATGACTCAAGTTCTTTTGCGGAGGTAGATGGTTTCATCTCCTTTCGCAGTAATTGAACTGAGCAGCAATAAGCCGAAGGCGGCCTGTGATTGTCAATCCGATCAATACGGACGCAAAGATCGACAGTTGATCAAAACATTTACACAGTGACGCGCACTTGAAAACTGAAATGTTGATATCTGCGTTATATAAATAAATGTTTCAATTATGGTATTATTAATGATAACACAACACTGGATCGCCTGTTCTTGTCACTGGCAGCCCAAGCTCATTATCTGTCAATATTTATAAAAATCATTTCAGTGTTAAACTTGAAATAAACACCAATAAAGTTTTTATATTAATTTTTACCCTCCCCCGTATTTTTAATTCATTTCAAGTTTAACACTGACATGATTTTAATAAATATTGGCAGATAATGAGCTTGGACTGCCTGTGTTCTTGTATGCAAAATAAACCAGCGACTTTGAATGTTATAGATAAAGTGAAGATTCACATCGCTCTGAGATTATCAAAGGTTATATGCACTTAATAAGACAGGTGAAGGAAACCATTTATTCCTTTATATAGTTGAACACAAGAAAACCAAACTAATGAAAAAAACAATTAACACATCAAAAACAAATTTGCTCGAAAACATTATTCATTATTTTTATATAGAATCAAGAAAATCACATAGAAAATTATGAATTAAACAGGAAACGAAGCACACAAAAAATCAACACAAATGGAAAAACTATTGAAAAGAAGTGTCAAAAAATATGCCAATACGTAAGTGACTCAATAATATCATTGACACCAATAATATTGGTTATTAAAAAGATACAATTCATTGCTCATCTGCTCAAAAACAAAATTTCAGTTCATTAACTAAAGGTTTATTAAACTAAGCTGAAATACGTAATAGTGTGGTGAAATAATTCTATAGCAGTCGCGTTGCTTGCACTCCGATTGAGGCGTTGTTCAAATCGATAGATCCCATCGCTCGAAGTACCTGACAATAGAGAAGTCTATGTACTGGAGCAAATGGTTGTGATTCAAACAGATCAATTAGTGCTATCTCGCGATCCGTTTACACGACAAAAGTCTTCACATAGAAATGGCTATCATCACAACGTCTTTTTAACGAGTTTTGTTGTATCTTTTGGTCGATAAAGTCACTTTACATTTAGTTTATACCAAAAAAAGAAACAATTTCGTTTCAGCATTGACTCGGGAAGTTTGCAGTTCTCTGTGACCTCGTGTTTTGTAAGTATTATTTGATATATATTATATATATATATATATATGTAAGACTGTCAATGCTCTCTGTTCGTAAAAATGCAATACATATAGATAAGATTTGAAACCAAAATGGTGAGCAAACCGTTTGATAAGTTAACGAGTTTCAGATCAATTGTGGGTGTCACCGATACAGAGCTAAAAGTAAAATTAGAGACTCACTAGCAGCGATTCCCATGATGAAGTCCATAACTTAAATATACAGTTACACTTTATGAAGCGTTATTGGACTGTTTTCACATAAAAAAAACTTAATAGGGATAGAATATATCGTTTATCTTTCATTCTTTTTCAGATACATCTTCTTCTCAAGTTGATTCACAAAACGGGAACTTGGACATTCAGTTCTAGAAATTCACCACATGTAATCCTAGAACTACGGCAATTATGTCTGATCCGACGAATGTACAAGCAATCGTTTATCGGGCACTGTTCGCAGTCTTGTCGGTAATAGCAATCGTCGGAAACACACTAGTGATTTCATCGCTAGCCAGCCGTCGATCGCCAATGCCCAAAATCATGAAATACATGCTAATCAATCTTGCGGTAGCCAATAGTCTAGTAGCTATCTTTTTTCTGCCACGACATGTTTTCAGCGATTTGATACACTACCCAACAGACTTGAGTGCTAACTTTATGTGTAAATTCCTGACCTTTGCGTCGATTTCCTGGCTGGGTTTACAAGTACAACTGTTTATTCTTATTGTGATCTCAATCGAACGTTTCATTGCAGTTGTTTATCCACACAGTACACGTGGTAGACTGACAACTACCAAACTCAAGATCGTGTTACCGTCTAGTTGGCTGTACGTTGTAGCTGTCACTATTCCGGACTTTGTATTCATTCGTTACAATGCAGAAAAGAACTGCTGTATCTACGATTGGTCGCAAGCTATTCACAAAACATGGTCGTTGCTGTGGTTATTCACAAGTGGTCTGTTGCCGCTTGTTGCCATGAGTTACCTATACGGACGTATAGTTTACGATCTTTGGATCAAGACCCCAGTTGGTAGACAATGTTCGCGCAGGACGACTATGAAAATGCGTACTCGTGTAACTTCGATGATTGTGATTGTGAGTGTTCTGTATCATATCTGTTGGTTTCCATTTCTTGTACTTCGATTTATCGACAGTTTCTTCCCAAAAGCACAATTAGATGATGCTCTATTCAAACTATCGCATCTCCTGCTTTTATTCAACTCGAGTATCAATTCAATTGCGTATAGTTTTCAAGGTGTGCGCTTCAGAAAATTTATCATACAAACTTTGTATTCTATGTTCAGACGCACTCAAAGCGTAACGCCAGTGAAATCTTTACGGAGAGGCCGACGACCTGGGAGACCACGTTTCTCGATCGACTGTGACCATGTCAACCCAGACAATGTAACTTACAATAACTCTTCAAAAGCTATTAATACACGAACAACGACTAAACATAACTTCGAGACTATAGAACATGGTTTTGAAAATATACCATTGAAGCCGATCGTGAAAAATAGCGGCTTCCAAGGAGGAAAGAACGAATACAACGCAAATTCAATGATCCAATTTCAAAAGAACAAAAAGAAAAAGACAAAAATCAAATCAAAGAGAAACTTGAGAAATAGAACAGGAACTTTGCGGGAAGAATGCAGATCAAAACATACTAACTCTCTTAATGAACTTGATGAAAAGAATCGGAAGTGTTCAATACCCAAGAAGGCTACAAGAGCTTTTCCCACAAAGAAATTCGAACAACAAGATATGAAAGATTTGCGAAAAGAGAGAACTGCAAGACCCAAGTGTAAATATAAATCAAAAACAATAACTTTAGAAGAAACTTGGTTACAAGAAAAACGTATCATGAAGATGAGAAAATTGCAAGCAATATGTACGAAAACAAGTGATTAAAACCTGTTTACTATGCAACGTGACACTTGCGCAGACGCAGGCAACACAATTTCTGAAAACAGTCCAGCGCATACGAAAGTTTCAAAATTTTCCTTTTTCTAAATACCAAAAGAGGCTATTTTATTAATTAGTAAAAAGTAATTCACAAGAAAAAAAAATCCAATGAAGAAAACCGACTATTTTCAACCAACTTTCTACAAGTTTGTTTTCTACAATTTTGTTATTATGTTTGCATGTAATCTCTACGATCGCTAGGATCGCAAAAATTGCAGTTTTTTTTCGTGTTTTCCTTGCAAAAAAGCCGTGTTTAGAGACGCTCAATCGCTACGATCGCGTTTTAGATCACTTTTTGACGATCATAGAAAACCAGGCCTAACTGTGCATGCAGAAGTCATAAACATTGGAAATGATTGGGAATAAAAAAATCAAAAATTCAAAAACAGCATACATTTCCATAATAACTTTCATGAGCAACTGGGGCCGGTTACACGAAGCCTGAATAAAGTTATCCACTGGATAAAGCTATCCACTCCAAAGGATTTCTTTAGAATTTATCCGCTGGATAGGGATTTATCCACCGCCCCCTGTTGTACAAAATATATGATTTTCAAGTAATAAAGACTTTGAAAACGTACTAAGATTGAATTATTGCTAATTTTGATGTAGTCCATACAGAGGCCGGTTGAATGAAACCTAAATAAAGTTATCCACTGGATAAAGTTATCCACCCTATAGAATTTCTTTAGAATGTATCCGCTGGATAGCGATTTATCCGGTGGATAGCGCTATCCAAGCCTCGTGCAACCGGCTCCTACTCACGACATTTTTCACTACAAAAATAAAAACGAATTGCAAGAAGCATTATACTCATCAGCAGTGTGTAAAATTGTGGAGGAGGAAATCCACGTTCCTCACCCTAAAAAAATCTAATTTAACATTGTGGAATTGTGTGCTATAAAATGTTATTTGATTTATGGATCGACAAAATGATTGACAGTTGACTCGCGCGTTGCAAACCTCGCGCGTGCGCAGCAATACGCTCATCTAAATGACGTCATAATGCAAGTCAATTAGAACGACAAATTTATTTGATCGATTGAACTATGCCGTACTCGATTTTGAAATGAAGTTTTTTTCTTGATATGTATCGCATACGAAATAAGCTTCAAAGAATACAGAGTTTTGTTATCAACAAGTTAAGTGGTGTTCAATCTACCGGAGAGACAAGCAATACAGCGTCTCCTCCTCTTCTGTCAAGAAGCCGACTTGAGGACCGACTAAGTCCAAGAATCACGCACAACAAAGTAAGAATTTTGTTAGATTCATTATTTTTATATTTGGAATTGAATTTTATATATGTGCCCTTCTTTCTTCCAGACATTTCCAGTTAAGGTTCCGGAGGTAAAATGCGAGATAAGCACTTTGAACTTATCGAGCCCTGGCACACAAGGCAACATCCAGCCTGCTGATGTCGCATCCATCGAGAAGAACCAAGATACCAAAGAAAGTAGACCTGCGGTGGAAACTGTGGTGCATCTCGATGACGCCATTAGAAATGGTAAAAACGCGACTCCTATGGACTTGGAAAAAGCACTAGTAACTACTCAACGAGACAAAGGGCGTCCAACCACCGTTGGAAAAAGCAGACAAAAAGATCAACAACCTAAGAAAGTACCAGCTGGTGAATCAGCTGATCTTTTAGCCAGCGGCCGCGCTACCACTTTCCAAACAGCAAAGAATAAGAGCCAAGGTAAAACGAGTAAGACAACGGTTGAGAAATTGCCCGATATTTTCGCAATGCAAGGTCCTCTTGTTGGAATAAGGCTACCACATGTAACCTCTGAGAAATCTGTCAAATCAGAAACAAAAGACAGAGCGATTAGACCTGTTTTAACCGAGCAAGCAAAGGCAAATGGCCTTATGAAACAACACAATTCGAGCCAAAAAGAGCTAGAAGAGTTTTCCATGGAAGTCGAGGAAGTTATAGCTAGAATGTCGCCCTCTAGAGAAACAACTCCAAGAACTGAGCCTAGTGGGCGTGTTCACTATGACCTTCTGAATCGCGAGTTAGAGCATTTTAACAAACAGCTCGATGAAGTCTTGGGTTCGTCCACACCACAGCCAAACTCAACAAAACATGAAATCAAAAGCAAAAAGAAGAAAAGCAAGACAAAGAAAGTGACTAACCATGGGTCTTCTAGAGAAAACGACTGTGTGGAACCACAACAAGCCACGAAGGAGCATAACGCTAATCCTCTTGTGTACCATAACGACCAAGACAAGTACGGACCTGATAGCCAAACTGGTCATAACAAACGTTCAAAAAGATCAAGGAACAAGAAGTCAAAGCAGAACGAAAATACCAAACCCTTGAGTCCCGTTGTGATTGACAAATCTCCTCCAAAGCAGCACGTGTTTCCAGACTCAGACGACTCAAACGACGAAGAGGAAGAGTGCCTTCAAACTGTGGCTGACATGATGCTCAAGGAGCACTGGAGGCCAGACGTGTTCCCAAAAAGACTTGCTGTAAATCAGCTACCATCACTGCACTCAGAAGAAAGCATACACAACGGTGATGAACACAAAACACATGGCAAGCTTTCAAAACATCGTCAAGTGCCTTTAGAGTTAACTACATCTAACAATTCTGCAACAAAAGTGGTAATTAAGCCTTTGGATAGTACGAAAAAGTTACCTGGCATCGCTCCAAGATGTTCAAGTCCAAAGATTGCACACGAACGTTTTGTTACTCCTAAACAAATGTACAAGCCTTTACCACCGCCTCCAATGAGCCATGGTGAACAAGCCACCACACCTAAAGACTTGTACAGTACTCCGATACAAACACGACAGCCTATAGATTTGAACGGACTGCTACCAACACCAAAGGATTTGTATGCAAGCAAGCCAGCGCCCCCAATACAACCAAGGGAAACAGGCACACTTGCTCACAACCCTCGTCGAGGAATGTACAAGCCGGCAGCACACGAATCACAAACAGGTCACATAATACCAGCTCCACCACAGCAGCCAAGAGAGGAAGGAAAACGTGCAAGGCGACCAAAACGATCTCAAAGGCAGCCAGTACTTGACTCAGATGACATGCACATGCCTGCTCCACCACCTCAACTAAGCGAGACGAGCATCAGTGCAAGACGACATGAAAGATCACACCACCAGCCAGAACCAGCTGACACAGATAATCTAATCCATTTGCCAGCTCCACCCAGAGAAAGAAAGCATGTTGCAAGACCAGCTGGATTGTACAAGCCTGCTACCACAGCACGCCCGCATGCACCAAATGATGATACTGCGCAGTTCTTACCGACACCGCCACAAAAGCCTCTTAGTCCACTACACGCGAGGAGAGTGGTTCGTACCATGATGGCAGAGAACGCTGCCACAAGACGCTTGTTTCAGTATGAGACAAGCGACGAGGAAGACGAGAAGTAGATGGAGCGCGGCCTGGAGAGGAGTGACGTCAGACAGGGCCTGCACTGCATCATGGTAAGTGTAGTTTGGTATCACTGCTACCATGCACACGTTTTCAATAACACTAGTTCTAGTACAGAGACCGTTTTTAATCCAGTGGATAAATTTATTCAGCCTTTGTAAAACCAACCCCACATGAATTAACTGAAATAACACACACTAAAGAAGATGAATAAGATTGTAACCAAAAACTTCTTACTGTTTTAGGTTTGAAACGTGGAACTAAGGATCACTACACAAACCAGACGATGAATTCCCAGAATGGAATGGGAAGACCTTCCGATCGAATTACAAATGAACATAAACAGCAGAACATAATGAATGAATTATTTAATTAATTAATGAGTCAGTGAGTGAGTGATTGAGTGAGTGAGTGTGAGCGAGTGAGTGAGTGATAGAGTGAATGAGTGAGTGAGTGAAGGGTTAGGGTTATAATTAGGGATAAATGTAGAAATAAATATAAAATCAAAAAGTATGCATAATCAACTGTGTCGCGCGCGTGCTGGCATTGCCTTCCCCGTCATGCTTTGCGACCCTACCGTTTCTCTCACAAGTTCTTTATTTAATCAGTCCAAGTTTCACAATATAGACGATGCCCTGACGAATTCGTCATTTTACAAAATTTTGATATTTAATCGAAGAAAATAGCACTACAAGGGTCCACTCTTTGGTGGTGTTTAGATATGGATGATAAGAAATCTTCCTTAAGGTTTACTTCATACTATCGGATTAAAATTGACATCTTCCGTATTTGCTTGCTTAAGACTCCTTACCAATAAGACGTTTTGTTGCAAAAGTCACGACCAAAAGATAAAATCCTGTTTAGCAAACAGGTTCAACAAGAATATTTAGCTAGAAATTTAGAACAATTTTCAAACTTTCAATGAAACACTCATCACTCCAACTATAAGAACGTTTTTCTGCTCTAAACTTTTGAATCAAAATCATGTTAAATAAAAAAAAAAACAAATCAACCAGCGCATGTCGATCATTTGACAAGACAACATTTTCGCACGAGTAATTCTGCTGACGTAATACGAGCAATGAAGTGACGTCAGAACTGGTGTGCTTCGTATCCAAAGGCATATTTCTTTCTGAAAATATAATTTTCGTTAATGGCAGAACTTTATCATCATGATCACTACGTCTTTAAGTATAAACCTACGGTAATTTGCTTATACATTTACGTGAGTGTCATCAATGTAAAGAACATACACACATAAAACAACGACAAAAGCAAAATTTCACTTAAAGAAATAATCACCGTGCATCTCACAGCAAATTTATATATAGACAAATAGTTAACTATAAATTCAGAGAAATCTATTATTTATCAGCCCAACTTAAAACTGCTGTCGTTGTTGAAAAGATGTAACTTAATACATGCAGACATGGTACGTTGGTTGTACACAGATTTTTTTTTTTTTTTTTTTTTTTGTAAAGTGGTTGTAAGACCTTGAAATTTAAAATAGCTCATTCAGTCCAATATTCATGTTATTGATAATATTATACTCTGGAGTACTTTCGTTCCTCACGAGTAATTTACTAAAACTATTCATCCTTGTCGGCCCTTCAATTACAATTTAGTGTGTTGCTCAATTTTTGTGAAGTATTTAGAATCTAATTTGTCGTCAAATCATTGTATGAACCACACAAAGAGACTTTTGACGAAGGCAAAAACTCAGTCTTTCAAAACATTATCGAAAAGAAAAATATATAATTGTAGTACACACACGAAGAAAAAACTGATAAAATTTGAAACATTTTTCAGCTAATATCTATATGTATGAACACTTCGAAAAAGACAATTGTTTTAGTTATAGCCAAATAGGCAGATACAAAACTTTACAATGATATACGATTTGTTCATCACAATTATATGATAACTACTTTAAAGTTCTGTCTGGACTACTAGCCAAATGCACAAACAACAAAAATCACACCTTTTGCCCTTGTTTTACTCTTTGTCAAAGACTGTACAAACAAATTTGCACGTTGTACATGCGATGTGTAGTTTGTACAAATGATTTTTTTAAGATTATGTCTAGCCTACAGTGCAAACGACCCGCTTTGCTAAGCAAAAACAATTCCGATAGAGAAATAACTACAGGAGACAATACAAATGCTGCTACCTTTACTAGGACTACAAAAAAAGTAGTGTTGGTTCACCGCAATACATATTGCGACCAGTATATATTTCTGCCGGGAAAAGAAAGTCCGATGTATGTCTAAAATATTTAGTTTCATATTCAATCAATAAAGTCTTAGAACTGCCTAAGAGTTTTCGCGCAATAAGTATATATAGTGTTTTGAAATCCATTGCCCGAAATGAATGTAAAACAAATGTCAAAGCATTTACTGAATTCGGACTTCGTCGAAACAGATGTATCCCTTTTTAAAAAAATTAAAGTGCCTCGTAAAATATGGTCTGCAAAAAGAGCAATATTGTTATTTTTCATCGAAACCACAAATGTGAATCTCGGTTAAAAAGCTCATTTTCTATTCAAAGGAATTCTACAATTTTGATCTTGGGGTGTAAGTTTTAATTTTCACAGCAAGCCAAAATTGCAAATTTGCAAATTTGAAATTTTGGACTGAAGGTTTTTGAGCTCTAAGAGATTAAGAGGGACTATTTAGAGGAAGGAGAAAGCATTTAGGAATAATACAATAAGTTTCACTTTCTGATAGGTGTAAATACGGTATTATGCGAAAACAGCGACAAAATAAAAAGTTCTGTGTTTTTTCGAGCCACGTTTGTACAAGAAGTCGCACACCTAATTTTTTACTGACACGAGAAATGTTCCCAATCGAAAATCATTCGAAAAAATCGTTTCTTGTCATCTATAATTGAGGTTAAGTTATTCTTATGCAAACTGAATGTAACCGTTGAACAACCACGAACAAAGAGCAGAGAATTATTGATATCCTATCGTCCAATCAGAGCACACCTCACGTCTATACAAGTATTTGCATTTTACCTTTAGAAATTACTATATAGAAGTAACGCTCTCAAATAGGAAAGAAAAACTCGAAACTAAAACATCGAATAAGGATCAAAAGCGATGAAAATGTGACTGTGAATTTGGTAGAGGAGAAGAAAATTTATTGCGAAGAAGACGGGTAAAGAATAACAATCAAGGCACCAAACTGAAGTGTTTTTAAAGACAACCACACTTACTCAAGAGATAACAACTACGACATTTCTTGTTTCAATCTCAAATACTGTGGTTCATTAGACATACTTTTGTTCGATATTTTTGCCACAAATATGGGCAATGTAATGGTGTTATCTTTTCGTCGTTTTCGACCAATGTTGAAGCTAAAAAGACCTTTTCATGTTGTCATGGTAGGCCTTGACAAGAGTGGAAAAACGGCGATTTTATACCGTAGTAAATTTCGCGAGTTCGTTGCAACCGCTTCCACTACAGCTTTCAATGTAGAAACTGTTCGACCATTCAAAGGAATTCGTTTTAAAGTCTGGGATATTGCAGGAAGAGAACAAAACCGTCCTTTGTGGAAAGCTTACGTTCGACAAACGGAAGCAATAATATTTGTAGTGGACAGTACAAATGAATCTCGCATGGACGAAGCAAAAGAGGAACTCTTCAATATATTGAACTGCGCTCAACTTAATGGCGCTCCGGTGCTTGTATTCGCTAATAAACAGGATTTACCGAACGCTTTAAGTCCTAGAGAAATTGCGACAAGGTTATCCCTACACGATTTGAACTCTCGACACTTGTGGTACGTCCAGCCGTCGTCTGCTTTACTTGGCGAAGGAATACAAGATGGATTACGAGGACTTTCAGAAATGATCGTCCAATGGAAAATGGACTTAAAACGAGCGAAAGCTCACAAAAAAAGAAAATCTCTAGCTGCTTCAAGAACTAATTCAGTTAATAATATTTTATAGGGGTTAGAGTAGGAAAATCTACATAGCAGGGACTTGATTTATTTATTTACTTATTTATTACATGCTTGAGCAATTTATGACGAAAGCCTCTTTCCCACGAGAAAATATGTTGTGTTTTGAATAGAATTTTCGTTTTCATAGAATATTTTATATTTATTTCAAGTACCTCAAAAATGATGAAAAATTATGTCGTTGAATATTACTACAATCACAATTTATATCAAAGCCTCAGAGCTGAATTACGCAATTATTTCACCACAATTCGAAAAAATCCAGTACAAAATATCACAATATATTTATTTGTATATTTTTATACATTTCAAGTTCCATTTTCCCTCTAATTTCACAGAATTTCAATTCTTTTTATGACAGATGACATATCACAATATCCCTTGTTGTATCTCACGTTGATTTTACCCAATAAAGATAGTTCAACGTTGTTGATATTTTTGTTGAAATCGTCTCGAAACTGTAACTCAATTTATGCAATCATTTTTTGTAGCAGTCCATATTTTATCTCTAACAAAATAGACGACACATTTATCAAATGTGTAACTTCCGTATTGAACTTTTCGATTACTTCACACAATTTTAGTGAAAAAACCTATATTCCAACTTAGTTGAATTCAAAACTTTCAACTGACATACAAAGGTCGACTATAACATCTTCTATATAGCATGGTTTGTATTAACTATGTATACAGACTGCGAGATGTAAATATCCTACTGAAAATTAGTTCTATATTTGTGTCGAAACACGTTCAAAACAAGCGTGGTCTTCACCGGTCTACAGATGCACCTGCAAAATGTTCTCATTAAAAATCGTCAGTTCAAAAATGCCGTCATCGGAATAAATAAATCAGAAATATAGTCATTCTCAGTAAGAAATTAAGTTGGAATTTTAAATATGATTTATGTTAAAGATAAGTGAGTTGTTTTGTCTTTTTAATAACAAAGTGTGAAGCCGCTTTGCAGGGAAAAAATAACAAAAAATACATTTTACATGTACATGATTTTGCGGTAACATTGTGAAGAATGAAAGCTTTATCAGAAATGAAACTAAAACTTTCGTGCTCAACAATTTAATTTCAAGAGTTTCGTTGGCAGGCTATGACCAAAAAAAATCAAATATAAGTAGCAAATCCCCCCTAAGAATTGCAACCAGAAAAATGCAATATCTATTCTTTAAACACAAAATATTTTCGTATTTTAGTTTCTGGTCTCCACAGACAGTCAGTCTACAATTCGTTTTTCCTATTGCACTTTCCAGATACTTAAATGTGTATCTAGCCAGACGTCATGCAAGGTTTTGGCAAAGTTAACACAGAGTCTACCGCACAAGAATATACTTCGGTTTCGTGAAGGAAGATGACATGTTTGATATGAGTTTTTTGTTAAAAGGTCATTAAAATGCCCAGGGGCTGATAACGGTTAGTCTAATATAAACGATATGACTACGATATCCCCTCCTTTTCAATCACAAAACAAAAATTAGTCCTCATGGTAAATTCAAATCCCCTCAAAGTAATGCATCATATGTAACACCCAACCCCTTCCCTCCAAATCCTCGGGAAAGCAGGATGTAGCCGGAAATCAGTTAACGCTGTTTAAACAGATAGTCCCACAGTCTTTCTTAATACTAATTTTCAAGGGACAAGCTCGATTTGAATCAGCGACGACGAGCTGTAAAGCAGTCCATGTCCTCTGTAAAGAATAAAGAAATCACAGCACTTTGGGGCAGGATCGAGCAGGATAGCTGAAGTCTGAAATACCTGTACATGATATTGACAAGACCCCACCAGGTCTCTAAGCAATATTTTCCTGTTTCTAGGCAGAAATGCATGTACAAGTTAGCCCTCCCTTCCTTAATCAAAAATCATTTTCAACGAACTGTAGACGTCTCTCTTGTGACTAATTAATGTTAGTAACAAAACGTTAATTTTAAAACAGATTCGTGAAAACATGTGTATGCCTGCTTACGACATTGAGAATAATTAGTTTTTTACGTATTTTAAAAGGATTTCACTGCCATGGATGGAATGACCACGTTGAAGATTGAGGTCGAATAACTACATGTATTCAAGTTCACCAACAATTATTTCCATTGAAATATGATTTATTATTGTTGTACATATGTTCATGTATATTACATCACATGTAACTTCCCTTAAGAGAACCGTGAAATCATAGACTATAGCAATTTGCACTCATGGTTTGGTTACAGTTTACAAGTGAAATACCACACGTTAATCGGCAGTTAAATTGAAAAGAAAAAAGTAGTTTTCATTTACCCAATATATTTCTTTCTTTTTTAATTCAGTTTAGTTTCTGGTCTCGAAACTGTATCCATTGTTTTCTTTACCGTAATTGCTGCAGTTTCGAAGTATACTATAAATGCAAATTTGATATTTTATATGCAACAACAATTAAAATTTTCGGAAAGCTACACAAATTACAACAAATTTGAGATGTGCAACTAATATCAACGGTTGAAAAGTTTAATTTGCTTGTTACTTTGAAGTCTGCATTAGCGTCACCACAAGATTATATAACAGAATGAAGATAACAACTTTTGATTAGTTTTCACCAAAACTCCCCAGGGGAGGGGAAGTAGGGGTCTAATACATACAATTTGTTAAAAGAGAGGCTGTTACAAATAACGTAACGAAAACGAGAGATTTGTCCAAATCATATTACAAAGTCCTCACTGTATGCTCAATACAGCACTCCCCAAGATGATAACAACATTTCAAACATTGTTGATGACTTAGCGTGATTCCGTGATCGCGTGCCAGTCAGTGTTGGAATTCTACGAAATGTTTATGAGTGAACATAAGGATTATCATAAATCATTTGTGAAGCTACAGCGTGACAATATCGAAGAACAAAGCAGTCACGCAGGGCGGTAGCTACTCACAAACATTTTAATAAAAATACATGCAATGTGGTGTGAGTAGAGAGAACATCCTTAAGTTTTTTCGAAATAAACAAACCACTATCTACGATTGGTATTTTGGTACAGAATCACAAAAGTTACATGACCCTGAAGGATTATCCCCAAAGGTTTCACCAACAAGTGAACAAATGCACAAGTAGTTTGGAAAAACTACTAAAACGATTAGTTTTACTTGTTTGTGACGTTTTATATGCTACCGTCAAAATAAAAGTTTATAAAAAAAATGAGTAACGTTATCCACTTAAAAGAAATTGGTTAAAATCCAGTTATTCGTGATGACAACTTTAAATTAATGATATGCTCACGTATTCACCTGTTTCGAAATGGCTGAAGCAGAAAGAGTGAAGTTTAAACCACCTGATATTTTTTAAAAGCAAGGAAGAATGCCAAGTGTTTTCAATGAAGGATCGATTGGTACTCAGACAAGCTGACTATTTTGTTTTCTATTTCCCAAACTTTTCCAAAAATTTCATTCAAATTCATTCATTCTTCATAAATCCATCCATTCATTCATTTATTCAATTCATTCATTCATTCATTCTTATATTTATTAATTAATTAATTAATTTATTCATCCATTCTTTTATTCATTCATTCATTCTTTTAGTCATTCATTTATTCATTCTTTCGTTCATTCATTCTTATATCTATTTATTCATTCATTCATTCATTCATCCATTCTTTTATTCATTCTCTTATTCATTCATTCTTTTAGTCATTCATTCATTTATTCATTCTTTCATTCATTCACTTATTTATTAACTCACTCATTTATTTATTCCGGTTCATTCATACATACCTCCATTGAATCACTCATTCAATCATTCAACAGCATTCGTTCACCCGATACACTAGGTATTAAACTTTATATCCCATTAGTGGCCTTAAATTTGTTCTTCCGGCTTCTCTATTCCAGGATCTATTAGGCGTCTCTTCGTCAATCACGTGGTATGAATAATTAACTACGTCAATTAGATGATCTTTTTTCTTTTATTCTTTACGTCAAGCACAAACCGGAAGTGTTAGCAACACTGTTTCAATATTAATTACGCAAAAGAACGTTTGATCATTGATCGAAAATTCCAGAGACTTTAACATTACATTATCTTGCACAATGAATAGCAAATAAAAATACATTCAGGGTTTAGCCAAAAGCTTTTCACGCATATTGTGTATATAATTTGATACTCAGATGTTACTCCTTGTGATTGTAATTGGCTTTACTGCCATTACGTTATTCATAATTTTTCTTGTTTGAATGTTTTCATTTATCCTATTTGTTTGCTTGTTTATTTGAATGCTTGTTTCTTTAGATGTTTGTCGGAATTTTGTTCAACGTTCCATTCAACCTTTAGCTATTTCTCTCTCGTCCTTTCCATATCTACGATATGCTTACTCTTTTTTATATTTATACTGACTTGTTTCACAATAAGTACCCACTTTCGCAAATTTCCCCTCCTTCTCCTCCTCTCCCTTCCTAAATCCATGCAGACCTATAAATATAGGGCGTAGCACAGGAACCCGCAGTGACGAGAGGAAACTGAGTCCAGCTACAATTTGCTTACTTCTATTCTTTCGTAGCTGTCTGTTTGCAGTCCTGTAACTGTCCTCTACTCTTTCGTGTCAACTGTAATGAAAGCAAGCCGTAGCAGGGTCTTCGTGCTGACATAAGAACAAAACGTCTTTAAATTTATCAATCAATGTGAGTAGTTTGGACCGTCGTAGGTTCTTGTAGTACATGATTTCTTCGATGTGATGTTTACCACGGAAATATGGTACTAGCCTATAAATCGATAGCAGGATGTTATTGATAATACATACAACATACATCAACAGAAGCACCATCATGATGATGAGCATCTATCATACCGTCATCATCACTATCAACAGCTTCGTAATCACTTTTAGCACACTAGTACTTTTATCATCATTATCATCAACATCATTGTCACCATCATCATCACCACAATCATTACCATCATCATCAACATCATCATCATTACCACCACAATCATTACCGTCATCACCATCACCATCATCATCACCATCATCATCATTACCACCACCACCATCAAAATCACCATCATTGTCACCATCATCACCATCTTCACAATCATTACCATCATCACTACCACCATCATCATCAACATCATCACCACCACCATCACCACTACCATCAACATCATCACCACCAATATCATTATCAATACCTTGCAAATAGTTTCAAATCCTCTTCATCAGAAGCCGCAGGTATCTGCATTATGCTCTTCTTCTCAGCAAAATTCAAATCTCGAACACTGTCGATAATATTATTGCACTCTGTCGGCTCTACACTCTCCCCAGGCTCTTCATCTGTGAATGGCGCAAAAGTGTCCGTATAGCTTCCACCAAATATCCAACGAATACGACGACGACTGCGCGCACCTTTTAACATGTCTAACTGCTGGTCAAAATGAGCCAAGGGTACAAGGAATACATATGTCTGTAACTGGAATACAATAAAAATTAATAAATCACTCATCTCAAGCATTGTTCAACTACTGTAGTCTTGAGGGACAATTAACTTTATTAACTCGAAGGAATTTTTTGTATTCCAATCCTACTGGGTGTGATCCAACCGTTTTTAACATTGTTCAACTACTGTAGTCTTGAGGGACAATTAACTTTATTAACTCGAAGGAATTTTTTGTATTCCAATCCTACTGGGTGTGATCCAACCGTTTTTAACATTGTTCAACTACTGTAGTCTTGAGGGACAATTAACTTTATTAACTCGAAGGAATTTTTTGTATTCCAATCCTACTGGGTGTGATCCAACCGTTTTTAACATTGTTCAACTACTGTAGTCTTGAGGGACAATTAACTTTATTAACTCGAAGGAATTTTTTGTATTCCAATCCTACTGGGTGTGATCCAACCGTTTTTAACTTTGTCGGTTTAATGTAAATCTATACTTGACTTGACAAAAAAACATAATTCTAAAAATAGATTGTGTGCAGGGATTGACTCAGCAAGTTTGCAAGGGGGGTGCTCAAATAAAAAATAAATAAACCAGAAATTTAGAAAGAGGGGCATAAACTAAAAAAAATTACTGATTACCAATCAAAAATTGAAAACACTTATATATAACAATCAATCAGGTCTTCCCAAAACGGAGCCCCCCCCCCCCCCCCCCCGGCCCCTCCCTTGGATCTGCCTCTACTGTAACAGGTTATCCCAAAGCTTGGCCAATCAGAACATGTAAAATAAAATTACAAAATACACATATGAATATTCTGAGTGGCTGAACTTTGTGACATCCTGGTCACACAATCTATTTCAAAAGTACAGATAAATTAAAGTAGTTACTTGTATAAGCAATCTGTGTTGCAACATCCAGACAACCATCTGAACTGTTTCTGCCTACAAAACAATGATTAAAGAACAAATAATTACAGTGAGCATAGCTCATAGTTGACTACATAAACTATACAGAGGGTCCGCAATAGGTTTGGCGGGACACAGGATTGGCCTTATTTTGAAGGCAGGATTTGGGAAACAAGCTAAAAAGGGAGTATGATGTGGGATAAAAATAGCGAGTGGGATTTGATGGTTTTAAGGATTAGGATTTTAGTGGTGTGTGGGATAAAAATTATCTTTGTAAACTCTCAAGGAAACTCTAATTATGGAAAACTACGAGCAAACAGTATTATCTCAAGAATGTTGTTAAAATTGTTTCTTGGCCAATCACAGACAGCATACAATGCACCCTAACCAAAAAGTAATTCTGATTGGGTAAGGAAACATTCCTGGAACATTTCAACTGCCCATGGTTGTTGTTACTGTTGTTGTTGTTTTATTATTATTGCTTTTGTTGTTGTTGTTTTTTTTTTTTGCACTATGAATGAATAAAAATATTAATTCAAGAAAACCAAGCCTAAATACAATTGTGTGTTTTGTAGTAGCTTTCAGGCCTCCCAAGGAAGATTGTTCAAATAACGTTTGAGATTGTAAAGTTAATCATTACGACATGACGTGTGTGTCATGCACACTTGATAATTCTTGGAAATACAGCGTGATTTACATTATACTTCCATCTTCAGCTGGTTCCAGTTTTTGCAACAAAAAGGTTTTTGTATTTACCTGCTGTTGTGGTAGACTTAGAGGGTTGTAGTGTTCTGCCAAAGGGCTCGGCAATGAGAACTCAGCTAGTGTCTCGTGCAAAGAGATGTTAGGAAACCTTGATGCAAACTCGTCAACGAGCGGTGATGATCTTTGAAGAGAAAGGACAAAAGTTACTGGTATAATGAACAATTACAAAGACTGGCAATACATTTATACTGCAACATTTATGTTCAAAACTACTTACATATCTACTGATAAACTAGGAGCTACTGCATAAACATTACTCTCACAAAGTGGAAATATTATAGATGCTTTGCCCCAGTAAACCAGATGAGCTGCTATGGCGAAAATCTGAAATGATAATGTTCCAGAAAATTGCAGATTCATATTGCAGATTAGTGTGGTCAGAAGGCCCAACCAGGGTCAGTTATACAAAGCATGGGGCTTATCTCCGGTGTAATATAATTTATGCTCACAAGTAAGGTCACAATAACAGAGAAACAAAAGGAGTATTGTCTTTAAAAATGACTCAGTCACTATTATGACCTCACTTGTGAAGCATAAATTATATTACACTGGAGATAAACCAAGCATGGATAGCACTATCCACAGGATAAACCCTTATCTAGAGAATAAATCCCTATTCAGCAGATAAATTCTAAAAAAATTCTATGAAGTGGATAACTACTACCTGTAATAGGCTGTAATCTACTGAAGTTTTAGTTTACATTAGAATATTGATTAATTATCGATTGATGTCCGCGAGGGCACTGGCAACTAGAAGAAAGGATGTGCTAAGTTGTGACTTGAAGCATGTAAAGATAATGATAGTTTTAGAGCATAAATAAACCTCTTTGCATGAGAAATCGCCACGAAGGCAGCTTACATACCCATGCTTTGTATAAGCATATATACATGAATAAAGTTGTGTTTACCTGAGAGAGTGGTATATCGGTGTCTTGTGAAAGAGTTGTAAAGCTACCAACAAACAAAAAGTAACATGAATCAATCTTGTAGTGATTGTCTGGATGTGTTAAGCTGTGTAAAGTGGTCATTAACGGTTGTCATGGTAGCAGCCATATACCTTTTAAGAGGTGATGATCTACGAACCAGTCTTGTGAGGGCTGGTGAACAGTCTCCTGGAAGTGAGGCTAAGAGGGCATCTTCATCTACCATAAATAGCAATGTGTGATAGGGTCTGACAACAACAAAAAACATCACAACAATAAATAGCTGTAGTCTCATCTGTCTGTCTGTCTGTATGTTTTTCAGTCTGTCTGTCTCTCTGTCAGTATGTTTCTCTGTCTGTCTGTCTGTTTGTCTGTCTCTATGTCTGTCAGTCTGTTTGTCTGTCCTTGTTTGTCTAATACCGGTAATAATAATAACATCTTTAATAAATAATAAATTTCAACATATGTGAAAAATTTACAAGGAAAATTGTATGAATTAGATATATACAACAATAAAAATTAGATCAGTTCGAAGTTCATTCAGTTCATTTGAAATTATATAATACATGATTAATAAAACTTCTTTTGAAGTGTTCTGTTCTTACACATGGTAAAATATAACTATGACCTCTATTTCTAAGATTGCATTCTCTTACATTTGGCCGTAGTTGATAGAGGCAGTGATTCTGTATGTCTGTCTGTCTGTCTGTCTTTGTTTTATTCATTTCATTGTTGTTTTTGTTTGTTCTGATTGTTTGTATTCATACCTCATGGCAGCGAGGGATGCTTCTATAGCTTTAGGCTACAAAGACACAACAGAAAATAAATAATAAGCATTATAAAATTATGGAATAATTACTGAGCCCAGAACAATAAAAAATCACTACCGTGAAGACATATGTATATCTGATAAAGAAATGGTCCTGATTTGCATTAGGTTTAGCTTGAAATATCTCGGCCAAATTAAATCTGATTTCAAAAATATTAATATAGAATAGCAGCATTAATCTAGACATTTCATGCCATAAGTAATATACAATATTTGCGTCCAATCTGTATGGAATATAAAATGTCTCCTTCTGCTCAACATTGTATATTCCATACAGATTGGCCGCTCACATTGTATATGTTACGTACAGCATACATTATAATCTGTATCACATTGGCATATTTGTATTCAGAAAGCAAGTATAACTAGTTAAAACACTTACTGCAACTCTTAGCATTCCTTCGTGTAAGTTATGGACTTTATGAGGAAGACAAAAACTGACATTGACCCATCCATTGACCATGAGAGTTACTACACCACTCTCACATAAACTAAAACATACAAACAGTTTGAAAATTTACTTTCTCTTGGGTATAGCCCAGGAAATACAAGCAGGACACTGGTCAGGCACTATATTAATGTATCTCCTCATCCACACTCACCTCTCACTACATTCCTCAGTTGTAACAAACTTTACTCGACTCACACTGCTATAGTTATCAAAATACCTTTCAAATGCATCTTTGAGGTCTCTTGCCAATGTACTTTTTGGTATCATTTGTTGAAATGGTGATTCAGCAGAGTCTAAAATCATAAAATAATAAAAAGTGTGAAGCAGTCATACAGCAAATAGTTTCTTAAGTTTACAAAATGTGGAAGTCAGAGAAATAATTTGTAGTTTGTAATAATGTTGCATAAACCTTGACATTGACCTACTTTTGTGAAGATTTTGTGATGGGGATATCAGAACTTTAATAGCCAATAAAACACTTTCAATAACATGATGCTTTCTGATAAAGCTTTTAGCACAATCGTTTTTAAAAGTATGCATTTCGATGTGGACAAATACAGATTTAAATGGGAGATACTATTTTAATATAACAATTTTTCCAAAAAAATGTTTAAAAATTAGCAGTTTTCTTTTTTTAAAAAGTAAGAAAAACTGAAATGGGTTTTGCTGTAAGTCAGAGAAATGTGCTTTCTACATGTAATGTGTATCGTGTAGTGCTGGTATGTGTGATGTCTGTGTATGACATCAGTGTTGTCTACCTTCTGGCATGGATGATATCTCATCATGCACAGCAAGCATCTTTTCTCTTTGTCTTGTTAAGTAACAACACCTTGAAAAATGCAGTAATTCAAAGCCATTACCATCAACATCTACATAATAATATTTTATCATTGAAAATATATCATGATGAAAAATCCTGGCCAGTGACAAAGTGACAGCAAAATAATGATTATCATCATCATCATCATCATCATCAGTATCATCGCCAACTATCATCACCAAAATAGCATCATGTTTATCATCACCAACATGATGATACTCATCACCATCATCTATGTCACCATCATCATCCAATTGCCTTTATCACAGTTCAAATATAATTTTCAATACTGTCATTAGGATATTATTAATAATTATTAGATCACCTGTGTTCTTCATGTTTCAGCGCAATAGCTATCCTCTTGGACAAATCATGATAACAGTTGATCACAGAATTTTCTACACCAGACTTCAAATAAAAATTACACATGATATATAGAAACTACTAATCAATTGAACAGCGATTATAAAACTGTAAATTCTTCTTCCTAGTCTCAAGGTTACAATCAGGTTACAATCATAATGAAATTAAAAATAATTTAGGGCTTCTCAACATCTCCAAGCATTATGCAGCAAAAATGATCAAGGAAGACTGTTGTTGACCAATAAGTTTTGCAAACAGTGTATAAAATAACTATTCAAAAATTATAAAGTCATGAGAAACCACAAGCAACATATGTCCTGTAAACTGATTACAACACATATTTTAAAAGCATGAAATAAGACAGACGCTGTAAATGAGCAGCAGAATTTGGAGAAAACACTGCACTGAATGTCGCACTGAATAGCAATTGACAGACAACTCAATTTTTTTAAAAAACGTTGAGGGCCTATATTTTGTAAAAGTCTATTGCGTATCTCACCTTGAGAACAAAAACAACATTGAAGAGTTTAAGCATCACTTTATCTTGGTATGTGTTGCTGTCGCATCTCTAAAAAGGTGAATGAGAAAAAAAGGAAAATTTGTTATTCTTTATTGATATAAACCATGACCTAACAGAATGATTCCAGGAATGTTGTTATTGTTCCTTGTCCTATCACACACAGCAGACTCATGAAGCCTAGCCAAAAATTCTAATTTGGATAAGAAAATATTCCTGAAATATTTATGTCTGGCCACTATTTTTAGATTCACATTGTAATAAATTACCCAAACCTTTTGTTCAAGAGGTCCTTCTAATTCCATAGGATGGCCAATAAAAACAACATTGTCTATTTTAAGCTGAAACTTTCTACCACATAATTCTACATTTGGTGTTAGGATGTTGGCCAGTGTAATATCTGAAAAACTACAAATATGAAAGAAACAAATAGATGAAAGAGTAAATATCATGAAAAAAATATTTGAATGATATGGATGCATGTCTTGAATGAATGAATGAATGAATGAATGAATGAATGAATGAATGAATGAATGAATGAATGAATGAATGAATGAATGAATGAATGAATGAATGAATGAAAGAGTGAGTGAGTGAGTGAGTGAGTGAGTGAGTGAGTGAGTGAGTGAGTGAGTGAGTGAGTGAGTGAGTGAGTGAGTGAGTGGGTTAGTGAGTGAGTGAGTGGGTGAGTGAATGAATGAGTGAATTTATAAATAAATGTCTTTGAATGGATATAAAATAAGCTACCTTGCAGCACTAACATCTTCAGTCTTGGATACTCCATAAAAACTTTTGCTGGGACCTGCTGAGAATTAGCTATATTTGATTGACTAAATAAAATTTTATGAACAATTGCCTATAAGATTGTGACAATTGAGTTGACTTACAATGTACCTTTAATCTCTCCACATTCAAAGATAGCCATTCTAACAAATATTATCAAATGAACTGGTATCAACAAAACACATCTAGGATGGGAAATAATGAATTGCACATTTAGAGATATATCATGTCAAAAGTGACAATTGTCTGGGTGTTAGAGAAAACAATAACAACAAGTGTAACCAACAAGAACAAGAACAATATTAATTTTAATAGCTTTTTACTGATACATTACGATTTCAACATTTGGCATTTGGCTATAATTTCAAACAATATTGTAATTTTTTTTTTTCATTTTCTTTTAGATTACTTGAACGTCACAAACAAAAGAATGGAAAAAAGAACATATAACATATGTCTTTTAGTTAAAATGTAATACTTATATGTTCTTTTTTTCATTTGAATTCTTTGCTGCATTTCATTAGAGCCAGAGTGCAAACACTAAATGTGTGCAACAGTTGTCACTATTTAGTAGTGACAAGCACTAATTAAACAAAAGAAAACAATAGAATTAGCATAAAAAGTACTATTTAGTGGTATTTATGTTGCACCCTTTTAGTGCGTACCAGTTTCAGTAAATCGAAGAAGTTATTAGACGGTGCTTACCAATATCATTGGTGACTTGTTCCGTCTTGCTTGTAGTGACTGGATAACGAAACAAAACTCGCTGTCCTCGGCTACCAGCTGTAACTAATATGATACTGACAGGGTCAGAGTTAAAAGCTCGTACATTCATGTTTATTTGAGTATCATGCCAGCTCCTTTACGTTCTTGCACAAACACAAAATCTGCCCGCCATGTTGAATTCCGCCAAACCACACAGGAGGCCCGCAATCTCAGCTCATTTAAATAATGTAAAAATTAGGTATCTAATAGCGGAGCTCCGATTTAATGAAATGAATTATTTATTCATTTATTCATTCATTCATTTGTCCATTCACTACCACTTACCAAATTGTTGATCAATCAATCAATCAAAAATGGCTATACATAAAAAAGTAAACAAATAAATGAAGTTTAAATCCATTCAAATAATCATGAAAAGACAATAACATGACAAAAAAAAGTGAGTAGCGGAGAGATTTTTTGCTATGTTATTTTCGTTTCATGATCAAATAATCATATCTTCAATTGAAATATTGAAATCTTTATGCATACGACAACATTTGATTATACGCAAGAAATATGCACAGAAATGTGGAAAATATCCGAAACCGTATTTTTGGCTTCCTTTTATGTTGTTATGCATTGTAAAAATAACACTTGTCAATTAAAATTGATTGACCAATGAGAAGTAAGAAAAGCACTAACATGGCTTCCTTGAGTTGTAAACAAATCCCGCGCGATTCTCGCTTTACGCTCTTTCATGTTTAGAAAAGGTTATAAAAATCGACAAAGATTCCACTTGTCTGGTGAAATGTGAAATGAATTGCTTATTGGTAATCAAGCTATCTAAAACGCTTGTGCATTTTTAATTATCAAATGTAAATACTGCATAACTCGTTAAAACATAGCTAGTATCGAAGCTAGTATGAACTTGCAGATGAGTACCCGAGGGGGGACTCCGAGGGTAAACGATCGGGGATGCTCGTCGTATCTTTTAGGGGTAAAAATCGACGATTTGGTATCTTTTAGGGTTTAAAAATATGAAATTTGCCAAATTCTCACTCTTTGCCAATTGGTATTTTTTAGGGGTTGAAAGCCACTGAAACTTATGATTTTGGTATCTTTTAGGGATGAAAAACTTGTGCAGCCACGCCCTTTTGAAAAGCGTTTGGTATCTTTTAGGGGTATTTTTGGAAAATTCCGACGAGCATCCCCGATCGTTTATCCCTGGCGTCCCCCCCCCCCCCCCGGGATGTTTTATTGCAATTCAATAACAAATCAAAGAAATACAAGAATTAAATTGAAAAAAACATACACATAAAGATTTCAACGATGCAGAAATATCTTACAAAAAGAAGTAAATATAATTATTGCAAACTGCCTTCATGTGGATGGTGAAAAAGAAACGTGGTTATCAAAAGCCGGAACTACCCACAACGACCCACAACGATCCACAGCGAACCAAAACAAACACCATGTAAATCCAAAACGATCGAGTAAAATGATTCAGTAAATACCCCGGTGTGCATTGCTGAGAACAGAGATCCTCTAGCTAATTGGCATTTTTTAGAACTTATTAGCACGAAATAGCGCATTAAACACTCTATTCTACAAATTTATTTCACAAATATTTATTGGGTGACAAATAAATAGAGAATGCACTGGAATTTGAAAAAAGTGTCATTGAATTGTCCTAAAACATTATACAGTCATATAAATAATTATGTGCTCTGATTTTGAAGATTTCATGGTCTATGATTGAGTCGGTAATTGTTTAAAACTTTTGAATTCTGAAAAAGTGAATATATATACAGCCAAGGTTGTTCTGTAGTGACCCCCATTTCTAAACTTTGTTTTTTTACTGAGCAATCAGGCTTATGCACTATGAAAGTGTCTAATGCCTCAACTATGCGGTCCCCGGGATAAATGAGGTTAACTGAAGGTAATTCAAGAACTATGTTTTCTCTCACATATCTAATTGTCAATAAACTTCCATGTCTAGTTTTTGAGATATTTCAAGAAATGTGTCTTGAATAGGCACTTCGACTTCCCTCAAACACTATGCTCTATGCTAGAAATCTAGTATTTTTGGTTAGAAAAAAAGGTTCTGATCAAACAATCACATGATTTTTAAATCCACTTGTATCTTTTTGGGAAAATAGCCAAATCAAGAGAATTGTGCATGTCTAGAAATATTTATCGACGAATAATTAATCAGTTTTAAATTTTCGAATGTTACTCCCAAAATACAATGGTACTTTTCAAAAAATTCTTGCGAGAAAACGAGTTCGGGCTCCCCATTTTTTTTATTTCAATTTTGAAATAAGCAACTCAAAAAATATTATTTTTGAAAGTTTCAAAGCATTTCTGTGTCTAGTTTTATTTCTACGGAAATACCTTAAACGGTCGGCGATGCTCTTCGGATCTTTTAGGGGTAAAAAATCGATGATTTGGTATCTTTTAGCATTTACAAATATGAAATTTGCCAAATTCTTACTTGTTGGCAACTTTAGTGGTTGAAAGCCACTAAAACTCATGATTTTGGTATCTTTTATAGGGATGAAAAACTTGTGAAGCCACGCCCTTTCGAAAAACGTTTGATATGTTTTAGGGGTATTTTTGAAAAATTCCCTGGAGTCCCCCCTGGATGTGGCCAAATTAAAAGTCAAATTTCTATATTTCCTGGCTTCCACTCATTTTCCTTTATTTTTAATCTGCAAGATAAGACAGGGGAAGAGGGGTGCAAAAGCTCTCATAATTATAGCTTATTTCACATCTTCCAATTTAATAAAATTAGCTAAAATTAGGTATTAAGTATTAGAGAGCATTTATATTGACAACACATGGTAAGAGTTGTGTGTATTTATTGATTTTGAAGCAGAAAGAAAGGTTTAATTTACAATCACTTCACAAGTTACCTAATTCCGATCTTCATGACTTAATGCAATGAGATGGTGTTCAATAGCATGGCAAAGATTGTCTGCATAATTTTGAAAAGTGGACTTTTTGTAATAAATTTATAGATATTGATGCAAATTGTTACTGTGATTTACTTTGTCATTACTATTTTATATCTCGAATTAGTAATAAGTAATTTAACTATTTTTCAGCAGCAATTTCCTATCACAAATATTTTATTTCTTTGAACAAATGGCTGAATTTGTTGTAATTATGTGCCAGCTCATAGCTTTCAGTCCATGTCATTCCTGTATAGTACTATTGTCTGTTTGCCATTCTCATGGTGTAGTTATATTGTTCACTATCATTGAACTTTCCAATACTTGCTGGAGCAAAAATAGATAATTTTCAAATTCAAGAGAAATTCCAAAGTATACCGATAATTTTTGCTATTATATAATATACTAATATTATCTGAAGGCCAAATTGTTGACAGTTGTTTTCCATTAACTTTCTCAACGAATCAGACAAGTCACTTTCACCTCAAACAAAATTTATCTACTTGTCCATTGTTGATGTAAATGTTATGATCATAACAATATTGTTCTTATTTTGGTTTCACAGTTCACTGGTTGTCATTAACCAAGTATGGAAATTCCTAGTAATCAAGAGAGCAGCTATCAGAAGGTATACCAAAGCCTTTTCTTATTATATAGTTGCTGTAATAGAATTGGTTAATATTATTAATAATGCATGATAATTAGGACACTATGTGTGTGATTTGATTACTCAAGCTGACATCTACACTAACATTCAAAATAAGTTGGGACATTTGTTGTTTTAACCCAAAATTTTGTGTTTGTTTTTCAGGCCCCTCCCCTGTCACAATGGTCATGTGATCTGTGATAATTTTGGTATGAAATAAAACCTCACTCAACATTGTTTATGGGAGGGACTGAAATACTTTAGAGAGGAAAAGAAAAAGTATGTCAGAGAACGAAATGGTGTCCATGCAAACATTTTGGCAATGTCCCAATAATTTATTTTGAAAGTCTGGAAGATATTGCAGCTAACGTAAATGATGTGCATACTACCAAACTGAGATATTATCACAATGTGTATAGCAGTTTGAACAAGATTTGTAAGCACAAAAAAATTATCCACAAAAAACACACTAGTATGTATGCATGTATATAATCTAAGTTTGGCTCATAAGCATCAATGGTGGGTTGTGTATAGACAATCTTGACTTTTATGTACACAAAATATTAAGTACCAGTAATATTACAGCTATGAGTTGAATACTGCAAAAATATCAATTTTATCAGTATCACAGGAAAAAAATCGTGATTCCCAAAATGGGTTTATTTTGGGTTTTGGTTGGGAAAATGCTACAAAATCCAACATTGGGTTCAAAATTGGGATTACCAAAATGGGTTTATTTTTGGGTTATTGTTGGGAAAGTGCTACAAAAACCAATAAAAACCCATTCTGGGAATCACAAAGTTTTTCCTGTGTTGTTTATTATTGTTATGTTGTTTATAATGAAAACACTAATATAATATAATATAAGGCAATATTGATTGATTCTTCCGGAGATACTACTTTGTGAAGTGTGCTCCATAAGTGAACAAAGCACGCTGATGACATCATTTTTTGTAACACACCCTCTAATTAGTCAATTGACCAGAACTAGGAAAGTTTTTATCGGCTAAAATGAAAGAAAAGCATGTTTTTTAGCAAATCTGGAATGGAAATTACTTTTCTGTAAGTAGAAAAAATACTATATTAAATGTATATTTTGCTAAAAAAAAGACTTGAGCATTACTTATTTTTTACTTTTTTTCTGCTGTTTTGAGCCTTAAATGTTTTGGCGTTTGAGTTTAGTTTCTCAAAAGAAACTTGTATGCGGAAAAAAAGCACAAACGATCAAGTTTTTAGACAAAACCTGGATGAAAATGTACATATATCTAATGTAAACCTTGCTGTCAATGTTTTTATTTTTGTTAAGTTGACTGTGGCCTGGAGTTTTGACTTTTTTTTGGTTCAAAATGGTCGTGATTCCCAGTAAGACCTTTTGATTTACCGTAGGTTTTCTTTGTCATTCAGCTTTTAGCAATTTACTGGAAAATTAAAAGCAAGTATATAATAAATCAAATAGAGAAGGCTTGAGCGTGCTTTGTTCAGTAATAGAACACCCTGAAAAGTGAAGAGAGCAGCTTTTGCTTTCAGCACTTTTTCTCCCATCACTTCTTTCACGCGCTCATCACTTTCCATCGAGTTCTATTACTGAACAAAGCACGCTCAAGCCTCTTCTATTTGATAAATATACTGCCTGTAGCTATGAAATTGATGCAAGTCAAATATACAATTTTAGCATTTTTTTATTTATATGATATAGTTAATATTCTTTTCCTGAATGAAAATGTCTCTTTACTCCAACAAAGGACAAAAATTCGAAATGTCAGTAGTTTCTCTCTTATTTTTACAGTGTGCAATTTGCAATTTTACAATAACTGAAACTGAATTTATCTTTAGTAAAATGTCCTTCATGCAATGTAGCTTAACGTTTTTATGCATCTTTACGTGTGAGTCATGAACAAAGATCCATTGTATTCAAAACCATGTAGTTACCTAGCTTGTGAGTTTTTTGTTGTTTTCGATAGTTTAAATTTGTTAGGGAGCTATTTCAAGTAATTAATTCCTCATTACCTGTATGTGAAAATATAAATTTCTCTTCTATCCGTGCATACTATTTTCAATGATCACTTGGTGTGTGTATTTATACTAAATATGTTTAATCTCTGGATGAACTCTAACACACATTAACCTCATTCATTTGAGAAAATATCAAGTTGATAAGAGACACTTCAATGACTTACAGATGAGGAATAATCTTAATCAAGCACTTAACATTTGGCTTTCATCAACATCATCATCAGGGTGGATCTCCCTTGGAAGACAGTCGGCAGGTAACAGTTCTCCAAGACAACCCATACAGTATGAGAGCCCAGATGATCTCATTTAGCTAATTGCAATCCAGCGTCATGTTGAAGTTGATCCATGAATGATGACATGAACAGGATCTGTCCAAATTTTTGATGTTTGTTCACTCCTGGGACCTCAGCTTGATAACTTTGTGTAATCAATTTATTTAAGCCCAGTTATACCGCTAGGTTCGGTCGCACCTTTAATGGACTTAGTTTGAAACAGGAGACGCCACGAGAAGGCGCCATTAAAGGTACATTTGTGTAGGAGTGGCTAATTGTAAAGACCTATTGTTTGTCAAAGCAAAACAATGATCCCACAGCATCACTACACCTGGAAAGGAGAGGCTGTATATTGCGCTTCACTTTCCTTAAACAAGTCCCTAGACCCCAAATATTGCAGGGCCTAGTGCTTGTCAGTCTCCCGCCTGAAAAGACAATAGTAACAACAATGCGTGACAATTATTCTTACCAGTACATGCCAGACTCGGGCTTGAACCTCTTATCTGGAATATACCCTTAGAACATCACCACTGAACTTTGCTTCTAGAACCAGGCAACCATGGTATCCAAGGTCTCCATCTATTCTAGGAACAACGTTGATTTCCTTGCTGTGTAATCGTCTCAGGCATCTAACCAAGAGGATTATATACTTTGTTACCAGAACCATGCAACCAGGTTTTTATTGGTCTCCACAGTATGCATCTTTTCCAGGAACAAAGTTGGATTCCATTCTGTAAACTTGGTAGATGGTGAACTTTTGTTTCACTCTATATAAAAAACTCAGAAATAGTTAAAGCTTCATAATTAAATGCTGATAATTATATTTTAATTATCAGCAGTCTATCTGCCAAAAAAAAAACACCAGATGCCAAAAAAGTATAAATTATTGAACTTGTGTAGCTCGCAAATGTCAGCTGTAATCTTTTCATTTGTGATAATCACCTAACTTGATTCTAGTGCTTTTAAGTATGAAATTATGAAAATGACACTTTTATTTCCGCTTAACTAACAATCAATAAAGTAGGACACAAATCTAGCAAAATTAATTACTGAAGATGAATTTACAAAATTATGCTACATTACAGTTTGTGATGTAGCCGAATAATGTAATGTAATACGTCCCATTGGGTCAATACAGTGGTTATATATTATTTTTAGATAAAAATTATAACAACCCTTTTTTCACCCAGGATAGGAACCCCAATTCTATAGATAACTATGCATAACTAAGTTAATTAACAAACTAATGTATGTGCATATATCAATGACAAAAAATGGTTAATGTAGCGATCAACCACTATGAAGTCAGTCAAACCTAAATATATTAATTGTGATATAACATAATTGACACAATTTTTAAGTTCACATGTCCCATTGTATAGATACAGATACAGTGGTCATCTAGAAAACCAAGGAACCCCAAATCTATACATAACTATGTATAATTAATTAACTAACTAATGTGTACTAGATAATTTTTTATACATCAACTTTTGTAATTTAACTACTATGAAGTCAGGAAAACCTTAACATATTAATTATGATATATAACAAGTGATCAAGTGATTTGATTGACAAAATTAATGAAAGCAAGATATCGAAGTTGAAGTAGCGAATGTTCCGAATGACAAAGTTTGTTAATTGACGATGCAGACAATCGTGTTGGCAGACCTAGTGTGCACCCTAGATTGCCAACCGAATATGTGTTCGAAAATGATATTGCGGAAATGTTTGCGAAGTATCCGAATAGCCGAAAAAGGAAACCATTTATGTATCACTCTGCCAACCGAATATTTTTGCGAAAGATTAGCTGGTCGCTTAAAAAGTTGCCAAATATATAATATAACATATATAATACATCTAATAATATTAATATGAATCTATAATTACAATCTATTAAGTATTAAATTAACAATTAACAGCAACTTATTAACTAACAAACTATGTATAGACAAATTACAAAATTTGACCACTTTAAAGTAAGGGAACCCTAAATATATTAAGTTAAAATAAAACAAGTGATCAAATGGTTTGATCAAAAGTTGATTGACAAAATTACTGATATACTGTAGTAAGATCTCGAAGTTGCGAATGTTCCGAATGACAAATTTTGCGGATTAGCTGGTCGTTTAAAAAGTTGCCGAATAAAGTGGACATGTTGAATGATGATGCAAAAACAAAATGGTGTTGGTGAACCTAGTGTGCACCCTAGATTACCAACCGAATATACCAGTTCTTGAAAATGACATATTGAAGTGTTTTCGAAGTAGCCGAAAAGCGAATAGGAAATCATTTATGTACGACTGTATTCCTACATTAGACATATAGAATTTGTAGATCAAGATCAAACTAAACTATATATATCCCAAACAATTATTATGATTAACTTAAACTAATCACTAAAGTTAATAAATAAATGTATTTTCCAAGAACATGCATATGTATTTAAGACAGGTACATATATAATACATCTACTAATATTAATATGAATCTATAATTACAAGATAAACTATTAAATTGCTGAATCAATTAACATCAACCAATTAATTAATAATTTAACATATAATATTATAAGTGCATAAGTTGATGTATAAAAAAACTATGAAGTAAGGAAAACCTAAATATATTAATTATGATATAACATGATTTACAAAATTGAAGATAGCAAGATGTCGAAGTTTCGAATGTTCCGAATTAAAAAGTAGTTCCTTAACAAGTTGCCAAATAAAGTAGTGATGTTAAATGATGATGCAAAAAATGGTTTTGGCATACCTAGTGTACACCCTAGATTGTCAATGTAATATATAATATGAAATATTCAACAGTGAAAAGTTAAATATTCCCTCCATTGATTCCACCTATTTGTCCCTGAAATAATCCCTCTCCCAGTAATTAGTATTCCACCCACAATTCACCATTCCCTTACTTGCTTACTACTGTCCACTTGATATTGTCCAGTAAGTATCCACCATGTCTTTTCTTCAAATCTGTTGACCCTTAGCAGTCAGTAAATAATCTTATCTGGAAAAAAGACTTGGTATAATATTATCAACAGTGAAAAGTTAAATATTCCCCGGGCCTCTATCCACCATTCCCTCATTTGCATACCATTGTCACCTTGGTCACCTTGATATGGTCCCGTCCATGTCTTTTCTGCAAATCTGTTGACCCTTAACTGTCAGTAAATAATCTTATCTGAAAAAAAGACTTGGTAACAAATTATCAAGTGTGAATATTCCCTGAAATAATCCCTCTCCCAGTAATTAGTATTCCGCCCACAATCCACCATTCCCTTGCTTGCATACCACTGTCCACTTGATATAGTCCAGTCATTGTCTACCATGTCTTTTCTGCAAATCTGTCGACCCTTATTTGTCAATGAATAATCTTATTAGGAAAAAAGACTTGGTACAATGTTATCCTGAAATGCCTATACATAATTTTGGAATAAATCGCCCGTCCAAACAGAAAATCAGTGAATTATAAACATTCCAAGTTGGCCCTCCTTTCCCTTTCCTATACAATGTGCCCCTCTAAATTAACCCATCTACCTCTAGTAAAGAATCCATCCCAAATTCACCATTTCCACTGGATCCAAGTAGAATGATCAAGTTGGTCTGCAACTAAAAGTTCAGAAAGGTGGGTAGCACTGTGGTAAAGTAAACAGCAATATATGCTGATCATGTGATAAAGGTTATGTAATGATAACATAATGATATTAGATATAAATATATGTGTTCTGTAGAATGCAATGGAATGCCTACTGAATACTTATATTTAACAATTTATGTGTGTAAAACCGTACAATAACGAAAGAAACCGAAAACAATTGTCTGTGTATATAAACCGTGAAAGAATTTAATAAATTGAAATGCCTGTAAGCCAAATGTGTATACTATGGAATAATGTAATGCCTGTAAACCGTGAAAGAATTCAATAAATTGAAAGAATTTAATTGCGTGTATGTAGTGTAAAACCGTGAAATAACGAAATGCCTATTAGCCAAATGTGTATACTATGGAATAATGCAATGCCTGTAAACCGTGAGAGAATTAAATGCGTGTTTATAGTGTAAAACCGTGAAATAACGAAATGCCTACTGTAAACCGTGCTTTAATCTAATGTGTTTTATCTAGAACCGTGACTGAAGTAAAGTACCGCAAAAGAATTTAATGTGTATGTAGTGTAAAACCGTGAAATAACGAAATGCCTACTGTAAACCGTGCTTTAATCTAATGTGTGTTTTATCTAGACAGTAAAGTACTGCAAAAGAATTTAACGGTGTATGTAGTGTATATAACGAGGAAATAACAAGATGCCGGTAAATCGAAAACAATTTATACTTGTGGAACCATAAAACAGCAAAATGCATGAAGGCCGTGAAAAATTGTGTATATAAAAAAAGGTGATTAAACGAAATGCCTGTAAACCGTGAAATAATTTCTTGTGTGTATGTGATGTGCAACCGTGAAATAATGAAATACATGTAAGCCGAGAAAAACTTATGTGTGTATAAGACCGATAATTAACATATAGAATGCCTGTAAACCGTGAAAAAATTAACTTGACAAGTGTGTGTGGTGTAGAACCGTGTTGTATGATGTAAGGATAGGGTTAGGTACTTATTTTAAGGTGTAAATGGCTGGTTCGGGAAGGGAGGGGTTTGGAGAGGGTAGGGTGGGGAGAAGGAAGAGATTGAAAAAGAGAAGAGAAGAAAGCAGCAGTAGCAAGCAAGCAGCAGTAGCAAGCAAGCAGCAGTAGCAAGCAAGCAGCAGTAGCACGCAAGCAGCAGTAGCAAGCAAGCAGCAGCACGCAGCATCTAATCTATCTAAATCTATCTAATAACCTGATATCTACTGAGTACAATATATATTGGGATGAGGGTAAGGTAAACATGACGAATTATAGAAATTGGGTGGGAAAGGAAAAGCATATAAGGGATCCTTACAATTGTGCGATGTTGTGTGATCGAAGCTGTGTTTTGACATATAGAATATGGAATTTTATCCGTGACCAGACTGTAAACCGAGAAGGAGTGTTTGTACATGTTAACCGTGAAAAAGAATTAAATATAGATCCGTAAAATAATGAATTGCCTGAAAACCGTATTATAATTTAATGTGTGTGTTAATTGTAGAAACTGCGAAATTATGAAATCTCTGTAACCGAAATAAATGCCTGTAACCAACGAAAGAATTTAATATTTGTATAATGTACAACCGTGAAAATTATGCCGAAAAAATGTCTGTATATAGGTAGGGTTTAGCCGCGAAATAATGAAAAACCGTTAACGAACTTAATGTGTATTAACTATAGAAGCAAAATGTAATGTCTGTAAACCGCAAAATAATCCAATGTGTGTATCATGTAGAATCACAAATATTGAAATATCTGTTAACCTTGAAATAAATTTATGTGTGTTATGTAGAACCGTGATGCCTATAAAATATGGAAAAATTCTATGTGTGTGTTTAGGGATGTGCCGCGAATTAACGAAGTGCGAAATGCCTGTAAACCGTGAAAGAAGCTATAAATATGTGTGCATCGTGTAAGCCGTGTGAAACAATGTAATAAATAAATAATGTTCTAGGTAAATAATGTAAAAGATTCATAATGAAATAAACGAATAATGTATAATGAAGAAAGAAAGAAAGAAAGAAAAAAGCAAGCAGGAAAGAAAAAGCAAATAAGAAATGTAAATAAATAAATGTAAATAAATAAATGTAAATAAATAAATGTAAATAAATAAATGTAAATAAATACATGTAAATAAATACATGTAAATAAATAAATGTAAATAAATAAATGTAAATAGATAAATGTAAATAGATAAATGTAAATGAATAAATGTAAATAAATAAATGTAAATAAATAAATGTAAATAAATAAATGTAAATAAATAAATGTAAATAAATAAATGTAAATAAATAAATGTAAATAATTAAATGTAAATAATTAAATGTAAATAATTAAATGTAAATAAATAAATGTAAATAAATAAATGTAAATAAATAAATGTAAATAAATAAATGTAAATAAATAAATGTAAATAAATAAATGTAAATAAATAAATGTAAATAAATAAATGTAAATAAATAAATGTAAATAAATAAATGTAAATAGATAAATGTAAATAGATAAATGTAAATAGATAAATGTAAATGAATAAATGTAAATGAATAAATATAAATGAATAAATGTAAATGAATAAATGTAAATGAATAAATGTAAATAAATAAATGTAAATAAATAAATGTAAATAACTAAATGTAAATAACTAAATGCAAATAAATAAATGCAAATAAATAAATGTAAATAACTAAATGTAAATGGATAAATGTAAATGAATAAATGTAAATGAATAAATGTAAATGAATAAATGTAAATAAATAAATGTAAATAAATAAATGTAAATAAATAAATGTAAATAAATAAATGTAAATAAATAAATGTAAATAAATAAATGTAAATAAATAAATGTAAATAAATAAATGTAAATAATTAAATGTAAATAATTAAATGTAAATAAATAAATGTACATAAATAAATGTACATAAATAAATGTAAATAAATAAATGTAAATAAATAAATGTAAATAAATAAATATTAATAAATAAGTGTTAAATAAATACAAATAGATAGAAAAATAAATAGAAATGAATAAGTACAAATAAATGAATAAAAAAGAAAGAAATGTAAATAAATGAAAATAAATAAATAAGAATGAATGAATAAATGAAATAAAAAATAGAAAAATAAATGAAATAAATAAAAAATAAATGAAGTAAATAAAGGAATAGATGAAATAAAAACTAAATGAAGTAAATAAAAAAAATAAGATAAATAAAAATAAATAAATGAAGTAAATAAAAGATAAGAAAGAAAGAAAGAAAGAAGCGGAAAGAAAGAAAGACAGAAACAGATAAATTAGAGTACTTAACTTATCTGCTGTGCACCACCATGTGTCTGGTTAGACCAGACTTGGACTTGCAGATGCGGCCACAAACATTACATTCGTGGTTTCTGGAGTGAGCCCTCATGTGAGACATATACCCTGCTTTGGAGGCAAGTACACGACCACACTTTGGACATTTCCATGCTGGCAATTCAGTTTCATCTTGGGCAACGTACTGGTAACTATCCGCGGTGTGAGCGGGCTGGAAACCCTCCATCGACAACTGTACCATAGCCTCATCCGTTCTCGAGGTCTTTCCCCGAGTAACAGACAAAGCACGATACGCCATCCTCAACAATACCATCGCGTCCCGAGCGGTTACCGACACCGCAACACAGAAACACCTCAACAACACCATCTCGACCCGAGCGGTTACGGACACCGCAACACAGAAACACCTCGCCAATCTTACGATGAATCTGACAATCAAACGACCAACAACAAACAACAACCAAACACCAAATACAGCCAATCGAATAAGCCACACCAATGTTTGAAAGGTAACTCTCACAGCACCACCCAGAAAACGGACAATTGGCACCAGTCCAACCACAAGAGAAGTCATCGTTGCCATCGTCATAAGCAAGACCATCATGGCGGCACTATAAAAAATACAAATAAATTAATAAACAATATTAATTTTTAGCAATTAAGTAACGTTCCGAGTAAGAACTAGTGTAGCAAACGGCAATGGAATGCATAAAGGTGTTAATTGTGTATTGTTTAAATGCTTGATCTGATTGGCTAAAACAAGAAAATTGGCCTTTTTTCCAACTTTTGGGATATTTTTCCTATATTTTATTCAAAATCACATTTCAGTTTTATTAAAGCGATCTTATTTTTTTCTATGAGAAAATTTTACCGTGGGACTCACTATGAAAAGCAAGCGTCTCCTAGCCATTGTTTTGAGCAATTCTGATTGGACAAAACCATTAAACACAAAAGAAACACTGTCTTGTAAACAGCATTTTGTAGATTTTACTTAAGAAATGTGTAACCCTTAGCTAAATACATCAATATAGTGAAAATTAAAGAATTTCTACGTGGGGAAGTTTTTTTGCCGCAGAACAATAGAAACCTCACTAGTTTTTACGCGTATTGTTACTTAATTTCAGGATATACGGGACAAAAACGACTGTACCTCTTTGAAATGGGCATATAGCACGCATTGTTGGAGTTGTTTGCGAAATAAAGCATATATTTTCTGAATGCTGACCTAACAGTTTCTTATACATTACTAATTATTATGTTTTCATTTAAAAATGTTTGTTCTCCACTCAAATGGCTTAAACAGATCAAATTGTTTCTTTTTTTAAAGCAGAAGACAGGATAGTTATCTAAAAATGTGTGTCCATTTTTCAATTCGTTTTTAAGATATTAATATATCAATGGTTTGCTTTAAAAACGCAGCAACGGAGATGGTTTTGTATAAATCGAAATGATATTTCCTAGATTTAGGAAAATGTATGCTTTGTTGGAGAAATAACTTATAGTAGCGCTCTATAGTTAGGACCGTTATAAAATCTTTCTGTTTTTGTTTGTTGTATCCTTAAGGAAGGTTTCATGACTTTATATTTAACAATTTGTGCGCATATTTGGTATTATTCAAAAAGAAGAAACAAAAAATGCGAATTTCAGCGTTTATAATAGTTAGTTCTGAACTCAAGCTTTAGTTTGTTCAGCAATTTGTGTGATTGACAACTTGAGTTGTTTCAAATCTGACGAGTTCACAATCGTTCATTTTGGCGGGAAAGATTCAAATGAAATTTGTACAGTAATTGTTTTGAAAATACTAATGTACTTTTTATAGTCTCTTTTATAGATTATCTAAATTCTAAACAACCGAAGTGCTTACCTGAAAAGGGTAGGTTGAAGGAGAAAATTGGAGCTTTCCATAATAAATTCCGTTATCAATCGCTTTATTCGTTCCTAAATCGCTTTGGTTATCTCGTAAAGTGAGAAGTACTATGATAAATTTATGCAGGATGCTTGTTTTATAGTAGGTCCCAAGGGTAAACATCGTGCGTGCGCGCGAGCCAATCAAATTAAGTTGCGCCATATTTGGACAACATATAATGGCCGTGATTATCCGCATAGTTGACTTCCTGGAATTGTAAGAACATGAAAACAATATCCCGTAGGTTTGTTCAGGGAAATAACAGACAAGCGAAAAAAGTATATAAGTATACCGATACTTAAAGTGAAATTTAAGTTAATATTTCCTACATTGCTTCTCACGGTATGGTTTCCCACACCACAAGATCACGTCGTGAATTAGTCCGTGTAGTATGCTTGGTAACACATTGGGCTAGATAACAAAAGATGTGATAAAACAAAAATTAAATTGCATATTTTGATACGTTTTTGTATAGTGCAAATACTTACTGGTGTGGAACAGTCCTCGCTGTTTAATAGTAAATAGCACTAATTAAACAAAAGAAAACAAAATTAGCATAAAATAGCACTATTTAGTGGTATTAATATTGCATACTTTTAGTGCGTGCACAAAGAAAACAATAGAATTAGGAAATAGACAAAAAGGGAAATCTAATCCAATCACAAAGCGAGCTACAACACTCAAATGGCTTCTCGTACTTTCTTGGTGGAGCAAAATGACTGAAGACAGGGCTGCCGAGATTTGTTGCTCTCAATACAACGGTTGAACACTTCATACGAGAACAAGAAAACAAAAATACGTCAAGCAAAACGAAACGAGATGTCGCTCTTATGGATATATTTTTACTTTCACAAAGCAATGTTAGAGAGATGAAAAAAATGGAACCAAAGCTAGCTGGACGAATGTGTCAAACTTTCCTCTCCAAGTACGCAAACAATCATCTGTGTAAGCTGCTGAAATTGTGAATTAAATATTTAGAATAATTTCAAGTCTCGTTACATGTAACAAATTATAGCATGGAAAGTGCTTTGTACGGGATTTTGTTCACTTGTTGTTTGTATCATAAACTCACTCGCTCGTAGCTCTTTCGTTCGTTTTGTGATACAAACAACTTGTGTATAAAATCCCGTATGTCGCACTTTCCATTTAATAACCTCTGTATACTGTACATGGTGTATATAGTATATACACAGTGTTGTACCCATACATGTATACACTGTAAAGGATGTATGTGATATATATATACAATATTATATAGAATCCCACATCTCAATCGAAAATCGCGCGCTGATTGGCTATCGAGGAGATGAATTTAGCGTGGAATTCACCATTACACAGGTAGCCCGTACGCTTTTCATTTCACATCTAGGATAAAACAACTTTCGATTGAGATATGGGATTCAAGAAAAATTCAATTCCTGACTCGTGAATTCCACATTGAATTTCACTCGAAAAAACGATATCGCACTCATCGCTTCGCGATTCGTGCGATATCGTTTTTCTCGTGAAATTCAATGTGGAATTTCCTCGTCATCCATTGAATTTTCCTATAGTATACTCGTCCCGGGGGGAGGGGGACTGGGGATAAACGATCGGGGATGCTTGTCGGAATTTTTCAAAAATATACCTAAAAAATACGAAACGTTTTTTTTTTAAAGGGCGTGGCTTTATACATTTTTCATCTCTAAACGCGAATTCACTTTGTATGATTCCTCGAAATATAGAATCGGACAAAAGCAGAATATTAGTAGCTTAAGTTTTTTTCTGGTGCTATCGTTGTTGCTTAGCCTGATCCCTAACTTTCCCGAATATTTATAGCTTTATAAAATTGTGGTTTTTGTCTTATCTTTTTATTGATAATTTTCAATATATGTGTTGTTGTTGTTGTTGTTGTTGTTTTTTTTTGTTTTTTTTTTGTTTTTTTTTATAAAAGAAGAACAAGAAGTAAAAAAAGTATCATATAGAAACTAGAATAAAAAAATAAAAAAAGTCTGACCTATCAACGGATCGATCCCGTGTACACACACACAAAATTAAAAAAAAATTAAAATTGGAGTCTAGTCAGTTTACGATATTATCACATTTCCACTTACCTTGTTCACCTACCTTATTTCCCCATTACCCCGGTCCCTAGTAGTGTTGCCAAATACTCAAATAGCTCTAATCAAAAGATCAGGGAGTGAGAGATTAACCGGCCACTAGACCATACATGGTTAACCCCTTGAGCTAGTCAGGCGTTTGACATTTTATATAATCGAAAAACTTTTAGTCTTTCATCCGTTAATAGTATACTGATCACGTGGGTTCAATTCTCTTGGGAACGAGGTAACCAATCAAATTCAAGAGTGTTCTATAACGGATTTGAGAGGGGTAGCCTGAGTAACCTGAAGATACTGAGGGGATGGAGGATCAGTAGGGTTTGCGATTGTGTCTATCAAACCTCCATTACCCCATATCCCATGTAATGTCAGATGGTAAAAAAGGCCGTATTCTTCGTGGATTCTTCGTGACGTTTTTCAACCATTACTTATCTGTTAATCTACTTTAAAAAGTGAAATCCAAGTCGACAGAAAGTTCATAAAAACAAAAACAAAACAAATATGCGCTGAATTTGCAGCAATTCAAAAGAGGTGAACAGCAAGACTAGCACGACTCGCGAACGGATAATTACCGTGCCGGCGGCGAAGCCGCGCACGGTCTAGGTTTCGGTCTTGGGGTATGTGTGTGTGTGTGTATATTGCAGAGTTTTTGCCTTTCGCACGTGGTCCACAGGAAGCCCATGTCCTTTCGGCACTTAGGTCACGTGGTGAACAGGAAGCCCATGGAGAGCATGCGGCTTATAAATCATAATAAAATCTTTTAAATTAACATACATGTCTTTGTTTTTTGTGCACTTTAAAGTCGTTTTATAATACCCTGAGAGTAATCAACACTAATTTCATTCTGTTTTATAAATATAACTTTTAGTTTTTTCTCTGCAGCCTCATTTACCACAGGTCCCCAAAGTTGTAAAGAAATAAAAATACAAATTAATAAAATATTTTTAGCCCATATTGTTTATTAAAACTTACTTTATTTCTGCAAAGTTTTTAACTAAAAACAGTCTAAGCTGTTTTAAATGATTTCTTAATTTTTTGTTTCTACCTATATTAACTATTAAGACTATTAAATTTATATAAGGAGAAACCAAAATTCATTTTAGAATTTTACAGCTTTGGGGACCTGTGCATCTACATAATGCATAATTGCATGAGCGAAGACACTAATACCGGCACGGTTCAGCAACCCAGTGGCTCTAGTTTCATTAGCTGTTCATTCATCATTCACTCCAGGCAATGCATAACACGGAGAGCTTGAGGACCAATGCAGACTTATCAATAAGGTAGTCATAAAAAATCATTGAGAAAGCTTAAATTTACATTTTATTTTCTTATAGGATTATTGGAAAATATTATTGCCTGTGTGCGCATGCTCACGTAAGAATACAAGTTATTTCATCTCTGTCTCATCCAATGCTTGAACGTGTATATTGAGTGAATTTAACTTTTTTTTTAGCTGCTCAGAAACTACGTGCAATCCGTTACAGGACAGTTGTACAGACTTAAATCCAGAGTGAATAATCCTAAAGCAAGTTGCCATCGGAGGTATACTTCATGGCAACCGTATTCAGGAGCAGCCATAATGTATCTTGACAGACATCATCTGGCCTGTCCAAGAAGATATTTCTTGCATGACTTCAGGCTTGTCAGACAGGCCAACCATCATCATGCAGCCGTCCGTTACATATATTCCTGTTGCAGAGTGTATATGTAATATTATAATTGGCCATTATGCATGGATATATGACAAGATGACACAAAAAACGAAGCTTAAAACTTTAATTTAATTTCAACAAAGATTAATAACATTTGATAATTTTGCTAAATTGTTAATGCATTTTGCTATGCATTAAACTAAATGGTAACATCGTTGGAAATCTAAAAAAGTTATCAATAATTGTAATTTATAGTGCAGTAATTTAAAGTATCAATAAAAAATACAATGCATACAACATTTGTAGTCTGAGATATTCTTATCTTGTGAATTGTATTTTACACAAAAAATGTATCAGTAGTTATATAACTCGTCATGTGTATTGATTTGCTTAAAAAATACTCATTAATTATTATTTTCGAACTTTGTGTCATGATGGTACCAACGTAAACAAATGTAAACTTTTTAGACAGTAGTTCCCTACCAGCCAAATCAGTTCTACTATTTCCTTATTTTAGATCAGCCACTGAAATATCTGTTAATCTTACCCCCCCCCCCCCCCCCCCAAAAAAAAATGTCAGTTATTTTTGTCCACTGAAATTGTAGTCGTTAAGGTACAGGTTTCTCACATAGATATGGATATTTAAGTTGACAGTGTTTGTCCAGCCATATTCTATCTTTACCAAATGCAGCACACTTTCTACCAGACAGTGCAGGCACTCCATTGTAGACTGGTAAGGTCTTGAACGATAGAGGGGTTCCGTCAGACCAGCTGAAATGTGTATTGTTGGGTAGAGCATTAAGGCCAATCCATACTCCTTGCTCATTAAAGTCTGAAATACAACAATTAAATGTTTTGTTTTAGAGCACTGTTACAATATTAAATTAGCCAGGTGTATTGGTATAGTGCTAACTGGAAACACTACCCCTATATTTTACTATGTTACACACACCTTTGCATACAGTGCTCTCAGTTTTTTGCCGAAGAAGAAAAACCGGACAAAAACCCTCCTGGTGTGAGAGAAACCAACACTCCCTACAAATTCAGCAACAACAACAACTTCTTTATTTACACCTTAGTTGACAAAAAAAACATTTTAGTTTACAAAATTGTAAAAATAAATCCAGAAAATAGGTGGGAGCTAAATAGAATAACCCTACAGAGGCTAATCAACGTGTTTAGCTCTCTTGTATCATTTTGAAAATGTATAATTTGGCAACAGATGATAATATTATTGTAAGTTAGATTATCATCAGTAAACACATCACTTCGGACAATCCGGGAATTGAACCATCGATGGCGATGGCGACAATAGTGACAACGATTATGCCAAAGCAAGCGAAAAACACACAATTTTAACAATTATGTACTTACACATTATAGTTTGTGACTCGTGTCGTGATATTGAATTAGCAGGAGTAACAACCACATGCTTCAAATAACCATGAAAAGCCCTTTGAACATTGAGTACAGCTTCACTTCTTGATCCCAACGCCCATTTTTCGTTGGCAGTCAGTTTGATTTCTGTGACTATATTTTGTTCACTTTTGTAATATGTTCCTTGATAGCCGAACCTCATAAATTTCTGACTTGCTTTCGACGAAAACGTGTGGAATGTCCATTGGTTTCGAGGGAAGCTGATAGATAAACAGTAAAGGTTAACTGCTGATGAGATCATAAATGCATGAATGAGTTTAACTGAATAGATGAACAAATGAATGAATGAATGAACGAATGGATGGATGAATGAATGAACGAATGGATGTATGAATGAAAAGTTGAACGGATGAATAAATGAACGGATGAATTTAACTTAATAAATGAATAAATAACAACAAGAACAAGAACAATATTAATTTTAATAGCTTTTCCCGATACATTACGATTTCAACATTTGGCATTTGGCAATATTTTCAAACAATATTGTCAATTTTTTTATTTTATTTTATTTATTTATTTTTTTTTATTTTCTTTTAGATTATTTGAAAGTTTTGGAGGAATTTATGGGTGAAGACAGCTGATTTTTAAAGTCCCAAACAAAAGAATGGAAAAAAGAACATATAACATATGTCTTTTAGTTAAAATGTAATACTTATATGTTCTTTTTTTATTATTTGAATTCTTTGCTGCATTTCATTAGAGCCAGAGTGCAAACACTAAATGTGTGCAACAGTAGTGACAAACACTAATTAAACAAAAGAAAACAATAGAATTAGCAGAAAAAGCACTATTTAGTGGAATTATTACACTTTTAGTGCGTACACTCTACCAGTTTCGGTAAATTGAAGAAGTTATTAGACGGTGCTTACCAATATCATTGGTGACTTGTTCCGTCTTGCTTGTAGTGACTGGATAACGAAACAAAACTCGCTGTCCTCGTCTACCAGCTGTAACTAATATGATGCTGACAGGGTCAGAGTTAAAAGCTCGTACATTCATGTTTATTTGAGTATCATGCCAGCTCCTTTACGTTCTTGCACAAACACAACATTGGTCCGCCATGTTGAATTCCGCGAACTACCATTTTACACAGGAAGCACGCAATCTCAACTCATTTGAAAATGGCAAGGACGCATCCGAATGTACGCTAGGTTTTATATTAGGGCAATCTCAGTCCATTAAAATAAAAATGTTGGGAAATGCGCCAAAAAGAAGATATCTGCTGTATGTACGATTTGCACCCGCCACATTTGAAACATGCTCGAGGGCAACTAATTGTCAGCTTTGAACATTTTCTTGAAAACATTTCGTATATTTCAAGTGTATGTTAAAATATAGCTGTGAAAGGCATCACGCGCAGTTGCCGTACTTTTTTAGCTGTGTTGAATTGAAAGATCATGAAATCCATTGCTCATTAAAATCCTTAGCCTACGGCTCTCTTGGGGAGGGGATTTGGAGCGAGCAGGACCCTTCCCCTCCTCAAGAGAGCCGCTACGCATGCAAGCTATAAAATCCCGGATCGAGCCTTTTCTCAGTGGTAAGGGTGTCTGATACCGATTGGCTCCCTGGCATGACGTAATGGTTTTAACGGAGCCAATCACTATCCTCAATTAAATACCACTCGAATTTCAAAAAAATTCAGTATTTTTTCTTGTTTTAATACACGTTGTGAAACATTCTTTCTGATCTGCGAAATAATATTCAGTTGAGTGGGAAGAAAAACTACCTAAAAGATCAAGACTAAATAGAAGGTGCTCATAAAAAACCTATCACTGATAAAGCTTAACTTTATATTTTATTTCCTTAACCGATAAGTTGTCACAAACACAGCAGTTTTATCGAACAAGTATTTAACTGGTTTTAAAATAATATCTAATCTAATCTTAAAAAAAAGAAACATCTAAAAGCAAAAGACGATCTTGAGGTATTAACTGGACCTCTAGAAATTACAAATTATTTCAAATTCAGTTGTTTAGAATCTCAGACTGAAATTGCTAAATTAATTGTTTTGCGTGTATGTGTGTTTTATAGAATAACATTTCTCTTGAAATCAGCTGAAACATGAAGGTGGCCTGTTTCAAGAAACTTGGGGTCCTTTTTGCTGTTGGAGTAATCATGGCACGCATCCATGAATCAAATGGAGGTACGGTAACCTCTTTTAGTCTCCCTTTTTATTTGATCTCCATGCAAATCAGCTATTTCCTTTGTTGTTTCTTCTCAGTTGTGATTGAGATTCTTACGGTTCTTTCAGTGATTTTAGATGTCAGTATGTTTTTGAAGATGTGAGTCATTATTTCCGAACTTTTTTAATACCCATTTTTTCCGCTTTTAACCCTATTTTAAACAAGACGCTCTTAAGCCCGATTTACACGGTGCGATTTGTAGACTTTGTAGTATACGACTAGTCGTAACTTTTAAAACTAGTCGCTCGCGCTTTAAAACGTGTTTCAAAATGTCCTACGACTAGTTTTAGAATGTTTTGAACCTCACGACTAGTCATATACTACAAATCGCATGAGACAAATCGCGCTGTGTAAATCGGGCTTTAGAGCGCGAGCTCGTCTTGTGAAGAAGCACTGCGCGCGGGGCACGTTTCGGCTCTTTTGAGCACCGACGCAGCTGTGCATAATTTGTCTCTAATTTTCGCGATGAGCCTAAGAAGACTATTTTAGCCTGTGTTAGAGGATAATACATATACTGGTGGCCGGCAATTGAGGGAGACCATAATTTTGTTTATGTCTACAAGGTGGTAACTAAGACAATTCACTCTATGGTTCACAGTCTTATAAACAAAACATTGGAAAATCATATATAAACAGTGAAACGGCAGACGTCACTTCACTTGCCAGCAATAGTGCCACGTATAATCACAAATATAACCTGTCAGATTCTAGAAGTCATAGTAGAATAAACTATTTGAACAAATGATACAAGTGTATATGGGAGCAACCATATGCGCTCTTTGCGAGTTAATTTTATTTAATACTCAGTAGAACATGCTGACATTCCTGTGAGTCATATGTACAATTTGTCAGTCACATCAACCTATGCAAAATCAATATAACATATCCTACTTTACTAGTATTATTTTACAATGATTTCATAAATATCTTGTTTCCTGACAAATTTCAATTTCCACGAGCTGACAACACGAGGCTTAGCCTGAACAATGAAGACCACGAAACTGGACTATTTCACGTTAGTTCTTAAATTCTCTACTAGAGTGCGTGCACTAAAAGTGTGCAACAGTTGTCACTATTTAGTGGTAAATAGCACATATTAAACAAAAGAAAACAATAGAATTAGCATAAACTAGCACTATTTAGTGGTATTTATGTTGCACAATTTTAGTGCGTGCGCTCTATCATTGCATTTTCTTTATTGATCTTTTTATAGCTCTCAAAGGACTCGTGACAGCCGTTAACAACGCGTACAATTCCCTTGACCGTAACATACAGGTGAGAAGAAACGAACTGAGTCGGCATTTTGAGACCATTAGAAAAGTGGAAAGGGGGTTCTTGTCCCTCCTCCTCGTCGTTCCCTTTTAAACATTTTTTTACGGGTTCTAACTCATCGTCCAAAAACTATAACACGATAACTAGAAGAGCAATTATTTTTACAACAAAAGCATTTTTGGTGATAGGCATCATGTTAAAGAACTGATATAATGTTTGTTCACAAAGAATATTTCGTTACAAACGCCCACAGGATAAAAAAGATATAAAGCCCTTAGTTCAAACTTACCCATTTTCATAGAAAAATATTAAATTTCCTGTTGATTATTTTTTTCGCGCGCTTATGATGGAATACCTCTTCATCATCCTATTCTTGAACTCACAATTCAATGAATGTATATATTTTTAGCTGCTCAAAAACGACGTGCGAACCGTCAAAGGACAGTTGCACAGGCTTAAATCCAGAGTGAATAATCCTAAAGCAAGTTGCCATCGGAGATATACGTCGTGGCAACCGCACTCAAGTGGAGCCATAATGTATCTTGATAGACATCACCTGATCTGTCCAAAAGGATATTTCTTGCAAGCATTCGTACTTGTCAGACAGGCCGACCGTCACTATGCACCCGTCCGTTACATGTATTCCTGTTGCAGAGTGTATATGTAATATTATCATTGGCCATTATGCATGGAGATATGACAAGATGACACAAAAAACGAAGCTTAAAACTTTAATTTCGAGAAAGATTAATAACATTTGGTAATTTTGCTAAAATTGTTAATGCATTTTGCTATGCAATAAACTAAATAGTAATAGTCGTTGGAAATCTAAAAAAGTTATCAATAATTGTAATTTATAGTGCAGTTATTTAAAGTGTCAATAAAAAATACATTGCATACAACATTTGTAGTCTGAGATATTCTTATCTTGTGAATTGTATTTTACACAAAAAATGTATCAGTAGTTATATAACTCGTCATGTGTATTGATTTGCTTAAAAATACTCATTAATTATTATTATTATTATTATTATTATTATTATTATTATTATTATTATTATTATTATTATTATTATTATTATTATTTTCATGATGGTACCAACGTAAACAAATGTAAACTTTTCAGACAGTAGTTCCCTATCAGTCAAATCAGTTCTACTATTTCCTTATTTTAGATCAGCCACTGAAATATCTGTTAATCTTACCCCCCCCCCCCCTAAAAAATGTCAGTTATTTTTGTCCACTGAAATTGTAGTCGTTAAGGTACAGGTTTCTCACATAAATATGGATATTTAAGTTGACAGTGTTTGTCCAGCCATATTCTATCTTTACCAAATGCAGCACACTTTCTACCAGACAGTGCAGGCTCTCCATTGTAGACTGGTAAGGTCTTGAACGACAGAGGGGTTCCGTCAGACCAGCTGAAATGTGTATTGTTGGGTAGAGCATTGAGGCCAATCCATACTCCTTGCTCATTCCAGTCTGAAATACAACAATAAAATGTTTTGTTTTAGTGCACTGTTACGATATTAAATCAGCCAGGTATATCGGTATAGTGCTAACTGGAAACACTGCCCCTATATTTTACTATGTTACACACACATTTGCACACAGTGCTCTCAGTTTTTTGCCGAGGATGAAAAACCGGACAAAAACCCTCCAGGTGTGAGAGAAACCAACACTCCCAACAAATTCAGCAACAACAACAACAACATCTTTATTTACTACATAATTGACAAAAAAACATTTTAGTTCACAAAATTTTTTTAAAAAAATCCAGAAAATAGGTGGGAGCTAAATAGAATAACCCTACAGAGGCTAATCAACGTATTTAGCTCTCTTGTATATTTGAAAATGTATAATTCGGTGAACAGATGATAATATTATTGTAAGTTAGATTATCATCAGTAAACACATCACTTCGGACAATCCGGGAATTGAACCATCGATGGCGATGGCGACAATAGTGACAACGATTATGCCAAAGCAAGCGAAAAACACAATTTTAACAATGATGTACGTACACATTATAGTTTGTGACTCGTGTCGTGATATTGAATTAGCAGGAGTAACAACCACATGCTTCAAATAACCATGAAAAGCCCTTTGAACATTGAGTACAGCTTCACTTTTTGATCCCAACGCCCATTTTTCGTTGGCAGTCAGTTTGATTTCTGTGACTTTATTTTGTTTACTTTTGTAATATGTGCCTTGATAGCCGAACCTCATTAATTTCTGACTTGCTTTCCACGAAAACGTGTGGAATGTCCATTGGTTTCGAGGCAAGCTGATAGATAAACAGTAAAGGTTAACTGCTAAATTTAAGATTATAAATGCATGAATGAGTTTAACTGAATAGATGAACAAATGAATGAACGAATGATTGGATGAATGAATGAACAAATGAATGAATGAACGAACGAATGATTGGATGAATGAATGGATGAATGAATGAGTGAATGAATGAATGAATGAATGAATGAATGAACAACTGAATGAATGAATGAATGAATGAATGAATGAATGATTGAATGAATGAATGAACGAATGGATGCATGAATAAAAAGTTGAACGGATGAATTCAACTTAATAAATGAATAAATAAATGGATGGATGAATGAATGAATGGGTAACTGACTGAAGAGATGAATGAATGAATGACTGTACAGATGAATAAATGAGTTAATATGACATTAAACGTGAGATGCATAACATTGACATTATTAGTATTTCTTGCTATTTGTATCAATATTTTTTTCCTTAATATTAGGGGAAGAGGGAGCCAAGGAGGAAGTGGCCACAAAAAAAAAACAAGACAATAATTCCATGCAATGCTATTTCAAAACCGATAGACTTACCGGTATCCACCGTACACCGCGACTGTATTGTGAGCTGTGTCTTTCACGTTGTAATAAATATCGTTATAAGAGGTACCTATAGTCGCTTCAACAATCTTAGGAGAAGTTTGATCATGGATGTTCATTGGCACTACCCATGCCTGTGTATGGTTAGAAGTCTTCATCCAGAATGAAATAGAGAAATCTCCTGATGAGAATGAGACTGACGGCAGCTCAGCAAATCCTTTTTGACCATTGAAGTACAGGGCTTTCTCGCGGCCATCTTGCTTGTACACTGCATCACCTGGGGTTCCTAAAAGTCTAGAAAAGAAATGAGAGTAAATTAATTAATTAATCATTAAATGTATGAATGAATTGGTAGATAAGTGAATGAACATCGAATGAATGAATGATATGAGTGAATGAATGAATGAATGTATGATATGAATGAATGAATGAGTGAGTGAGTGAGTGAGTGAATGAATGAGTGAGTGAGTGAGTCATTGAGTGAGTGAGTGAGTGAGTGAGTGAGTGAGTGAGTGAATGAGTGAGTGAGTGAGTGAGTGAGTGAGTGAAATTAAAATTAATTCATCAATTAATTAATTGAAATTAAATTAATGTAAAAAGGCCAGGAAGTACTATTAATAAAACCAAACTCACTTCACTGCTGGTTCCCCTCCGTTCAGTTTGAAGTGTTGAAAGGTCTTCAAGGATATCCCTTTATCTGTAGACAAAATGTAAAGGACGCAAACAAATATCGTTTCAAAATTCTCGTGATGTTGTTGTTGCTGTTCTTGTTGTTTACGGCTGCTCTTGTTACTGTTGCTCAGTTATTGTTTGCTGCTGCACTTGTTTCTGTTGTTGTTGTTGCTTCTGTTGAAGCTACTGCTGTAGCTGTTGCTGTTATCGTCATTATTTTAATCATCATTATAATGGCTGTCATGTTGAATCAACATTAATGGTTTCTGTTATGTATTAGCTTCTCGGATCCCCCCCCCCCCCCCCCCCCCGATTATGCACCTTGTGCTTTGTTTTGTGTCTTGTACGTAGGGTTTTGCTAAGTAAACACGTTTGCCAAACTTACTGTTTGATTAATTACTTCTCGCCCCAATACACAACAATTTCCACGGTTGCAGGATTTTTTTCCAGTGTAGTGGAATTAAAATCTTGCCCACAAACACTGAACTAACGCCTATAATGCAGTATGAGTTTTAGAGAGAACTAGAAGGATCAGGAGACAATTTAATTTTATCTTCAGCGCTCAGAGACATAATAATCATCATCATTACCTTCATGAATATATCAATCTATTGATATACCTTCTTGTGTGTAAGTTAAATTCAGGTCCTTAATGAATATATCGTAGATAAAGTCATTCTCATGTGGGTCGGTAATTGAGAGTAAATCACCACCCAATGACTGACAATGACTACGAGCGTCGGTCCAGTTCTTCTTGTCCGTAAATAGCTTGATAGCAGCATTGTTGTACAGGAACCATCCATCGCCTAAGTCTAAAACCAAAATCAATCTTAATTAGGAATGTTTATGTTTGTTTGAAATAGTATTAAAAGCGCGCGTTGTATATTTTCATGACGCCATCAAAATAAAAATTCTTCAAGTTTGAGGTGTGCGCATGTGCGTGGTCATGCACCAGCGCGAGCGCTAAAACTATATGGAACCACCTTAAATAAAAAGATATTTTCAAATTTCATCAATGTTTGGCAATTCCATACCTTGTTTGCGTTTACAGTTATGAAGCTTGCAGTTTGCCTCATCGACGCTCTTTGAAAAATTAAGAAATTGTCAATTATATTCGGCCATGTTGAAAAAAATCTTTGTGAAAATAGGATATGGAATATCGTTTTCATTGTTATTATTATCATGGCTCCTGCTCCACAGAGCACTACTATTTATATCATTTAATATACTATAACATCATCATCATCATCATCATCAACATCATCATCATCAACAGCAACAACATCATTATCATCATCAACATCTTCATCATCGTCAACAACAACAACAGCAACATCATCAACAACAACATCATCATCAACATCATCATCAACAACAACAACATCATCATCATCAACATCATCATAATCAACAACAACAACATCATCATCAACATCATCATCAACAACAACATCATCATCATCTTCATCATCAACAACAAAAACATCATCATCATCAACATCATCATCATCAACACCATCATCATCATCATCAACAACAACATCATCATCATCAACATCATCATCATCAACACCATCATCATCATCATCAACAACATCATCATCATCTTCATCATCGTCAGCTACCTGCATTTCATGGTATGACCATCCTTGCCTTGTGACTAGTTTGCTAGGGTTGGCTATCTTACTCGAGTTATTTAGCTCGCATTCCAACGTTCCATCGCTTGTTTGTCGAACATTTATCGAAAAACACCATGACAACCAAACGCAATCATTCCAACAGAAATTAACGTAAGACACTGCCATTGTCTTGATGACGTGACCTTGGAGAGCCTGTGGTCCATCGCTGGAAACAAACTTGTATATTTCGCAAGAAGAAACAATTTGCACGGTGACACCAGATAACAACAGCAACAAATTGATGGTTAGGGTTTTCATGGCATCAAGGCTGTAGACGAAAATGAACGAAATATCAAGGGAATATATAACGAATGAAAGAATGGATGGATAAAAAAGATGAATAAATAGATCGATGGATGGATGGATGGAGAAACAAACACGTGAATGTAGATACTACTCATTATTTAATAACTCATCAATGTTTTGAGGACTAAATTAGCAGAGGAACACATAAAAGCGGGTAGATAGTTGAGAAATCCATTGATGGTATGAATGGGAAATGAATTAAAGAATGAAATAAAGGATAAACGAATAAATGAGGGATTCAACATTTCAACATAATCTGTATAAATGATGAAAGTGTTACACAACTTATTACATAAGTTCGTTAATCTTAAATTTCACTGACACCTGCTGAATTCCGTAAACATATTTTTCTTCGCATTTTTCTACTTCCACGATAATTCAGTTTGTATCAATACACATTGCCTTTCCTTTTCTCGGCATTTTTTATCTCAATTTCCTGAACTCCAACACTATGTCCATACTAACGCATCTTTTTTACAGAAAGCGTAACAAAAAGTTTGAAATAATTTGCATAAAATTGTTTTGAATTCATGCACATCGATCAATATGAACAGAGGTCCTACAGGGTGGATGGGGTTTATTCCAGTGACAATAATATTGACAAATTATAGCTTAATTTTTACCTGACAACATACAAATGACATAACATATAATTGACAACAGCCGACGTTTTATACTAGCCATGGACTGTTTTGCTGACTTTCATATACACACATGTACAAAAGAAAATACGGCAAAAAAATAAAAAGTCGAAATAAACAAGTCCTGTTTTATTATTAATTTCAGCTCAACTAACATTTGGCAGCATATGCCATTCGAACTCCCCATCCCTACCTTGCACACCCACCTACCAGGATAAACAAAGTTGCTCTAAGTTGCATTGAAGTTGCGTTTACACGAAGCCGGCTGTTTTCGAAAACGCCTCTCAGAGTGGATATTTTTCGAAAACGCCGGCTATGCGTTTTCACGTAAACGCTTTAGCCGGTTATTTTCGACAACGCTGAGGTCATTACTTTGGTCAATGCAGTCATAATGAGAGAAAGTAATTCCAACACTCAGTCACCAATACGCTTACAGACGCTATTCAAGCTACCGAAATCGATGCGAAAATGACAAGCGTTTACACGAAAACGCTTTGCAAACGGCAAAGTTTTTAGCCGGCTTTGTGTAAACGCTGCCTAAGCGAATTTATCATTAAATTCATTTATCATCTCAAAGGTCTTTTTATCGAAATTTAGCCAAAGAACTCGGACATCTTATAGAGAGCGCGGACGTTGTTATCCAAGAAAATCAGTTTATCTACTGCTATAGTTGTGAGATCAAGTTCAAAGACAAAACAAAATTAATTTAATATACCATTTTCGAAAAGACCGCAAATATTATATCTAATCAAATTGCAAGCACCATTTCAATAAAATTAAAGCAATTTCATTTTGAATAAGCAAACAAACACTAATGAAATAAAATCATCTCCCAAAACTGAAATATTGTGCAAACACTGTTTTCATTGTTTTCAGTTCTCGAATTGAGCTGGCACTGTGCCGGTATCGAAGGCACTGAAACTCTACGACTACATGAATGGATGGATGAAACTTTATTATACACAGGAATTCAAAGCTAAAGCTTAATTACATTGACGCTTTGTGGATACATTGTTCAAATATAATCATTTTGGTGCTTTAGATTGTAAATCAAAGAGTTCAAACCGGCCTGATTAATACTATGAAATAAAAGAAAGTTACTATTATTGAAATACAAAGCTTGCATAATCAAATTAAAAAGAGTAAAAGAAAACTATTTTTAATACAACAAAGAAAAAAAAAGAAGAAAAGATAAAACTGTGAATATCATTGGCATTTCAAGAAAAAATGGTATACTCTCGAAATTAAAAATTTATGATTGACTTTTTTTTATGATGGATTCGTGAATATCCGAAGGATATGTTTGTCAAAAAAAGAGTACGAACTTGCCAGTGTTTTTCAAAGTCAAATAATTTTTTTCACAGACATTTCGAGTACATTGCAGTTATAACTGATACAGTTGTTATACGTTGTTTACAGAGTAAAACGTTTATACCATCATCAAGGCATTGCTCTTGAGAAAATTTCCTTTCACATAAATTACAAACCAACATACCTTTTATATAATTTGCTTGAATTTAACGCGGATTTATCACGTTGGTATAAAAACTTGAACTTGTAATAGTTAAAGTTCTGGTTAGTTTTGTTGGATTCACTATGGTTGCATACTAGGATCAATTTTTTTGTCTTCTAACTCTGTGGGCACTTGGTATATACGTTGAATTTGTAAACCCAACTTGTTCAGTTTTTGCTACTTGTTCGGCAGACTGCAGCTACGATCACAGTGATTCTTGAGGTTTTAAAAGTTGCATCAGTTCAGGCAAAGTGATAATTTTGAGTGTTTTTTATTTGTTTTGAATTGTGTCCAACCAAATTGTTAACATGATTTATTAATGTTTTAGTTATTTGAGTCTCAAGGTGTTTCATTAAGCGAATCGGATAATGAGCACATTTTGACGGATGTAATTAAATAAGTCCGCTAATCAAAAAGTTTGTAGCGTGGATGAGAGAACTCTAAATCCATTCCATAATCTCTTTTCTAGCCCCTCAGGATGTTTTGATGCCTCTCTGCATAATATATACGAGGGTAGCTGTAGCTGCTGATTGTTGCAATTATCTACCTAATAGATTTATTAAATATTGAATGAACTAAAACTCATTGTCCCGGGACTAAGGTGATATTACTCCGACGTAGGACCAACGTCCGAAACGTCAATATCGTTATCATTACTATACGGTGTATAACTTATCTACACATTTTACAACTGTTTTAATTAAGGCCGCGATTTAAGTAAATATGGACAAATTTCAAGCAAAATTAAATTATAAGGCGACATAAAGTTCCAGGGCAGGCCTAATCTCAATGATTTTAGAGACAGACAGACAGACAGACAGACAGACTGACAGACAGAATTTTCAGTACGTGCTCGAGTTTTGTTCTCCAGTGTTCTATCACAGCATCCCAGGCTATCTCTATGACGACTGCAGTGTGCGAGTGCAGAGAATTATACGCTATCGCGAGGCACATACCCCTATAGCCATATAAAGGAGTACCCCCTCCCCTGTGCGGACAATATCTGACTATAATTCATATGGTTCAAAGGCTTACGTAACAGAAGAGGTTTTTTGGCAACGGCAAACACAATCTCAACTGCTTCTCACTGCAGCATGAGGCAAATTACACAAAACAACGCTGAGAAACATTCATAAACTTGCATGCCAAGACTCTAAGCCGAACAATTCCAAAACAAGTTGTAGTACGTACTCAATGTTTTTGGTTGATAAATTACAAAGGTCCGATGATTTTTTGTATTATCAAAAGAATACCTCTGTTGAATAAAATAAAGCTGAAGTAAAATCTAAGGTTTTTTATACATGTTTCTAAACATTCGAGATTTTGCATATTTTGCATATTTTTTTTAGATTGGGTTTGCTGTGTTTCATGTGTCAATATGTGCAAAATTATTGTTTTCATTCAGGCAGTAAATTATTAATTTTCGTAGGCATATGTCAATTTTTTCATTCCATAAATATTTGGGGTAAACGAAAATAATCAGTTGATGTTGAAAAATTGAAATGATACCTACGCCGAAAATTTGATGGACACTGGGAATAGTTCACGCTCAAATTTTAGGCGTTTTTGTACAAATGTTTGGTCTTTTTGCACAATTGTTATAAATAACCTCACAACCTATAGATAGAGCCGTTATCTTAGAGTCGTTTTCGCATGAGTGGGAAACGGTACATTTACGATACCGCTACGACACGACAGGAACTTCGAATCAAACCTTAATAACTACGGCTACGATACGACTCAGTACTGGAGGAACTCAGGAGGAACTCAGTACTGTAGCGCATCGTAAAGGAAATTTCTTTTTTTCCTTTTTTCTCGTTTTATTGTTAATTTTCAGTAAGTGTGTTTATATCTTCGTATTTTTGTATGTGTATTCGTATGTAAGTATAGTGTGTAAAATATTTAATTAAATAAACATGTTTAAAAAATGCAATATCGTACGTAGCCGCACTACCCACTCATGCGAAAACGACTTCTTAGAATGGGAAAGTCTACCGTTTCGATACCGCGATACCACAGACAATTCGATTTTCTCTAATTAGGGCCGATTTACATGTTGCAATTTGTCGTGTGCAATCATAAATATACGACTGGATGTGTGGATCAAAAGCTTCTAAAACAACTGCTTGCTTTTGAAGTGAACTCCACCCGCGAAAATGGCTGAGAAAAGAGAAGGAATCGTTTTGTCATGAGTGGGCAACGGTACGGTACGGCTCGGTATTAATTCAAAGCTAAGTTTCATATATTTCATTGATTATTTGATTCATGAATGAATGCAAACAGATCTGCAAACATCCAACCAGAGCTAACTTAATGAAAAAGACTTCGAACAAATACATGGTTTGCATAGGAGCCTCTTGTACATTTGTCAATTTCTCATAAGCTAAAAATCCCAGAAAAGTAACCATTAGGAAATCAAAGTAGTGTGAAATAATCCAATAAACACCACTAAAAACTGCAAAATTTTCAAAGGAAACATTTTCTACATTTAGTATTAAGTATATTTTATTCTACATTTAATACATTAAAATTGCTTTAATAGTTGGAGAGAATTCAAGTGCTCTGCACTTACAAACTGACAGAATTGATAGTTACTTTGCTAAATAAATTGCTCCTCTGCTAGTCAAATGATATCCCGTTATTGGAAATATATCTGTTTTAGTGCTGCAATTCAAGATTGTCAGCAAAGAGAAAGATTTCCCAATCACCCAATCGAAATCCGAACATTTTGATCTTATTTACACAAGAGTGAAACGAACCGGTAGCCAATGTTTACTAAAGCTGACAAATCTTTCTAAATATTTCACCTTTAAGGGCTTCCTCTGACACCCTTAACACTAGCAAAGTCGAAAAAGACTTTTCAAAAGACACGTGCATTTTATATTGACATTAATGCCAGGTTGTGGATTTTAAATTTAAAAGAAAATGTCAAAAAATATTAGTCAGCCAAAGTAGTTTGAAAATCATTACTGCTAGTAAGTCATTTTTCTGTCGGCCAAGTTGATGTCACTGCCAAGACCTCTGGCAAAAATAATTTTCTTTGCCAGTAAAATTATTAAAAGAAATCGATATTGGGTCATTGTAAGAACAATTGAGCATGCATTTACAAAATAATAATTTGAAACTGAATGAAATTCAAAGTGCTATAGAGATTTACGTCGACACCCAGAATACATGCAGGTTACACAAATCGTCCCAAAAATGATGTTGTTACTTTATAAATCTTATAAATATGCATTAGACTTTTAGTTTAATTGTCAACAAACAATTTCATCATTTGCTCAGCAAGACCTCTTGCTTGGATTTATACAAAAAGGCACCGGCATATTTTGACGTAATTTTAACACCTTTATTAGCGAAAAACGCCAAAAACGACTTCTCTTTATAAATGTACTCTGGCGTCAAAAGGAACAAATGACTTCTTTACAATTTAAAAACCAGGACAAAAACAGGACAAAATCTCAGCAAGACGGCAAAGTCAATAAGCCTTTAGATGAAAAAGAACAACGATAATATTTTCGTGGGAATATTTCGATTCAGTTGAGTATAAAGACAACAACATAGTACTGAACTAATGAATGGTTTGTCGTAGGAGATTTCCCGGCCATTTTTATTAAGATGGCAGTCGTTGCGTCCAATATCTTCAAAGCTATTCTAAGTCGATTGTTGTTTGCTGCTCATGCTTTGGTAACCATTTTCTGGGTGACGGATATTACAAATAATCGTAGCTTGTGGTACTTAGCACTAATTCTTGTTGCACTTGGTATTGAGACAGTTCAGTGTATTGTTGTGAGAAGAGGAGAAGAAAACAAATGGTGAGTTTGTAATCAATTTTTTTTTCGTCTTCTTTTTTCTTCTGCTGATTTCAAATTTGTGCAGTCCATTTTGACTCTGTATCTTAGTACTCTTTTGGTTGTGTTGTTTTTCCATTGTCTTCTTGTTTTCTCCTTTTCTTTTTTTTACTTTTTCATCTTTTTCTTTGTCCTCTTCTTCTAGATTTTTCATTTATTTAGTCAAACTTTACTTTTGCATTTTTCATTTTCTTTCCACGCTTTGTATTTTCGCTTTTCCAACCCCTTTTTTCTCCTCTTTTTTTGTTTTGTTTTTCACTTATAATACCTTGTATTCCATGTTACCGCTACATTTACCCATGTCCTCCACAGTTCATTTCCTTTCTATTAATTTAAAAATAAATCTTTTCATTGCCCGAGGCGACAAATTTATTGTTCTCTAAGTCTTCAAGGTTAAACTGGAAAGCAACCTTCACGCACGGTATATTGTTTTAACATACTAACTATGGTTTTAAGTAGTAAGAGCAGTCATTTTTTTTTTTACTATATAGCGTTCCTGGCCACCGATTTCCAAGTATTTTAACAACACTCTCTTTTCGTCAGAATTAGCTGACATTCGGACGTTTTTGACTAAAAAAATTGATGTTGCATCAAATACAGGTTTCAGACATGATTTTTAGCTATAATGAACATGTGCTCTTGTCGTTTTCAGTTGCAACGATAATTGGATCGATTCAAGTAATTCAAAAACTCTTTTTATTTGTTCACAATTGAAAGTTAATTTGTCGAAAGTATGCCTTATTTAAGCCTAGTTTCCATATAATCGAAACGATCAAGAACAGTTGCAAACGATCGGAAAAAAAAATCGATTTTGGGGAAACCAAAGTTTTTCGATCCTACGACCGTTTTTTAAAGCATTTCGATCGCGATCGTATATGGATCAAAAACGGTCGTAGGATCGAAAAACGTTGCTTTCCCTATACTATAATCGATTTTGTTTTCGATCGCTTGACACCGTTTTCGATCGTTCTCGATTATATGGAAACCAGGATTAAATATACTAAATATGCGGGTTTTTTGTTTTAAATTATCTCAAGTGGAAAGAAAAATGGCAATATAGGTAGTTGCTTAATTGTTTTAATATAAACGATCAAATACAAAATAAAATTTGCCAAAAAAATTTGCACAAAAAAATAATAGAAAATAAAATAAAATGAAATTATAGATGTATTAGTAAATGATAGAATAACAATAATTAATTAAAATGATAAAGTGTACATGTTTGACTATTTTCGGAAGGGCTCGTCATGACGTCATCTGATTAGCAGTAGATACGTGAGTTTCAAAACAAATTTATAAAAATTGCAAATAATTCAAATCTCTGCGATATCCAAACACTTGCAGAATCATTGTAAATGTATTCTGTCAACGTTTGAATAAATTTGTATACTGGCTTTTCAACTACTGATGGGATTTTCCAGCAATGTTTAAAAACACTTATAGCTTCTTCAGCGCCGATTGCGCATGGCATTTTTGCTGTGTAGCGGAAGTTTTGAAAATCTTAGCTACGTAATCTTTTTAATTAAATGATTTTGCTTTGAAATATTGATTAAATATTGAAAAAAACTGTATTTATTTTGCGCCATGAAAGTAATAAAAGGTGTTAATAATAAGATTTTTGTCAATTATTTAGAAGACTGAATGAATTTGGAAATCCGTGCTTGGATGGACTCTTAAAATTTCTCAAGTTTGTTCCATTTGTTGCTTATTTTTTCGGATTTGAAACTACACACAACTTAACATTTTCCCCTATAAACATAAACTGATCTATATAATTTTTCGTTTGAAGATTGTAGCTATTTTAAGTCAGTTGCAAGTTTTGACATATTTGAAGACATAACAGCTATAATTAATATGATACTTGTCCTTTTGTAAAACTTTAAGAGATTATTTGAAGTGACCGAAATCAATTGCCAGTAGTCTTGAATTTGCTTCCCGTACAACATATCTGATCAGGATTGTTATTAAAACCACTTCACACAAATGAATAAAAACCTTCATATTTTGGGCTCTTCTTTTGCAACTAACCATTATATTATATATATTTGTATTACAATCATTTCACTAACTAGCGGTTTTACTTCCGTCTTGGATGTCATTTTAAAGCAAATAGCTTCTTTTTAGACGGATTTGTTTGTTTGCGTGGAGATTTCCTTTTAGAAACGACGATCCTGGCAACTAAATTGAATTGTACAAGTAATGTACAACTTATTGAAGTCGATTTTAATTCGTGGAATGAATGGCAAACAGTACGGCATCGTATCGTAGCCTATCGTAGCGGTATCATAGCCTATCGTAGCCTATCATAATCTATCGTGGCGGTATCGCGACCTGTCGTAGCGGTATCGTAACCTATCGTAGTAGTCGTAGCGGATCGTAACAGTGCATATTCTTTAAATTTCACGCTCATAGCAAAACGATTCTCATAATGACTTACCTTAGGATAAAGGCTAGAAGACTTTATAAGGCGTATACTGCAATGTATATCAAACGTCTGAAAATAAAAAAAATAGAAAATCGAGCTGAGTGATAAATAACTACTAAATAGCTACTATTTGTTGGAGTGCAAACACTAAATGTGTGCAACAGTTGTCGCTATTTAGTAGTAAATAGCACTAATTAAACAATAGAATTAGCATAAAATAGAATTAGTGGTATTTATGTTGCACACTTTTAGTGCGTGCACTCTAGTATTTAGTTTGTTTTTATTTCATGGTTTTCCTGCTCTAATACTAATTGTTTCGCATTTTTGTGCATTACAGGATATCATTTAGTATCTTGTGTTACTTAGCAACGACCATCCCGTGTGCATGGATTATGGAGCTACACTTGCTGGACGAGAGAATAAATAAAGATAAGGACGATACCAAACACAAAGAACAATTGCATGGTGGAAGGAATGGCAGTATTTCAACTGTCTCGCCTACTCCGGTATGATTAAATCTAGACGTGACCCTTTGTGTGTGTGTGTTTTTTTTGTTTTTTTTTTGGTAGCGTACTTTGAAAGCCCATTTCTAGCTCTATATCGGTTTGTTCCTGTACATGTCTCCAAACCTTTTTTTGTAAATATTTACTATCGTATCCAGTGTTATCCAGTATTTTGAGTTTTTTTATCTGACTTCCCTATTCTATGCCATTTTTCGTTTTTTTGGATTCACTTTGAAGCGATCGAAATCATCTTTGCACGGATCATTCCTTTGCATGCACGTGCACATGCGCCCTACGAAAAGCTTCAAACAAACGACTTCAACAGGAGCGCACGCTATCTATTTTCTAGTCTTTTCTCAATTTTTCTTAAGCAAAATATCACAAACATGCACGAAGCATGGTACCCTCACTTTTAAGTTTGAACATGAAGGTACTAACATGCATTAAAACACATTTCGAAACAAAGGAAACATGACGATAGAGTTTTGAATGAGATCGAATTTGCGTGAAAAATTGAGCTGTCAAGGAGTTGCCAAATTCCGGCTAGATGACTGCGATGCGAGGAATTAAAAGCTTATTATTATCTCTATATAATTATCTCTTCAAAGCTTTTCTGTATATTCAAAAAATTAAGAGACAGTCTAATTTGATGGCATGTGATTTCAAGCTTTTTTTCATTTTAGGAGTTTAATGAAGTGATTGAATTCATGCCAGCAGTATTGCGTTTTGCATAGCCCGCACGAATTTCTGAAAAAAACATACCTTACTTGTAATAGTCTTATAAAGAAAGGAAGCCCGAAACGCAACCAATATAGAATATACTGTCTCTCGTCAGTCTCCTCATTTTCTCTCTCATGTCTCGTCAACTCACCTAAACAGGAACCCCAATGATAGAGTATTAAAGCTTCAACTTTGTTTAATTCACCCATAGGTCAACACATTCAGCAATATCATCAAAAGCAATAACTTCACCGACTTGATTGAACAAACTACGCTACTAATCCTAATTCTCGGTCGATGGCTTCTACCTAAAGGTTCTCTATCGCGAGAATCGCTGTCACAGTTGTTATTGGTCAATCTTGCGATGAGCGCGGACATCATTGAATTCTTTGATATACTAAAACTAGAACAAGCAAGAACGTCCAAGGATTTGGTAGTGACTATTCTGAGTTTATGGACTATAAGTCTTTTACAGTTTCCTGTCAATGGAGCTGCCAAGATAGGTAGGTGTGACGACGGAGCTGACGTAATATCGATATCATTACAGACCCCCCTCCCCCGGGTGGGACTCCGGGGATAAACGATCGGGATGCTCGTCGGAATTTCTTTTAAAAAATACCACTAAAAGATATTCATTTTTTGTACAATTCTGTTTTCTCCTAATGGTCTTGATATATTTGCTGGGTCATCACAGGAAGCCACATATGGCTTCATTGATACAAGCACGCCATATTCCTACGAGTTTTTATTGATTATCGTATTTGTTGTGATCACCAGAAACCGACAAAAATGAAACAGAACAAAGTGTTGCCACCAATGACAGATATACAACATCAAACAACAACAGATCAAATGGGCGTCGCCAGTCACGTGTCTTCGCAGATACGACACTACGCCAAGCACCTCTTAGCGACCGGAAATTGTCAGTCATGGCCCCTCAGATTCGACGCCTATCTATTCAACAACAGTTGGGAGAGAACTCTTTGAAAAACGATGTTTTTTCTTCTTTACCAGACACACAAATTAAGAAACTAAAAACACAACGACACTCATTAGCAGTTAGTGACAACAGGAATTTCCCGGATGAAGTATCACGTAATTTAGCACAGTCTCCTAGGCGACCTTCGTTTGACGTCAGCAAAGTCCGCAACAATAACAACAACATCGGAGAGAGCTCGACCCAGGAATTTTCGTATAATAAAAATTTTCGAAGGTTCTCACGTGATGTATCAAACAGATCACGTGCGTCGATTGACATAACCGCTGACCGGTTTACTTTGGCTAGCGTTAACTTAGAGCGAATGACTTCTGTCGAGTCGGGTGTATCGGACGATGATAAGCCTAAACACAGAGTTACCATGGATCTCATTGGTACCGCCATGGCGCTATTTCTACAAGACGGACCGTTTTTGACGTTCCGTTTATACGTGATAGCTAAATACTCAGCTTTTCAGTATATGATAGTGTTTCTTACGGTCAAGAACGCTTTATTGTTAGTATTACAGATCTACAAAATCACTGTTCAGCACTGTGTCTGCCACGACCACAAAGACAACGACTTCTCACCAGAAAATCATGTGGACGCCACATCGAGACTTAATAATGTTCAAATAGCCGTAATACACGAGGAGACTGGGCCGAGAAAGGCAGGGCCATCATCGAAAAGACGCCGTGGGCGATATAGTCGTTTCAGTGCAAGATTTAAAAACAATAAATCGAGTGTGAATGGTAGTGGACCTTTATTTCACGCCAGACAAATTCCATGAATGCAACACAGAATGAAGCGCAAACCCTTCATTTCTCCATCAAAATCAACATGTATGCAAGGATAAAATAATTAATGTAGGAGTAGTGAGTGTGAGCATCCTTCTCAAGAATAACCACTATGTGGATAAGATGTATAAAATATTTATTTATTTGTTTATAATTTATTTATTATTTATTCATTTATATATTTATCTATATATTTCTCGCGTTTTGTTTTGTGTTGGTGGTATAAGAAAACTCTAGATTTAATTTATATCTTAGAGGCGTTTTCGTGAGTTGAAAAAAGTGCCGTATTGTATCCGCGTAAATGTAGTTTCTAAGCAAAAATGCAACTCATCTTCCATATCGTAACCGTACGTACCATTTCCCACTCATACGAAAACAATTCTATTGCACTTTAAAGGCCGGTACACACGAGGGAGCTTGCTCCTGAAACACGCTCCCGAACTATAGCAAAACGAGAAGAATTCCAACGTTTAACGTCTACAGCAATGAGAAGTATAACAAAAAGAGCAGAGTTCCAACGTCTAAAACGAGAAACGCGCACACAGTGCTAGCCTGTGCACCTGCTTTAGAGAGAGGAGACGGTCTCCAACAATTCAAGCACGAAAGGAACTTATTTGCTGTTATCTTAACTGGATAAAATTACATTTCCAGTTTTTCTCAGTCGTCTAGACCCGTCACATCCTCAATCCAAAGCACGTACAATGACCAAGCTCTTCAAACAATCGTATTACATTTCACTCTCCTCTGAAAACGACTTAGAAGAGATATAAACTACTTTACACATAATTGCATGTCAATTTAAACTATAGTATTACAATAAAGATACAGTTTAATGTTCCGACATTAGTCTAAAAATTTGGTGTATGTCTATAGTAAAATGTACGATTTTCCATCATTTTTATCCGTGCCCAGGCTCCGCCGGTACGGGTCTTAAAATGCCAAAAGAAAACGCTCTAAAAGAACCAATATCGTTTTGTTTCTAGAACAACAACTTCTCTCCAGTTGCATGAACGTTTTTTTTTCAACGACAGTCCTTGATGAATATCGCGCTTTTGGACACAGTTACCATAATCATTCAGGATTTATAATGCAATATTGTCTAAATTATAGTAATACAATCTTTGTTTCGACTTCGTATATATTAGATTATTAACCAAGCTTTCAGAGAGTATCCACAATCATCAGGGTTTGAAAATAATAATATTAAATAATAATAATAATAAAAAAGGCTATGGATTTCATTATTTTCAAACCCTGATAATGGAGGATACTCTCCGAAATCTTGGTAAATAATCTAATATATACGTATTGAAAACAAAGATTGTATTACTAATATATATGAAAACTACGTACACAATTTACTTGAAATTGTTTTTGTATTCTTAAGAAGACAATAGGTACTTCCAGATTTCCACGAAATACGTCAATATTGTTCAGTAATACTCTAATTGAAAATGGACGACAATGATGTTGGAATAAATAAAGGAGAGATTGCGTTGGTGTTTAAACAATAGGAGTAAAATATAAAGCTTGTACGTTTCAAAACTGGCGGTTAAAATAGTGTGGGAGGCGCCAAATTTGATAGCAAAACTTTAAGTAAAAATAGACGATAATTACGTTAAATTTAAAATAACAAAGGTTGTGTTGGTGTTTCTAAAACAATAGAACTAAAAATGTGCGGCTACATCAATACACGAGAGGTTTAAATAGAAATTTAAAGAGTGCAATGCAATACATTTAAGATCAGCTCATGTCAATTAGAATAAAGTGGGCTACAAAAATGTGACGTCAATTGTGGGAAATTACGTTCGTTAAAAAAATAGATTCACATCGGTGTTTCCAAAAAACAAGCAATTTAGCCATATCTCCAGTCAGATGTTACTCTATCCCTTGACCAGCCCTAACAGGCCATTATAGAAAGCTTGTACCTAATATTTTTCTGTTTATTTATGTATGAATATTTATTGTTATTTATGGTACTAATAAATATAGAATGATTCACTGAGAATGTTTGATGTTTCGGGGGTTTCTAAGGAAAGAGTACGAAGCATAAAAATGGACAACAGCACTTAGAAAAAACTCCCGGTTGACATGCATGTGGGATACAAAGGATTTGATGCATGTAAAATATCGTAAATTACGTTAATAGGTGAATCTTTGTTGATGTCACTGTTCACGTTTTTGTTCATCTCCATAGATATTTCATTAAAAATACAAAAAACCTAAAAATCACCATTGAATATTGAAAGGACTCCAACAGCTTAAATTTTACTAAAATATTTTCTTGGTAATGAGTACGTACTTTAAAATGAAAGCAAGAACGGCTCTTAGTCGGCGTTGGTCGGATAAGCACTGCAAAGTAGCCATCAAGTGGTTCATCATACGAACTGTACTTTGGCCTACGAGCTGATACCCAGCACCGCCCAAACTTCTGACCCTTTTTCCTTTCACAAACTAAATTTCGGGGAAACACTTCCTCAAAAATATCCATTTCAATAATTTTCAAACCATCTCCGCCATTCTCGCGGTCCGAAAAAGAGACCACTTGCCCATATCTGGCCAGAGTACCCCCGTTTAGACCGTCCCGTAATAGGGAGTTTCCCTGAACATCTTTTTATCTTTTGTAAGAATTCAAAGACGATAAGCTTATTTATATCATTAATATTTTGTAAAGTGAAATATTCTCTATCCTTCAACTTTGTGCGCTTAGCTGACATAAAAACATGTAAAAACTATTGTGACCAAAAAGCAAATAATAACGATGTTTGTTTTCTTTTGCAGAACCCTATAGATATACCTAAGACCTTTTTGGCTGCATTCTTATTGATCATAATATTGCCCTTATACTAATTCTGGAGATGAAAAGCAAAAGCGATTATAAACACTAAACCAGAAATAAAACAACATGGGCATTCTGATAAGAGCACTTTACCGATTGATATAAACAACTTCAATACTGTAACCCTACACTATAATATACTGAATGCAAAACAATGAGAAATCGTCTTAAAACTTTAACGACTTGAAGACGACAAAGTGGAGTGTAAACCAACACCCTAATGCTGCCATACAATCAGATCACGCTTTCTCTTCTTGAATAATCGCCGCCGAAATCGTGTGATCACGCATCAATCTCTGGGAAGATCTCGTCCTACGAGCAGATGCTATTTGTTGAAAAAAATCTTTAAAACGTTCCTAGCACACGTGCAACTTTTATACAACTTGAATTCCCTGAAACTGTTTTCTTGGAACGTTTTTACGTTCTTCAAAATAGGCCTTGCACTAAGGCAGCTCGTAGCTGTTTTATTTAATTCTCTCCAACTTTAAAACTTGCGCCGGAATTCAAGAATTTGTCTGACGTTTGACAATTATTAAGACACCTCTTAATTGCCCCATTGCAAAACAGAGGTCAACAAAACTTTCCTTGGTTACAACTTGAAAGACATTGTAGAAAGACAAGTGGACAGCTTTCGTATGGCGACTTCAAAGGTAGGCCATTAACAAAACTTTCTAATAAAGTTATGGGTATAGAAGTTGGATATATAGTTTGTAAGGGAAACGTTTACAGACGGTCAGCATGATCTTTTTTTTGTTCTAAACAGAAAATACATTTTTCTACAGAAGGAAGTGATAGTCAGTAGTCGGTGTGCTCATCTGAGCAATCTGAATATACAAACAAACAAATAAAAAACGCAAATATCAGAAAATGATATCAATTATAGAACTATTGACTTTACATTTAGTATTACCAAAAAGAAAAGAAAAGCACCAATGAAATTAATCATCTAAAACATTCCGACAAAATATATTTTTCATAAATCAGGCACGTTTCAGCATTGTCCAATGCCATCTACAGTTTATTTATTTTTATACCAATATTTCCAACAATGACGTTTGCTTTTAAAATTATTTCAGATTGTTGGGACTCTGGCGTTACTGGTAGTGATGATGTTTATTCTTTTAGAACATTCTATAGCCGGTACATTACCCGGCACACAAGAATGGATTGAATATGATAACAGCTTCTTGTCACTCACGAATAAACGTACCTCAACGGTAAATGAATGAATGAATGAATGAATGAATGAATGAATGAATGAATGAATGAATGAATGAATGAATGAATGAATGAATAAATAAATGAATGAATAAATGAATGAATGAACGAATAAATGTTTCAATGAATGAATGAATAAATGAATGAATGAATATTTGAATGAATGAATGAATAAATGAATGAATGAATAAATGATTGAATGAATGAATGAATTATTGAATGAATGAATGAATGAATGAATGAATGATTGAATGAATGAATGAATGAATGAATGAATGAATGAATGAATGAATGAATGAATGAATGAATGAATGAATGAATGAAATGAATTATTGGACGATTGGATGGATGAAATAATGGATGGATAACCTAGCAAATAAATGAATGAATAAACAGATGGATGAATAGTATGTACGAATGAACGAAAAAAACGAAGGACCAGGTGATGTAGTGTTTGACTGACTGACTAAATAGCTTAGTAAAGAAAGTATATATATGAGAATCAAGGATAGAAAACAGGAGCACCAATTATTTACTATGTGTCTTCTCTTCGCAGACCACAAACAAAGTGCAGAAATTTTGGGTCAAAATCAAAAATGGGCAGTCAGTTCTAAACCAGAACATCGTGATCGATACAGCCAAGCAAACAGAAAAAATCCACATCTACCCCTCTACAGTCATATATGAAACAATCATCTATTCAGACTTTACTAAGGTACTCATTAATATAAATCAAATCCGTGGTAAAAAGAGACAGCCATTCACAAAGTTACCGTACTCATCTGGCTAAAAAGCGCGCATCCTATAGTAAACTTGGGAAACACTTCTTCACCAAGACTAAGTGTGATTGATGCATGCATACATGCTGATTGAATGCAAAGGTTCTAACTACCATTAAATTAAGGTGATCGACAGAAAACATTAAAGCATATTTGAAGATGGTGCTATCATGAAAGAAATTTTAAAAAATTTGATCGTAAAATTTGTTTAAAAATATGTAAAAAAAATGGGGGGGGGGGGGGGCTAAAGCCCTCACAGACTCTCCCTGTCCACGGCCTCTGTGGTGAATACAGTGAAGCTAACCGAACAGTTCACATTTGTATTTTATAGAATTTGACGATCATTAAGATACCGAGGAAGAATATCTGCTTTCTCACAAACGAAAGACCAATGGCTCAAACACCGCATCAGATGATAAAAAATTTACAGCAGGTACAGTTGGCATGGTGACAATATCTTTATCGATATTTTTAACCTTAACATTCCCTATCCTAAAAACATGCTTGACAGAAAGAATGGTTTGGAAACCTATTCTTGTATGCCTTTGTTTAATTGGTCAATTTTGAGTTTGAAGCGGCTCACAACACTGAAAAAACGATGTGTCAGAGGCGGATCCAAGGGGGTGGGGGTTGGAAGGCCCGTGCCCCACTTGTGATTCATTTTTATAGATAGTTCTTTCAAGTTTTGATTGATAATCCGCAGTAATTGTTTGTATTGTGTGTATTGCATTCTATAACATTATATTGTATTGAGTCGTTTTTCAGTGTTGTATGCAGTGCACTGCACAGGTTTTTATCTATGCACATTGTGAAATCAGAACACATACATTTTGCCTATGATGGGCCAGCAGTAGACTCCCTCGCAGTCGTTTTTAGTTTCGGGCTTATTCCCCTACGGTCCATTCATTCCCTCCCCTGAAAACAATAATGAACGGAATTATGCGCTCGGGTGAGCAGTCGTTTGTGGGGAGGGAATGAATGGACCGTAGGGGAATGGGCCCGAAACTAAAAACGTTAACCCAGCCTCAACAAAAAAAAAAGGCTAAAACAAGTGAAAATAGTGTACAATTAATAACCTATAACAAAAGAGTTTCCAGACCATTATCATCACAATATCGCTATTTTCTTCAGGCTGGTAGAAATACAACACTCCCTGTTGTCAAGACAGAAAAGTCGACATGGAAAGCCAATAGCAGCCCCTACAATCGTACTCTACTACCTCTAGCGATGCAAAAGCTATGTCAAAACACTCCTGTACATAAAGTCACTAAAATGACTAGTCCAGCTAAAACTAGGGGTTTAAAACAAGGTTAGAATATAAAATTACATAATGTATAAACAATTCTGTCTACAGGATTCATTATAAAAGTAATACTCACATACAGCCTACACTGAAGACTTAGTATTGAGTTCCAGTATCTCTGTAAATGAACTCCTGTTTTCAAGATGATCGACCAAACTAGCGAAGTACGAACAGATCGCTCTGTATTTTTAGTGCACCTACTCTATCAAATTCTACCAATGCTACAAGAGATCATGAAGAAGGTTTTAAATTAAAATCAAGCTCTCGTTAAGTTCAGAAATTGTAAGAGTTTATCGTTGAAACGAGTCGAAGAACAAATAATACTTGATAATACTTAGTAAATTAGAGGAAATAGTGCAATGTTTCTTATAAACTGCTCGAGTCAACATAATGAGAGTGAGTCCTCCCCGTTCACACTCCCTCACCTATTCTTCTTATCCCCGTCTTTCTAGGTCAGACGGAGGAGGAGGAGGAGTTATTATGTCCTGGTGCTTGGGTTTGCACGGAGTGCTAACTAATGCATGGTCCTATCTATTTTTTTAGATATTTCAAGAGACAACAGCCTGCGATCTCGATGCAGTGCTCAAGTTTGTTCCTCGTATACTGTACGATGTTGTACTGTTATTGTCAACGGTAGATGTGATAAATATCAATACTTCAAGATTGATTACTGCACACCCATATCATGTTAATGATGGCATTTTGACAACACGGAATGTTAGTGACTAAATGGTATCCACTATGTCCATGAAATAAAAACTAATTAGCTACTAACTAATAGTCTATTTAGGGACAGTCAAAGAAAAGGCAAATACAAAGGAATTTAACAATACTTCGTTACAGCTTACTTGTCTAAAATAGTCACTAAATTCGAACTAATAGGTAGTAACTATTTAGATTTTTTGTCATGAACATGTTGTAAGCAGATGATGGAAGATTACAAACAACATATCCGTGAAACTTTAGGATTAATATCAAAACAGCGCAATTTTATTCAAATTCTTTGTTTTCTATCGTTTGTATTTGAGTGGTTTTCACTCTTGAAACAACAATGAAAGCATCGATCTGTTTCACGAAAAAAACACACTCTATATGGTAATTACTGTTTCACGGATTTATTGTTTGTATAAATCTATATAAATACATACAATATCAAACACTTTTGAATCATGAAAATAAATCAAGAGCCTATAGTTTTATAGTTATAGATTTGAAGGTTCACAGATAGTTGTTATTAACGATAATAAAATAATTTAAATCATGAAAAAAGCGTTTTTGATGTTCACCAAAAATTTAAACAATTTATTGATTTATAATAGTTTCACACTGTGTAAACTCAGTGCTTTTATAATATTTCTATATCTTAAAATTCATATTGTTTTCTATGTTACGATTAAATAGACAATTTTAGAGTCATGCCTTTTGGCATGTCTGCCAAACGGTTGAGATATTGGCACTGCCATAGTCAGATGATTCGATTTTTTGTTTTCCTCATGGAAATTACGACTGCGATCTGCTTCCCATCTATAATAAGTCGGCTACAATAAATGGGCGCACAGAAATGTGGTTCGATAAAATATTCCCACATGCTTGCTAGCTAACAGTATTTAGTCGTGAAAAATAAATATTTTGAGCTATGGCACCACCCCATACAAATTCTTGACCTTCAATGTTGTGGTCTACTACTGGAGAGATATAAAGCAGTTATAATTTAAAACAAGATGATTAAATAGGATATTTTAACACGCCATGACCATTTACATCCTTAGATATATGTTATATACACTTTGTACAAAAAGTTTAATGTTTTAAAAAATGCTTTGAAAGAGCTACCCAATAGGCCTGGGGCCGTGCAAGTGGCCAAACCTTTTTTAGGTACAGTATTTTAAATGTCCAAGTTAGGACAATGGCCGATAGGTCTTCAGCACGAAAAAAAGAGAGAAGGTTAACAAAATGATATTTGTTGGAAGATAACTGAAGAAAAGCCATAACAAGTCAGTAGAAAAGGACAGAGTTGAACTTGAGGAGAACTTCAATAGAGAAGAAGGAAGAAGTAAAAACAATATCATGCAATCAGTTAATAGTACACTTTGACTTGAAGTCTTTCCCTTTCGTGGTGATTGATCATTTACTCAGTGTTCGACTTCTTTTACGTTGATTATAAGGGGGTACCCTGAGATACCTGCAGTATTTTATATCGCTGTAATCAGCATCCTTACCAGTGGATCTATCAACAAATTCATCATCTCTTTCAAAGTTTCTAATCTCCAATTTCTTTGTTTCTTGACTGTAAATTTTTGGCAACTTCCACACATGAGCCAAAGGGGGTAGTCTTATTGGTAATGCCTCTCCTTCTTCAAGCCACAAATGGTTTGTTTTTTCTCTTTCGCTGTCTGTGTCATCTTCCTGGATTGTCGCTGGATGTGCATCGTCCGCGGCTGCCTGTAGGGCTACAAAGTGCTGTAACTCCAAAAGTGAGAAACTTGACTTTCGTCGTCCAATTCTTTTATTTCCCGAGCTGGTGGTTTCCTTAGTGAACGAGTCGCAGCGATTTCGACTGTTTTTTAGTTTGAAATTTTGGCCGGCTTTGCATTCTAAGTTTTGATGAAGTGCATGATCGACGATACTCGTAAAACTAACTTTTCTGTGCGAGTTATCCGCGATACTTGGTAAAATCAGTTGTTCTGTTTCGCAAAGTTTCCCTGTCGATTCTGTCAAGGAGTTTCTGTATTGTAAAATCCGCGCTATTTCACCGTCCATTTTGGATCCATGACTGGTCTTTTCTTTCTCCAAGTCACTCGCTTTTTTATTCCACGTTTTGCTGAGGCCAACATTTTGAACTGAAAGTCTACGATTTAGATGCTTAGTTAAGACAGTTGGCTGTTTTTCTAAATCATGAAATTGGTCCATTTTTTAGCGATGAACACGTTATTTGAATCATCACTTTGTGAACGAAATACTGGCGAAGAATTCTATAAATCCAGTCACTATAAACATTCCTGAGAGTGATGTGGCTTATATTGAAGCTTTTGACACTGTCATTATCAGGTATTTATAAAACAAAACGTTCTTGTTAAGAACAAAAAGACTTTTGTACAGAACCGAAGTGCTAAGTAGTTTTTACTGAATGCAAGCTAAACAAGACTCTTAAAGAAGTTAATGAGCCATACAGAGGGGAAGTTGATTGATGTTAGTATGATATGACGTAAACTATTTTTCTACTTGCAAACTTGTTTTTATTCCCGAATTCCAAAACTTGAAATATAGAAATGATACAAAACCAATTTCATATGAACTGACTAGTGTCAGTTGCGTTAAGCCTTACATATCTTTATCACGAGTTTTTACTCGGTCGCTGTAAATTGTTGTTTTTGATAATACTACGTAATATCATATTTTGACTGAGTTTTCAAGTCTTTGTTACTGATTGCTGTTCTTTTGGTATTAAAACGCTGAGCCAAAACACTGATGATACCATGCATAATATCTAATAAACAAATAAAAGGATAAGAAATAAATGTTTACTGGGGTTTTAGTTGTCCGACCTGTTTCACGGGCAGGAATACTGCAGTTCACGTGTCAGTTTAATGCTTGAAAAAGAACACACACAAAAACAAACACACAAAAATGCCGGACTAGCTGAATGCAGTCGAAACGTCGCGTTTTAACAACAAGACCAACACCATGAGACAAATGATAAGTATATTTTTTAGATATATTTATATATTTTATCCACGATGAATAATAATCCATTTCCACTCTAAAAACATAACTCATCAGTCTTCATTATTGTAATCATTTTTCATCGGTAGTAGCTAGCTGTTTGACAAATTTACTTTTTTGAAAATAACAAAAATCATTATACAATGACAGGATAACAATTTTAACTGATATAATTTAAAGAGGTAGGCCTAGAATTTTAGGTTATTGTTTTGAAAGGATTAAGGCTTTGTACAAAGTACAAAACTAACGTCAATTAATGAAGGGTACACAGGAAATGTAGCCATAATGAGCTAGAATAAAACAGTCAATTTTATGGATTAGAACAAAATGTTCTAAAATTATGAAGCGCATAGGTGATATATATTATAGTTAGCCATGTGAGTGACAATTCTTACTGAGTAGATACTAAACTTGACTTTTACACTGTATTTTTTCACAAAGGGTTGAGGATGTAATGTTTTTGAATATAAATCAGCATCTCTACTAATACGTGTGCGCAGCGATGATCTGACGAGCAAAAAAAATATTTCCCAAAATTCTTATCAAACGTAGTGCATTTTGGGATATTCCTGGCCAAGAGGAGGGGGGGGGGAGGGGAGGAGTGGGAATTCGGGGATAAACGAATGATGCTCGTCGGAATTTTTCAAAAATAGCCCTGATTAAAAGATATTGGACGTTTTTCAAAAGGGCGTGGCTTCACATATCAGTCAAACTCTAAAAAAATACCAAAAAGTGAGATTTGGCAAATCTCATATTTTTAACCCTAACAGACCAAATCACTGATTCCCCCCCCACCCCCCCTAAAAGATACGACGGGCATCGTTTTACCACCATCTCCCTACCCCCTTGAACCTCCTCTGTGCCTTTCCATTTTCCTGGCTGTTTTCGGGATTCCTGTGGTTTATGAACTCTAGTCTTTGATTTTGACAAAAAAAATTAACAGGGATTTTATATCCATTTCAGAACCCAGTCTAATCAAACATACAAGCACAATGTCTGAGCATTAATTTCAAAGGATTTTCAAAAGAGAAACCACAGATATGATTTGACATTCAGTGCTACTGGGTTCCCTGTGTTTCGATAATAACTAAAAAAGGATAAATAGAATAGGAAATGGATGGGATAAAAAACAATTGAATTTGTATTTGCTAATATGGTATATTATATCCATCACATTGCTTGCATGGTCAGTCATCTCATTTATTCACATTTTGCAAATTTTTATGAAATACCACTAAATGAAAATACAGTTATTTCATTGAACAGTAATTTGTCACATATTATACACATAAAGTTGCAAGAACACTTTAACAATAATGTACTTGATTTCACTTTTTGCAATGTATCTACAATCCATGCCAATTCATGTGCAACCAACAATAATTTTAACATACAGCAAAAATATGGCTGATAAAGCTCCTTATTTAGAATTTAACATGCTCATGTTTTTAATAATATTGGTTTTTTGTTCAATTTAGTACAGTTATTTCTTGTTTCAGTTAAGAAATGCAAATAATCAAGCTTCATAATATTTTGTATTACAGTATTCTTGCAATATACATACATGTTTATAGCACTGACAAAAATACATACTAAAGCGTGCTTAATTAACCTATGAAGTAAAATCGAAGTCACTACCAGAGTGCAAACACTTAATGTGCACAACATAAATACCATTAGTGCTATTTTATGCTAATTCTATTGGAATGTACTCTTTTTTTTTAATCAGTGCTATTTACCACTAAATAGTGACAACTGTTGCACACATTTAGTGTTTGTATTCATCACTATTATTTAAACAGATTATTAAACTATTTCATTTCTCTGAGTTTAGTGTATTGTGGATGACTTGTAGCAACAAATATTTACTAAATAGTGGCTCTGGCTACTTGTTAGTACTTTAATACTTCGATTTCATTTCACAGTTAAATTGTATGCACTCTTCTACAGCTGAATATCAACACAAACACAACAAGTAAACATTGAAATAACATGTATACAACAGATATATTAATAATCAGTATAAGCAGTCCAATAAATAGCAATATCTGAACAAAATTAAAAACATTCTAGAGTCTATCAAAAGATTATTCTGGTAAAACATTCATGTATGACATTTAAACACTTCAATAATATTCAAAACACACATACATGACTGCTATGAATTCAGTTAAGATTTTAAACATTTCAATAGAACATACTGGTACTAATATTTATATTTAGAAGTATTTGATACAGGATACTTGGAGTAAGTTCTTTGGTACTGGCAGAAGTAGTTTCAACAGCGGTTTAGCAAGACTTCTGGAGCTGCAGTTTGCACTAAGCCTCAATAGCCATGTACATCCAATAAATCCCTATCGAGCTAATGAAATTCTATACAAAACTCTATGTTGTGGATAACTTTCATCCAGTGAATAACCTTATCCAGACGTTCTAAAACTGCAGTATACACTAAAACAAAATGTAACATCTGGCAGAGACTGTGGCTGCCTAAATTCATGTTTGATTTGACAGAATATTTATTTACCATTAGACAGTGCGAGTTACAGTGGTTTAATACAGGCTTGTGTATACACAAACACAATTACCGACTTTGCTTGGGAAGATCCATGGTTGCTGTCAGGGGGGTGCAGCTTGTTTGCATAAATACAAAGCTATGTAGCAGATATTTTGGGAAAGCTATTGAACAATCAATGACTCAAAAGTCCTTTTAGAAGGGGTGTGCACTCTCTGTACAACTCCCATAAATCTTCCTCAGATTTGTCACTTCAACCTGTTGCATAGATTCAGTCAACTCAATGACATGTTAAAGGGAAAAATCTTGATTTCAATTGAACAGTTCACATGAAATGATTTTCTACAAGATTACTACAATTTACGATTTATCAAATCACTGCAACTAATAGTGTGTTAAAAAGTGAATAAAGACCAAGGAATACCACAATCTGTCAGCACATTTTGATTTAGTGTACCTGGTTTTGTGTTCAAACTAAATGCTTTCTAAAGAAGACAATGTCAGTCATTCTTTGCAAATAACTTGACATGACTGATTTCAAGATTCCCAAAACAGGGACATCTAACATAGGAAAAAATAATGAAAAAGCATACATGAATATATTTGGTTTTTAAGTGGATTTCAAAGAAAAACCAAACATGGATATATTCCACTATATCCAGACATGTTTTTTTTATGTGGACTTCAGTTAAACCAGATAAAATAAAACTAAAATCATGTTTGTTTTTTGAATATTTTTCCTGTGTAATAAACACATCACTGAAATGGCTTCCACAGAAATTGGCAGTCAAATGCCTTCCAGTGCACCATTTCCAAACTTACAACCATAGAAATTGATTCTTGGACACTTGAGGTAACCAGTGAGAAAACGTTGTCTTCATCATACACCAAGTAGGGAATTTCAAAGAAGTACTGCAATGCATGTTCACTTTGTTACCAAAAAGAGATGAAGAGAGACATATAGCACTTTGATGGCTGACAAGATGACAAAGCATACTCTACATTATATATTATAGTAGTAACTTGATTGACTTTTGCATAATTTTAAAACTTTCTAAGGAATGTCAATGTTGCAGAATCCATCTACAATAGCTTGATTCTTCAGTCAGTAGATCGTTGTTTCTTGAATATTTCAATAACCATCTTTACGATCAATAAAGCAGCATTTGAATGGCTTTAACGCTGTGCATTTAAATGCCTTTTTGCAGTTACATCAGTATGCAATCGATTGCACAGGAATGGCTTGCTTGGCATCTCAAAAAAATTCAAAGCAATTGTTCCAATATTTGACATCAATTTGAAACAACATTTTTAAAACTAAATCATGATGCACTGATGTTTGTCTGTCTGTCCACCGTTTTCCTGTATACTATTTTTTGTCCACTTCATATATTTTGTTAAATCTTATTTCATAGTTAAGGTAATAAATTGGCTTCTGGTCACATTCTAAAATGCCGCTGAAATTAAAGAGAAAACAAAATGTCAGTTATTTTAAATGATGATATAACAAAGCTGTCAGCCTACAACATCACAAACTACATACATCAAAAGACAAAACTGGATATTAGCCATTATTGATGGATTTTTAGATCAAGAGTGCCTGCAACAAGTGTTCCTTATATTGAGTCAATCAAGAAAAGAGTTATTACATGTAAATTGAAAAAAACAATCAGTCTTTTAACATCCTTAAGTTTGAATTAACATCCTTATGATTGAATAAACACAACTTCCCATATATTTCTTTCAAGTTTTGGCGTTTAGGAAGCTTTGCATCTCATTCAAATTTTTCTTGGACAACACAAATCTTTGTATTTAAAAAATATATATATATTTACAGGATCAATCAAAGCAAGGACTTTTTTGCTGATTGACACAATATGAAAATATGAATATTTCCACTGTCTGGCACTAACAGGTTATTGATAGGTTGAATGATTGATTGATTGATTGATTGAATGATTGATTGATTGTATGATTGATTGATTGATTGATTGATTGATTGATTGATTGATTGATTGATTGATTGATTGACTTACCCAAGGTCTCATGGGGTAAGGTTATACTTAGTAATATTGTATGTAATCATTGACAGATCCATTGGAGATCAAATCTGCCCACTGGACCCCTTTTCATGGACTGTTTGGACCTCCTTTATACTCCTTAAAGAACCCCTGGGCCCTGCATGAATACGATCTTAAATCTAGACCCACCACTAGAAATGTTGCTCCAATGATCCAACTTTTTTTAATCAAAATTAAATTTTCATATATACAATATATATGAAATATATATACTGGTTATGTTTGTAAAATGAGCCCCTCTTTGAAAAGTCCTGTATCCACCACTACAATTATTATATAGATAAAAACTAGTAACACACTAGATTAGACTGTGTTGGTGTTTCTATAGAAACAGTTGTAAAATGTAAAATGTATCGATAAGTTTTGCCTTGTCATTCTACGGTGCATGACTTATCTACATAAATTTTACAACAGCAATTAGTATACCTGACATTTACAGAAACCCTGTCAAATGCCTGTAATGTCAGTCTACATTTATTACTGTCATCTACTTACAGGGGCTTTATCGGATTGCTTAGGTTTTGCTGCTCCACTTGCTTCAGCAGTATCAGTTACGTCTTTTGATACAACACAGAGGAACTCTGCTTGGTCTTCACTGCCATAATTGTAGTTACTTCCTACACTGACTAGCTGTTAAAGCATCAAAACAAATCTTTCATTAGTAGGAATTTTATCAATTTCAGTATTACAATTTCTAAAACTCATGGATATTTGATGAGTGACTTTAGTTCATCTACACAAAATTAAACTTCTTCAACGTCTTTGTTACAGTGAAATCAAATGATCACCGACAAATCATTGTGGCTCGACTTTTCATAACTTGCTACATATTTTGCATCTAAGCAAGCTTTATATGTTTTTCCTCCTAAATATATTCTTTTGTATAATTTTTGCCATTCTTTTATATATTGGATGGTGTCCAAATGCCTTAGTTTTTGTCCTGCATTTGTTTGTATGCCGTGTGCCGCCATCTTGGATTTATCAACTTGAAAAAAAAGCCTTATTTTTTATTTAAGTTTACTCGCTTATGCGCACCTTGTCACAGTGTCCCTTTAAAACTCTACATTCTAATGAAAATTCTTGTTTTTTAAATGGAAAAACATTAACTTATGTTTGGAGTTTTAGAAGCTCTATAATACCTGTTCAAATCTCCAGCCGTCTGACATTGTTGATACCATCTGAGTAAGTTCATCTTCATGACACTGTAGTACTCGATAAACATGCTTCTTTGCTGATAACTGGAAAGAAAAATGTAGATCTATGTATACAAATCAATATTACTCACAAGACTTTATAATAAACATCACTTGAAACAAAAACAATTAAGACAAAGGAATGTAAAAAGTGTACATAGAGCAAACACAGGCAAACCATGGAATAAAAGCAAACTAAATACCAACAAACAGTAGCTATTTGATAACTATTCGTCAATATCACTCAACCTGAACATTACTATTTTTTGTTGTCTTGGTATTGTGTTATGCTTGAGTATTAGTGACAAACAGTTACTAAATAGCTACTATAATTTGTTAATTAGTATATAGTGTTTTTTTTTAGTAATAATAATGTGAGGTACTTATATACTTGCATTTCATACATCTCAATGCGCTTTACAATTTCATGGTTTTCCTGCATTTCCTTTATATTACGCATAACAGATGTTTATTGCAGTGTAATTGATTATATCATTCCCAATATGAACTAAATATTTTACATGGGTTTGGACCTGCATAATTGAGTATTTTCCACACAATCACACAAAATTTGTCAAATAAACCAATCTAAATAAATCATTTTTATCTGGACTGTTTTATGTGGTGATTTTTTCTTTTTGTTACAGTCTTACAAGGTACGCAAGCTTCACTTTCTTTTCTCGAAACGACCACGTAAATAGGTCGCCCTTTTGATTTTTTTCAAAAAACGACTAGGTGTTCATAAAATATCTGCAGTTGGACTTCCTGTGTCTCAGGTGAAGTCACATGTTTGGCATTTTTTCAAAAGTCATCAATTTTTGGCAAATAATGTTGCTGTTTTTGGTCAGAACTATAAACTAATTGTTGCATGATGTATAACATTAGTTTATATTAAAGAACTGGAATAAAAGATAATTGATAAAATTTAGCCCTTTTTCCCGTTTTCTGCATTATTCACGTTTTTCTCCGGCGCATAATTTACGTTTTTTACTGTGTAATCTTCCAAAAACTTTCTGCAAAATTTTGATTTTCCCCCCTGAAAATACCTGAATCTCTGACTAAAGTACAATAACAATCAAGGTGATCTAAGTCTGACACAACTAGACCAATCACATAAAAAACAGGCGTTATTATGACTGCAATATTTATTGTTGCATAAAGACATTGCCAAACCACCCTGTCTGGCTTGGTTAGGAAAAAAAAATATTTCATTGAATTTCAGAGGCATAGACTTTGTATACAAGCAACTTCTCTTATGCTGGTACAGTTGGAATATTTTGACAGCACATGCAAGTAGCTGGGTGGTTTGTTTACATAAACACGACAGACCCCTAACATTTGATTGATCACTTAGACCTCAAAGACAGATTCTTATGATGCTCAAACTTTTGCAATATATCAAACTCATTTGTATCATATTACTGCGGCAATATTCAATAATGGATGATGAATCTGTTCTTACTTTAAATATCAGTGAATAAAAACCATGCAAAATGTTGTGATTAGCTAAGAGAAATTATAGTATACCAATTGTGAGCTGACTGCATGAGTCATTACAAAAACCTGTGACAAAAATACTTCAAATATTGTAATGAATATATGCATTTTAGACAAGTATTGTCATCAATAATCATTAGCGTTATAAACAACCTAACTATTTAGAGAGAAACCTTTAGATTTTTGATGGGAGAAGGTGGATGGCAAATATTTGTATGATTTTTGGTGTATGATCTTTTTTCAACACTTCACCTGACATTTGTTAGTCACTTTGGCACAATGTTTTTTTTTTCTACATCAATTCCATGTACATTTCCCCCCTGGATTTCCAAAACCCTATGTTAATCATCTGTCGCTTACATGGACATTTCCTTAGTGGCAACTTTGTCCATTATACTTAAAGTTAATATATACTCAGAGTTATAACAATAACAATAACAAACCCCTTCCCTAAAAAAAAAAGAATGTTGACGCATGGCATTGTTGCAAACTAAAGGAGAATAAAGTAACCTTGTCAAGTGTGTGTATATGTGGGTGCATGCAAATAAGTTGAATTTGCAATGTTAACAAAAGCAATACCCCCAGGCTTCCAATAATAATATTATTATATTAATTTGACGTGTTTCTGAAACACTGTCTGGTATCTTTAGAATCTGATTATTTGTGTAACATAACATGTGATGAGGCTAACCACTTGCCCCTGAAACAATTTTGTTTTTGCTTTTTTGTAAATATTTTTTTCATATAAATTATCAATGAAAAGAAAACAAATCTACAATAAGCCGGGCCATGTAACCTTTTCAGTCTGGTTACGTCAGAAATTAGACAGTCACTGATCTACTGTGACTATATTCACAAGACTTACCGGTAGTTTTTGTTTATCTTCTCTACTTTGTATTTTTTCTTTAATAATCTTGACAAGAGGTTCTATGCTATAAAATTCGGCTTCTTCAAGGACTCCTGCAATGAAACATAGAGTTTTTTTGAAGTATTTAATTTAATTAATTAATTATTATTATTATTTTGTTTCTCTCTCTAATGCCACAAGAGGTTTTCTCTATGTTTCCTTTCTCTCTATAAAAATCAACACTGTGAGTAGCGTTGTGTGAGTTGAAAAGTGAATGTAGATGTAGTGAGTGTGACAGTCTGCAGATAAAAAGTATTTTCATTATTATTAAATTGTATTTGTTCTATGGATTCATGCAATTATGAACTCTTTGAAAAACAAACCTTTGGAAATTAATTCCAAATTGAACTTGATTTTATTACCTACAGTTGCTAACACTAACTTGAATAGAATTTAATGTGCATAAAAAAAGTCATATTGGCAACTGACATTTCAAATCTTTACGGTGATACAACTTATTACGCCTAATTCCACTGCATTGTGACAGATCGCTTATCACTAGCAAATTACTTTACTTGAGTATGACTGATTGTGTCTAAAATCTCAGACAAAAGTACTTAAGACCCCCCTTGCTTTGGCATTGATGTTAAAAACTGTTATTGCCCTAGCTAGTGTGTGAATGGTGAACAACAATGATATGGAGGGGGGAGGATGGGGGGAGTAGCCATATCTGAGATAAGGGCTGAAAATTGTCTAAATATTGCAACAACAACAAAATCAGACTTTTGTCTGTGCTTGTTTCTGTCTAGGAAAACAGTCAGACCACAACAAATGATTGACCAAAAATAATGTTTGGTTAATTTAAGCAATATATTTATTTCTGAATTATAGAAGGGCAGGTGATTAGCAACAGGGTGAACTTATAAAAAAAAACTGGACAAAGTTATCCATAGGATAAAACTTATCCACTGCATTGAATTTTATACATTTTATCCTATTGATAGGGATTTATCCTCTGGATGGTGCTTTCAGTCTTCATGTAACCGGCTCAAGACTGGATTACTTGCTGTATAACTGGGTTTTCAAAGGTGGTTTTAAAAATGTTGAGATTGCCGTCCAAATCGACCTATTATGATAGATTTTTTGTCTCTGACCTGAACAGAGTTTTACCAAACATTTTGGACATCACTTTGACATTCATTAATTGTCTGACAGTTGAAAATATCATAACATGACTCAACATCCTAGCAATGCAATGGGTGCTTGTCCATGCCGTACTCCTCTGGATTAACAATGTTACAGATGTAAATTTTTAATGACAATGTGGTCATTTCCAGTTAACGTCATGGAAGGGACGTCATGCCTCCGAAAATATTTTTTTTGATGTTTCTATGGATATAGGGCAATAATTTACAGCATCACTTTTAGCTACGCTACAAAATGTTACTGCAGTAGTATTTTGAAAATATGTTAGAAAATAATGAGTTGAATGAGTGTTTCTAAGGAAAAACTGGAATTCTAAAAGTAAAACTAGTGATTTAAGTTCATATCTATACTCTATTAATAGTGACGTTGCTAAGGAAACAACTTAAGCAAAACTGGATATTCAAGGACCTCTAATCTATCATATTCGTATAGTAGCTATTTTCAAGGTCAATAAAAAAAATAGTTGCTAGAGAAATACAATTCCCTCAAATGGTCATCTCGCTCACACGAACACACGCACACACACAAAAAATAAGTTCCTTATTGACAATTGGTTGATTTTTGAAGATGTTTTGAAAATTTGTTTATTTAGCTTTGAAGAGAACCGTATGTAAACAATATTGAAGGCATGCAAAGCATTGTGGTTGAGATGGCTCTTTTAAATGCAGTACACTACATCTGTGTTTCTAACACAAAATTGTGAGAAAAAAAATAGTAAAATCCTACAAAATAATACATTGAATTATTCATGTTGCAGAGCTTGATGCTTTGGTAATTCAAAAGACAAAATCTACATTTCTTTATAAAATAAACTCTCAATGAAAAGATTGAGCACTTTTTAATTTCAGAATTTTCAAGAGAATTTGCAAAACAAAACAGTTTTAGTTTTATGCAAAGCAGATTTCTGCTCTTTTCTCACAAACGCAATAAAAAAGGTCAGGGTAGGGTGAGAGAGGGGCAGAATTGTTTAAAGTGAGAATTGAGCGAAAACCTACTTATAATTTTTGATATTACAAAAATCAAAGAAGTAAAACGTTTTCAACCAATTTTTGCCGTTATTATATTCAAACATTTTCGTTTTGAATCTCGAAGCAGCCGACATGTCATGTTCAGCTTCACAAATGCATCTTACAACATTTGCTCTGTTGTCGCTCGAAATCATCGATTATTTCGCGTTAAAACAGTAAAACACTGAAGAAAAAAAGCCCGATTACTACAGAAATCATCATCTTTTTTGATGGTCTTTTGTGTCGAATTCATAGCTTAACATTTGACGGGATTGAGCAAGAGAAGGTTGCTTTGTGATAGCTTTGGCTGTTTCAAGAGAAAAGTTCAACTCAATGTCATATAAGACAAAATAGGAAAGGCAATCTTTGTAATAACGATCAAATAGTGACTCTTTTTCACAGTTTCAATGTTTGTAACGGCGAAATTTTACATTCTAATCATTCTATTTCAAAAAGAACTAGGCGAAGCGAGAGTTCTGCAGTGACTTCACGGTAAACTTCGATTCCATTCGTCACTTACCTTCGTCGTGAAGATCCCGGTCAATAATAAGCTTTCCATGCCTTAGATAGTTTAATATAGGAGCAAAATATCGAGGATCGCGATCAATCATATAAGCGTCACTTTCATCCTAGAATACAAACGTAAAACGAGTCTTCACTATTGCTATCATTGACAACACAACCCTGAAATACACAAGACACAAAAAAACAAACCTTATCTGACGGTAAATCAGGATCTTCTGCACATAATCTAGACAAAAAAGAGTTTGGGTGTCTACAAAGGGTTTGCTTTGTTGTTAAAAAACACGTTCCACCAACATTTAGTTTAACCCAGTTAGTACGAGAACGTTTCGCTGTGGCAGCCATCTTGCGTACTCATCATGTGGCGTATGTTAGCGAATAATAACTCGTCTTGTTCGCTATTGGCCGCAAACAACTATCTATATATAGCTTTTCTAATTTTAGATCCGGTTAACTAAAGTAAACTCAGCTGCTTTTCGCCGAAAGAAAATTCAAACTTTTTCTTACAAACTGTGGGCTAAGCTTACGAAGGACGAAGATTTGTCGAATATTGGGCGAAGGATTTCCGAGGTGACTAATCGACTTCCGAACAATTACCGAGAACATCAAAACATAATTAGGTCAAGTTGAAAATATTATATTGTTGGGAACAACGCAATAAAATATCGATGATGACATCGAGGGATAACAACTTACTTGTAGAGTCAATTGTCAAAACAGTTTTCATAAAGTGAACATTTCATAACGGATTTAGGAGTGACATCATTGTATGATGCTCCCTTGCATGGCCACGCCCTTTACTTACCTCTTGTAATCTGCACTAGGGTGTTTGCCGATCGAAACGTAAGTGTATAATCTAGAATGAACCTAAACTTTGAGTTGTAGCTGCATATGATCAGTTTGAGATCGATCAACATCAACTAATCTCTCGTCACAAAAAACGCGTCTGAAAATAATATTCAAAATGCATGTCAACCTTTTTGTGTGTGTGTGTGTGTGAAACTACTAGCTCCGGCTTTAATTGCAATATTTTCTTGAAGGTCAGTAGACGCTCCTGTTGTTTATCGATATTTTAATCATCCTTCCATGCAATCATAGTCAGTAAAATTAACTGAATCCATTTTATTTCGATCGCGAATTCATTATTGCGTTCTTTCAATCATTTATTCATTAACCGATCTGTTCATTGACTGATTCATTCATCCACTTCTCTCGTTAATTCATCTGATTCATTTACTCATTTTTTCATTGATTTTCTTCACTTACTTCACAAAACTCCCCATGTTCAATACAACCCTAAAACAAATCAGATCTACGTCGAAAACGTCATATAAAACCACGTGCGCTTTGTGGTGCAAAATACTTGTTTCTGACATAAAAAACTCGAAAATGCGACTTCCCTCCTAATATAGTCAAAGATGGGTTTTCTCTGACTACACTAGACTGACTTGGGCATCCAAAATACCTTACCCACTCAACGAAACGACTAATTGACTGAATGATCAAAAAAGTACGCGTAGGCGGAGATATATTTAGCCGAGTATTTCACAGTGTTTCATGAGTATGAGAAGGGGACGTAAACTGGTGGGACTTGATAGTCAAGAGATTCAACATGACGTCACTTGGAGATATGCATATATACGTGATGTTTATGTTAGTTGTGGACGGCGTAGTACGTTGTTATTATATTGCTACTGGACGAAGCACGATCGATTGCATGTCGACCGATTTTACTTTCATTCAGTCTGTTCCATTTTTAGTCCGTTTTATGTCTGTTTCGGACTCAACAGCAACAAAGGAACTGGCATTGTTGAAATGTTCCGGTACCTTTATTAATTTAGTTTTGGATTGTGACTGTTTTTGATTGAGTTTTTGTTTTTTTGTGAGTGTGAGTGTGTACGTGTCGTGTTTTTTTCTCTTTTTTTTTCAGGAAGAAAGTATACTGAACACAATATCATTCCGAGTGATGAGCGAATGGCTAGCGGGAATACGCCGACGACAACATTGGGTGAAAAATCCGATATTTTGAGTAAAAACAAAGTGAACAGAACACTTAAACATGCGACGCATTGAAGACATCCAAAAACCATAAAAAACAACTACCAACAATAAAATGACAACCAAAAACAAGAAACAACGAAAAACATGTTATAAATTCAAATGCGGCATTGAGAGTGAAAAGGGAAATAAAAACAAACTAAATAATAGAGACGAACCAAGCCAAATATATGTACATATAACATAAAAGAAAGAAAAAAAGAAAAGAAAAGGAAAACGGAATAACTTGATAACTTTGGGCATTGATTGCAATCAGATGAACTGAAAGAAATTCGGGTACGAAAAATGAAGTACATAACAATGACAAAGTGTCAGAAAGGACATTGAAATATTGAGAAACCCAACAAATTCGTTTTCGAGAAATGAGAAAGATATATTTAGTGAAAGTTGGAAAAACAAAACAGGAAATTTTAGCTGAAAATATGGAGGAAAATAACTGAAAAAACATGGTCATTCACCTAAAATAAAATTTGAATTTATATTTTATCGAACTGTTTTTCCGTGTGACAATGGCTATAGAATCAATATAGAATGCATGACTTCAGTACAGGCAACATGTTTGAAAACTAGTAAAATATATATTTTCGGCTCACATGTCGGTCACATGTGCAATGCACCTGCAACTTTCACAAACTAAACAAAGACATGAACCATATCAAAAGTTGTAAAGATAAGTTGAGCACCGTGAATGGTAGTGGTGGTAACTGACGTTTCGGACGTTAGTCCTTCGTCGGAGTAATATCAACTTATTTTTACATGTACAACCTTTTCTCTAGAAACACCGACGCAGTCCTAGCTAGCGTTTTAGTTTTACTAGTTTTTACCTCAGTCTACATATCAAAAGTGCTGACTGCATGAGTTAAAAAAGGTTTTTTTTTCATCGATTCAGAGTGGCAGTGAAAGTTTTGACTTATAATTAAATGAGAAGTGTTTTTGGTTTGTTGTTATTGTTTCATCAATGCCACGGCAACCTCAATGGGTCCAATGGCAGCGTCCCGGGGAGGGGGAGGGGGGGGATTCCGGCCATAAATGATCGGGGATGCTCGTCGGAATTTTTCAAAAATACCCCTAAAAGATACCGGACGTTTTTCAAAAGAGCGTGGCGTCACAAGTTTTTCATCCCTAAAAGATACTAACATCACGAGTTTCAGTGGCTTTCAACCCCTAAAAGATACCAAAAAGTAAGAATTTGGCAAATTTCATATTTTTAAACCTTGAATAATACCAAATCGTCGATTTTTACCCCCTAAAAGATACGACGAGCATTCCCGATCGTGCCAGGGGGCAGCGTGACTCACGTACATACAGTGCATATGCACGTTACACATTGTTAACAGAATATTAACTAAATTGTTTTGGCTTCAAAACATCTCAAGTATTTATTATTTATTTTGATATTAAGATGCTGTCCATCCCTTTGCAATTAAGTGGCATCATGAACGCGACTCATATATTCCAAATACACGTAAAATATTGATAAAAACTGCTATTGGAAGAATAATGATTTGTTTTGGCTTAAATGCACTTCAAAATAAAAGGGGAGTTTGTGTTTCCCATCTTCAATGCCGTGCGCTATCGGACTTCCACTGCAAGTGGCATTATGACTGATCACATACAGCATGCATGCGAACGTCACGTAAACATATTGAAGCTATATCAATCAAATTGATAGCAAAGACATTTCAATATGATTACACACCAACGATCAGCTATTTTTCCTACAACTGGGAAGTTGTGACAAATCATGTAGTTCTTATTATTATTTGTTGTTTATGAAATGCCTCCCAGTCGATGCACAAGACTCCCACACTGAAATCAAATGCATCACAAAAAAAAAAAAAAAAAAAAATGCGCGCATGCAGTACACCATGACCACGCAAAAAATAAACATTCCGCGAGTTTTAAGAATGACAAGACTGCTGAAAATACATTTTTCTTAGAGAACAGCTAAAAATTGTTTTATTTCAGTAATGGCTCCCTGTGGATGGAGTCATTATATGACTCACAAATGCATGGGGAATGCAGGCAATGCTTATATGAGGCAGCTGATAGACGTCACGTACCATGCAAATCTACCAAAACTGATAGAATGGTAGTAATTGCGAAAAAACTCTCGTCCATGAAGTGGATGGGAATCTTACATGAGTGCTGGCTTCCTTAACAGCTCTTAGGAAAATGTGTTTTTTTTTCATTTACGACTACCGTTAACATATGCACTGCCCAGGAAAACCGTGAACTTCAAAGTACACAGAGATATTGAATTCAACTGAATTCCAGTCCTCTATGCGCGAGATCGAGTAATGATAAGTTGAAAATTACTTCAAAAATAGCCAAAGGGGTGGGATATATTTTTACAGTCCATTTATACTTGCAACATCAGTCACATAGCCAAACATCTTATCGCCTTTCAATCGAACTAGCTCCATCTAGTCGACAAAGTGAACATAAAATACATTAGTGCAACTAGCTCCAGACAAATACAAATAAAATTAAATATTACGTTTAATATATCGTTTTTAAAACAAGTTTTAAAAAATCAAGTTTGCAAGTTTTTTTTTTTTTTTTTTTTTTTTTGCGTTGACCAAAAATGTTTAATTTAAAAATGTTCAGACAGCTGAATGCATTGAAATATTAAAGTTTGCATTTTCACATCCCCTATGATCTCCCGCTAAGAAGGAAGAGGAACTTCAAGTCTGTTTATTGCAATCAAATAAACCATGCAATCCATGAGTCATATTTCGTCACAAAACTGCAAGCTCACGATTATATATATACACCTAATTGCACCAGGAGTATAATATAGAAACACATGCAGCCTATACATCACGTACGGACCACTTTCACTGACTCAACAATGAGAATATTTAGTACTTCCACATAAACTAACTGTGGAAACGTCAGATTGCTTACGAACAGTCTTTCTCATGACTACTCTCATCCGGACGACCAACTTTCATTCACCAATAGGCCTTCTGCATTATGGCGTCATTGTACTTAATTCGACTACCAGCATTCTTTGCGAATTCTTACTCATATTCGAATTCTTAATCCCTTTCAGCAGATAAACCGAACAATTTATTTAATAGGTCAATATACATATACAATATTTAGATTTTTTACACTCCAGTCTCGATGTGAATCTATTGTTTTGTGGCCCGTCAATAGAATGCGGGAAGGTCTATTGCCGTAAAAAAAAGTAAGCAAAGCATTCTGGTAGTTTTAGTATATGACGTCACAATGCAAACCGCCTGTATACATTGGATAAATAACTAGCATAAAAGCTGTAGCTTGTTTCAGTTAGCGTCTGTAGATTGTGAACATATATACAACATATACATAATCCACTAGAATACTTAGAATGTATGTATTTTTGAAAATCCAAAAATAAAGTAGTTCAAACAGGCGGTGAATAATAAGACAACTGAAACGGCAAGTCAACTAGAAATGCGTCATCAACATAACCTTGGCCTTCCAGAACACCAACAACCGAGTATAAATATTTTGAGTGATGCTAATTTTAGTTTCTAGATATTTTCTTGACGTTTTTTTATGATGATTATTATTTTTTCAAGATTCATTGGTTATCAAACACATCCTGGACTACGAATGAACGTAACTTATTAAATAAGATAAAATTTTTTTTTACTTAGTTACATATGTATAAAATAAATGTGCCAAAAATCTACAGTTTACATTTTCGACAGATCGACAGGCAAATAACTGTAATGAGTAAATATAAAATAGATTAATAATACAAAAGAGGGAAGGGATGAATGATATGAATGAATGAATGAGTAGATGAACAAATGAATGGATGACCGAATGGATGAATTAATAAACGAACAAATGAGTTGATGAATGAATAAATGTCAGGTAACAAAATAAATAAACGAAAGAAGATAAAAGAAAAATAGAAAAATTATTTAATTAGACTTACCAGCATTTTAATGGCAATATCAGGTACTCATTGTACAGTCATTATTTACAAATATTTTTTTAGATCTCAATTTCCAGAAATCATCAATTTACATTACTAGTTACACAATCTAAACGGAAAATATTTAACTTTCACATTAATTAAAAATAATTGCACAAAACGGTTAAATATTAAATATAATAGCAATATTACAAACAAGTTTGCTTACATTTTTACATATTAATAATAAAATATTTAAATATTCATAAAATTAATAATAGTTAATCTAATAATTCAATTAATATTGCTTTAAATAATATTATAATATCTATTGAAACATGATAATCTCATTTCTCTGATGCGGCCACTTTTTTAACATAGCATGAGATGTCAAAACACACATTTTTTAGCTATGCCAAAAATGATAGGACGGTATATGCCTTATGACCAATGAAAATATTGCAAACCTTTTGCACCAGAAGAAGGGTGTACAAATTCCTGATTGCAAAGTAGTTGCTACAGAATGTTGTAAGACTTTAAGGCCATGCTCATAATTTATCATTTATATGACTGTTTAATATATATCTAACAGTAGAGTGCACACACTCAAAGTGTGCAACATCAATGCCACTAAATAGTGCTATTTTATGCTAATTCTATTGTTTTCTTTTGTTTAATTAGTGTTATTTACTACTAAATAGTGACAACTGTTGCACACTTTTAGTGTTTGCACTCTTTTAGCAACCATTATCTGCAGTTAGTAATTTGGTAATTTTTGGGAATGGTAATGGTCAATTTAAGATTTTCCAGAATGACAACAGAGCAATTATTCTGAGACTGATAGAATTAGCAAATCAATTATTATTGTCAGACTCAAAGCATTTAAATACTCCTAGGTCAGGCGGTAGAACCTACATAGCATGCCGATCATATAATGTATTCAAAAAACCTATTGTAATTTATTGTCTGCCTTGCGTGTTTTGTATTGTCACTTTATTCTTACACAACTGAGGGCTATGTAGGCTCTCCCTAGGTCAGGCAAACAAAACATAAAGACATTTTCAAGTATGTTTGAATTAAGACTGACCATTCTAACTTTTCCCATTATTGTTATTTGTTTTCATAATGATCATTGTCAAGTTTGGCTAGATTGTCTTCTACACATAACTTTAGCAAGACCTTTATGAATCTCCCCTTGGACTGCAGAATATGGAAGTCTTTCACCATCAACAGCCAACGTTCCTTTTTGAGAGAGGTCTGGCTCTAACCTAAATGCCCGTGCCTTGATACTCACAAATTCAGCCGAGTCAACCTGGGCACCAGTCTCTAACTCACCAATTATGGAAACGAGTCTTGACTTGGAAACACCAGATTTGATATAACCAATATTCAAAGACCCGTCACTGAGCTTTGCATGTGGGGCAATTCTACAGTTGGCATCTAGGTGCGACAACAGAACAGAACTACCAAGGATAAAGTTACCCTCAACTGTTCTCCAGTTTGATGGCAGTTTTTTCATGAGTGAAGGAAGAGTACATTGAAGTTGATGGATATTTCCCTGATTTGAAACATCATTCACAGAAGGATTTGAGCTGGTGAGCATTCCCACATTGTCTTGAGATGTCAATAACATGGGTTTCTCTTCTTGTACAGGATTTACATGCAGGAATGATCCACTAGGACTTCCTTGTAAAGAATAAGAGCTCCATTCATTATCATCTTGTTCTGTTCCCCCAGCATTTTCTCCACTCCCCTCGACTTGTTCAACATCATCATCAAATGGTAAATAAGATATCTTCCCATGGTACCTTCGAAGGTTTAATATCCTTATTATGGCACCTATGGTAAATCTAGCATTTCCAAGACATCGATATTTCTCTGATTCAATGTCAACGTCTGATATCATACCCCATGTGACTGACAGGAATGAGAACATCTTTTGACTTGGTGTTTCTATTGTACATATGTCCAAGTCAAGGGATTGTCCACATAGTACTGCATGGATAGCAGCTGTCAGATCAAATGGTTCCCTGTGAAATCCAAATGAGAAAAACACAGTCATTACAGCCAAATTATTAGTAATCTTATATTTTTACCAACTCATTTTTGCCTAATACCACTGCATCATGCTTCTTATGAACCACATTTGCAAAACAATGATTTTGGCTGTGACAACCAATATTCACATCCAGAGAACGACTGTCAGACAAATCATGATGATGATACATATGATGGCAATGGTTAACAAAAATGATGATGATGACAATAACAATAATGATGGAAAATATTATACCATTTACTCCTTTAGTGGACTATTTAAAAGAACTACTGGTATGAGACAGAGATCAGGGATATATAAATTATCTGTCGCAATCTATTTGAATTAATTGTACAAATCTAAATGGTTAAGTACAGGTTTAAATGGTACAATAGAAATGATGATGATAACAATGATGCTAGTTATCATTGATGATGATGATGATACCAGTTATAATTGATGCTGATGACGATGTCTTACCCTGCTTCATACAGTGCAGAGTAACATAGTGCATTCCCAGATCCAGTAGGTATTACACCAAGTGGCATTTTAATAGCCGTCTTCCAATCAGACCTTTTCATTAGACCATTGATCAACTGAAATTATTAAAATTATTGGTATTTTTAATTCTTATTTATCTATCAGTGCGCATTTTCTATGTGTGTATATATTAAGCTAATAGTATACATTAAATGGTGACATTGAGTCAGAGTCCCCAGGTTAGGGGAGGGGAACTCCTATGGGCAATGGGCGTGGATGATAATCACTTCTTATAGGTATCAAAATCAGGGATCTGGTATCTTTTACGGTGTCTAAAAGATTTTTAGGCCAAAAAGTCTACTTTTATGGATAAAAATAATTGTATGTTGCCAAACCCCCTGCAGAAGATTCTGGTATCTTTTAGATTTCTATGTTGTTGAAAATTTAGTTGGTTGTTTGTCAGTCATATTCTGAGATGTTTTATCGAGTGGGATTCCTGTGGAAGTCTTACCTCATGTACTAGGCCATCACCAGAGCATATAACAATACCATCCCAGTCTTCTGTCTTTAAATTGATGGCTATCTGCTGGGCATGGCCTGCATATTCTATAATAACATGATAAATAATTATTCAATCATTAAGTGAAATAATATATATATGATACAATAGATAGAAAAGAAAGAAATCTTTTGTTTTATTTCTACAAATGTCACAATAGGTCTAACCAAATGTATCACTGAAGTGCAGCTGGAAGTAGGAAGGTCGTGTGGGAGATGTTCTCCGTTTTGTCAAGATACATCATATTCCAGTGAAAGTTCTCTTCAGTTTGAGCTTATATTTCAGATTTTCAAAGCTTTATTTCTGCCTCAAAAAGTGACCTTTTGATTCGAATATTTTTTTTAATAGATCTTGATTTCAAAATTAAACATTCAAATCCAATAACAAATTTGATTTTCAAATGATCAAATCATTAGAAAGAATGCTAAAAACACTTCAAAATTCATTTGAATTTTATAAATTGTCATTTCAAACTTTCAATGTTTTAAGTCATCTTCCAACAGACATGTAGGTAGTATCATGAAATAATGAAAATTCTACTGGGCTATCTCCCTCTTGTGAGCATGAGCTCTAGCTATTAGACGGAATGAAAGTCTGAATTATACCTGTGATAAGGACAGTAAAATCAATAGCAGCATCTCTGAGCATGGGAGCAACATGATTGTTGAATATTTTGAGACTCTTTCCTGATCCACTGCATGGATTGACCAACACAAGAAGTTTACGCTTTGGTGGTAGACTTTTATCTGAAGCAATGCAATAATTCAATCATGATATCAATAAATAACTTTGAAACAGAGAGACAAACAGACTGACAGACAAATATACTGAATACAATGCCCCTCATGTAGCATTCTTACCCAAGGGACAAAGCGAGCTTCCAGATCACCTCTATGATCATGACACGCTTCACAGACAAATTTTTAATGATTTCACAGATCACTCCTTATAACAACTTTTTTTAAACGTTTTCTGTTTTAATTTTTACACATAATTTGTCAGGTTGAAAGGTCACATTCCAAATCAACAGACAAATGATGAAACAGGCAAATAGCCCAAGCAACTGAGAGGGGTTGGTTTTACAAAGCCTGAATTAAGCACTATCTACCGGATAAATCGATATCCAGCAGATAAATTCTAAATAAATCTTATGGAGTGGATATCTTTATCCAGTGAATAAGTTTATTCATGATTCGTACAACCGGCCCCAAATCGCAAAAAAAGGAAAAAATCAGGTTAAAAAAAAATTTGTTTTGGATAAATATATATGTTGGTAAAATAATGTGTTGTTTGCTGATTTTTTCCTACCATTTCTTTGTGACTAAGATTGATGCTCTATTAATCATTCAAGGCATATCTAATGGACAGGGACATTGAACATAGCACGCAAAAATTGGAAGATGATGAAAGGAGGGGTCAATATTTGATAGTTGAAGCGTGACCTCTATAGTTACAATGTTTTACAACCTAGTCACTACAATAAGAAACAAGTAAACATTAAAAAAGAAATAACGGTTCAAAATAACCAATTACCTTTAATTGTGTCAAAATCAAAGTCAGAATCTCGAATCAGCCAAGAAATGGTTTTCGCCCAAAGTTCCGCGTTTCCAATATTGCCTTCGACATCCTTCCATCCGTCAACTTTGAAACAAATTTTATTACGAATTCTCCTTTTCCCTTTCAAAGGACATGTAAATATATGTAGGTAAGCATTTGTATCTCCTTGGGTATTTTTCTTGAATACTTTTGCACCATAGATATCGTTCAAGTTGATCGAAAACAACGGTAACGTTCGTTTTCGGCAGCAAGAGTGATTTGACGTTTGTTGGTACACAAGTGTACTGCTAGTAAGTCGAACTTCAAAAAGCTCTTTACCAGGCAAAAGTCGAAAACAGCTTTGCAACAGCACTGATTTGGCCATATTGATAATAACTAGCTTTGAATTCCATGAGGTTATTACGCCGTAAAAATCAACTCAGTCACCTAGCTTGTTGTGCACCTTGCGTATTGACTCGAAACGTGCGGGTTTAAACGGGAAGATTACGGGAAACTCACCAGACCCCTCAGTTCTGGTTTCTCTCAGGGAGCCCACAGCACCAAACCATTTTTGGTTAAATATTGGCAAAAACAAAAACTGTCGATAAATATTACACTGGCACCAAGGATATAAAAAAAAAAACAGTGCCTAAGGTAAGTTCTTCATGTATGTATTGATTATAATGTCATGACATCTATGTCATGTTACAGGGAGTTGTAGTCAAGTAGTCATTCATTTTTACGTCACTTTTGCATTATATTATTCATTTTCTCCTTTTTTATATTTCATTTCCACAGTTATTGGAATGACTCACTATAAAGCATGATCATAAATACTATATATTTGTAATATTTAATATAAATTGATAATTAATATATTATTTGTTGTTTTTTTTGTTTTTTGCTTAATATAATATTTAATTTGGAATGTAATTTTTATCATAGTTCTGTACATCAAATATGAGTATCTTCAAAATATAATTTTCATATAATTTTCATCACAACTGTAAACAGTATTAACATCCTTAAAAAGTAATAATTCATCATCATCATCATCATCATCATTATTGTCAGTGTCATCACCATCAACATTGTCAACATCTCTACAATTTCAATATATTACTTTATATTATTCATTTATTACTATCATAACGCCTACTGCACATGATTCTTCCTAAACCTCTATGAATCTCCCCTTGGACAACAGAGTAAGGTATAAGTTCTCCATCAACAGCAATTGTCCCTTGTTGTGATAGGTCTGGTTCTAGCCTAAATGCTTTTGCCTGGATATACACACACTCTGTTGAATCTAAATGTCCACCAGTCTCCATTTCATTAAATAATGACAGCAAACGCAATTTGGACACACCTGCTTTAAGGTATGCAATATGTAATATGCCGTCACCAAACTTAGCTGAAGGAGATACAAATAAGTCTGGTCCAAGATGGGAAAGCATGGTTGAACAGCCAAGGATAAACTCTCCTTCTACAGTCTTCCAGTTTGAAGGTACTTTCTTATTCAAGGGAGAAAGAAATAGTGTCTGTGGACCTTCATAATGTTTTGGTGAAGTTATATCATTTAATGATGAACATGCAGTGTTAGCAATTCCTACATTCTCAAGGCTTGTCAAACTCTGAAACTTCTCTTCTGGAATGGGCCTGTTTCCAGGAAAGAAAAATCCATTTGGACTATCAGGAAAAGAATAGAAATTTGAATGATCATTAACATCATCTCGATATTCCTCTTTTGGTATATTCACACTTGTGCTACTTTGTAAAACACTATTACTATCGTCACCATTATCATCTGGAAGGTATGAGATTCTACCCTTGTAAAGACGTAGTCCAAAAATTCTTATAACAGCACCAACAGTAAATCTAGCATTTCCAAGATATCTATATTTCTCAGATTCAATATCCACATCAGACATTATACCCCAAGTAAGAGAAAGAAATGAGAAGATTTTCTGACTTGGTGTTTCTATTGTGCAGATGTCTAAGTCGAGTGTTTGTCCACGGATGACTGCATAGATAGCAGCTGTCAGATCAAATGGTTCCCTGAAACAAGAATTTAACACTGTCAATGATTTGTTTTGGTTTGGCTGATGATAACTAACAATGTCATAATGGGAGGGACTCTTGAGTTTGGTTGGAGCTGTTGAGCATAATTTTAGAAGCTGTATATACACTCAAACATACTTTTCAATCAATCAATCAATCAATCAATCAATCAATCAATCAATCAATCAATCAATCAATCAATCAATCAATCAATCAATCAATCAATCAATCCATAAGATTAGTCAATCATTATTGGTCTGTCAATCAAAAAAGAAATCTAAGGTTGGTAGAGTGATATTTTACCTACCTAGAGGCATACAGTGCAGAGTAACATAGAGCATTCCCAGATCCAGTAGGTATTACACCAAGTGGCATTTTAATAGCTGTCTTCCAATCAGACCTTTTCATTAGACCATTGATCAACTGAAATTATTAAAACAAAATCAATATACTGACACAATTTTTGAATTTCTACAAAAAATTCTATTCCACATAGTCACAAATAGATTTATATTTGGAATTGTTGTAAAAAGTGGACAAGATTATTATTATATACAATTATTTTTGCAGTGTAAACCAAAAGTAAGACAGCAATATGCAGTAATAATTTGTTCATTACTAAACTATTATGAAGTTGCATATTCTGTTAGATATATCATGACATTTTAGTGGTGCAATTTGCACTTGGCATCCTCTACAACAGTTTTTATAAATGAGTGTATAAAAATAGTTATGAGCTGTAGAAACATTACAGATTATCACCATTATTTAATTGTGGATATTAAATGGCTGCTTGGGGATGTCAAGCTTTGTGTCAAAATGATATCTCATGAGTGAGTGCAATGTTCTATCATAATTTGTTTCTTTTTATTTTACAGACATCAATGATTTAATACACAATCTTAATAATGTACTTATAATGAAGTACTGTATGTCGAGGCAAACCTCATATACTAATCCATCTCCAGAACATATCACAATGCCATCCCAGTCTTTTATATTAAGTTCCATTGCAACTTTTTCTGCATGACCTGCATATTCTACAACCAAAAGCATAACAATGTCATTGTAATTTATATATAGAGTACCATATAATATCAAGAAATACAAGTCTTAAATTCAAAGCAGTTTGACAGAATTACCTGTAATAAATAAAGTATAATCTATGGCAGCATCGGTGAACATCTGAGCAACATGATTATTGAATATTTTGAGACTCTTTCCTGATCCACTAAATGGATTCACAAATGCAAGAATCTTGCGACGAGCTGGCAGCTTTATATCTATGGACAGATAACAGTTAAATAACTTTCAACTTTTAATTTCATGTGTCATTTGTGTAAAAACAAAATTAATATCTAAATAAACAAACTATTTCATTGGGGAACCATAATGGTCCAAAGAGAAACACCTGAGGAACACCTCTGATCTTTGACCAGTCCAATTTTATACTGATGAAATCCGATCAAATATAGTTTACGCAATCAAAATCAAAATCGTTACACATGACTAAAACACTTAACAACTCGCTTGTGATTGACATCTTAATACCGTTTATCGTGTTTATATCTACATCAGGATCTTGAGACAACCAAAGTATAGTTTTAACCCAGCGCTCAGCAAGACGTAGGTTGGCGTCCAAGTCGTCCCATCCTCCAAACTTGAAGCGAATTTTATCGCAAATTCTTCTATTTCCTTTCACAGGACAAGCAAATATATGAAAATAGGCATTTAGATCGTCTTTGACATTTCTTCTAAACACTTTAGCTCCGTAAATATCTTCTAAGTTGACTGAAAATATTGGTAATTTTCTAGGATTACAGGAAGTGTTCGATGTTTGTTGGTAGACTAATGTTTTTCGCGTCAGTCGAACTTCAAACAGCTTTTTACTCGGTAAGAGTTGAAAACAGCTTTGAAGGATCACTGAGTCAACCATGGTAGACTCCTTTTGTTGTTAAGTGAGCAATTCTGAAAGATTACTCTTTTGTAAAATTGCTTTTTGTGTTCAATAACTCGTGACCATCATGTCACCGGTGTAAAACCACGGGTCATCTGCGGGATGATAACAGTAGCTTCTAGTTCTCTCCGCGTCCAAATTTTCGCCGCGAGGAACTAGGAACTTGTACAATTTCAAAATGTCGGACAAAGTTGTCAACTTGAGCTCAACCAATTTCACACGATTTTTGGAGTGGTCGTGCTCTGTAGCTGCTTTTTCATGTGCTGGATATCTCGTCTTCAAGTATTTTAAGAGTATACTAAAGTCTCCAGAGAGATCTAAACGGGAAAAGGTTATTTCTGAGGTGTTATTTTTCCCTGACAAGAAAATCGCTTGCAGGAACTTCCTAGAAGGCTTCGGCTGCAACCGTGTGAATTGTGCTTATGCTCACGAAGAAACCTCGTTGAGTAAGTTTATCAAAGTAATATCAAAAGCAGAACGAACCCTAGATGTTTGTGTTTTTACTATCAACTGTCACGAACTTGCAAACGCTGTTGTAGAACTGCATCGCAAAGGCGTCGTGGTTAGAGTTTTGACCGATGATGAACTGATGGGATCGACAGGATCTCAAATACAGAAATTTCGCGAAGAAGGTATCCGGGTCCGACATGATCTTTCGTCGTTTCTTATGCATCATAAATTCGTGGTTATTGATGATAGTGTTCTTGTTAACGGGTCGTTTAATTGGACAAGACAAGCAGTGACTGGCAACAGAGAGAACGTTGTGATTACCAATGATTTGCAGTTAATCAGGACGTTCAAAAATGAGTTTGAACGGTTGTGGATTGAGTATGATCCTTCAAAAAGAACTTTATAATAGTTAAGTCCACAAGAATCAGTATTGATGAGCAAATGAATGTTTTAATTAGAGTGCAAACACTAAATCCGTGAAATACAATTTAGTAGAGTGCAAACAAAAGAAAACAATACATTAGCATAAAATAGCACTATTTAGTGTTATTTATGTTGCTAAATTTTAGTGCATGCACTCTATTACTAAATATTTTAGTACTGATTAGAGAAACGGAAACAACAGACAATGAAATATTTAGTTTTTGTATTTCACAGATATAACATTTGCACTCTATATGCATTTATCTCTATTACTTTTCAAAGCTTGTTATCATAATTTATTTCATGTTCCATAACCTTTAGAATTCTAAGGAAATTGCTTTTCTCAAGGAGAACAACAACAACTTCTACTAATTTCTACTTAATTTTTTAAATAAAGATGATATTATTCAATCTAAAATCACTGACCATCAATTCTTTTCTGTCTAGTGTTCTTCAGAATTATGAAATTTGCTATCACAATCCACCCCAAAAATATGTTGTGAAATTGTTTATTCTTAAAATAAGCTCTAATTTGTAATTTATTATTATGTATGATTGTATCAGTGTATATAGCTTGCATTTCTTCAATTTTTTAAGCACATAGAGCATGTGTAGCCTCCGTTGCAGACGTCTTATGTGGTTCACCGAAAGAAAAGTGGTGTGGGAGCTTTTCCTTCAGCGAACTACATAAGACGTCTGCAACGGAGGCTAGAGCATGTGGCCATATTGTTTGTTTTCCATGCCAGAAATGTTTAACATTTACAGATCAATCAAATTCAATCTAATATTCGACTACTCCAATTTGAACAAAAGTGATCAAACACTGATGTGATGATCAGTTACAAGAAATTCACTTAAATAAGAGTGAACTTCCAGAAACAGTTGCATCAGAGACTAGATTGATTGTAATGGAAACAATAACTGTCAACATATAATATAGAAAATCTTTCTATTATTATAATTAATTCTGTACGCTTTGAAAGTGATTCTTTTATTACGTCAATAAGTGGTAGTATATTCTATTATTTAGAAAAAATTCAAAGTACAGTGGTACCACTACCAAGCAATCACCCATTAAGCGGTTACCCTCTATTAATAGGTGGACACAATATAAAGTCTCTGATTTTTTCTCAATAAATTTTTGATCCCTCTACTAAGTGGCCACCTCTGTCAAATGGCTGACAGTCACCTTTTGGTGGTCCAAAAATTTGTTTCCTATTATTCTCAACCTTCACTGAGCAGGCATCAAATAGTAATAACTGAGAATAATAATAAAAAATTTCTAGATTAATCTTAATACAGTTTTGGTTAAGTGATGACAAATAAAGTGCTGAAAATAGAAAAATTATGGCTAATGAATTGACTGTGCTGCCATTTTGGAAAGTCTGAGGGTGACCCCTACATAAAACTGTAAGTACAATTTATATTGAGTTCTAGTATACCCTTCTACTTTGCTACATTTACATATAAATCCATTTTCATTCCACACTAAGGAATTATTTCGTTCTTTTTCCAAGAAAATCTCTGATGAGAGCAATCTTTGTACAAATTATTGACACATTTATTGTCATTTTGAGATAACAGTAAGGACATTGACTGTTGAAATAGGCTCCTCCATCCTAGCAGCTGGCTTGATTCCTAAGCTTTTATGGTCGGTGGTCAGTTTTTGGTTTTAATTCAATCTTTGGTAGCCTAGATCCTTTTGTTTCTTGACTTTCCATTCCACAGCAAAGAATCCCACAGTACCAAACAAAGACATTATGACCTGTAAATAATAAATTTTTTTGTTGATGTATCTCACTTGAGAGAATCTACCGACACAAAAACTTTGTAATGTCGTCACATATTGCATACAAATCACATGATCTGAAATGTTTAACACATTACGTTCAATGAAAAAGGCAACATTTTCAAAAATCATAACTGAGCAATCTCAGTTATTTGCTATTACCAGTAATAAAGTTTGGATGAAAAACAGCATTTTTCAAAACCCAAACAAGGGGAAATACTGGTTCAGATAGTGCTCAAACCTGGGACTGCCTGGTTATGAAATCAAGGTCATTATTGTCTATGCATGAGCAAAAATGTAATTTTTTCAATTGCTCGGAAGTGACTTGAATATAGACCTGTAGACTAGTTTCAAGCAAGAAAATTGCTAACAATGATAAGTCAACCTACTTTGTCACTTTGTCAATTCAACCACTCACAAGTTAATGTTAAAAAAATCATAAATACTTAATGAGGGAGAGAAATATACAAAAAAATAGTGGACCAAGTTTTTAAATCAGCAAGAGATTTCGTTCTGATTTGCATACAACTTTAACTTGAATTTTCTCCAAAATAGAATAATATTTGTTGTCGGTTGTTGTTGAATATTTCAGCTGAATATGATTTAGGAAATGATTATTTTTAAAGCAATATAAAATATTTGAAACTGAACTTTATGAGGTTTAAACGGCTTGCCTGCGGCTTGCCATTTTAAACCCTCGTAAACTAATCAGCTACTCATATTTTATATATTATATATTTAATGCATTTAAAATATCAATGTCAGAGTGTATACCATACCATGATCAGTAACTGCCACTGTAATTGTATTTCTTGACTGTAGAAAAATGCTATTGCAGCAAACAGTGACTGAAATATCAAAATAATTTTCTCAAATTAAAAATAAATAAATAATAATAGTAATAATAATAATAATAATAATAATAATAATAATAATAATAATAATAATAATAATAATAATAATAATAATAATAATAATAATAATAATAATAATAATGAAAACTTTATTTTGTTTTTCCATTTACAATTGTAAATCTCACTTGTTAAAGGTAATTTACAATTTGCTACTTGAATCGCTTACAAATACACAATAAAAACACAACACTAATAAACATCATTATTTACAACAAAAACATTTAGAAGTTAAAATCTCATTAAGTCAGGGTTATCCCAGACTTTATTACGGCAGCAAAAAATGTAATAGGTTGATCGAATTGCAATACTCATCATTTTCGTTATTACATATTTTTGTTGTTTACTATCAAAATCTAAACTTTCTAGAAAATCAACAAATGTAGAACAATCATCAGAAAATACTCCAAGGGAGCTAATTGAAAGATTAATAAATTTAGCTTGTTGGTAATCACTACTTAAATCATTCATTAGATTTCTATATTTTTTCCTTTTTCGTTCAGCATTGTTTTTAAGGTTAGATTCAAATCCAACTGTAAGTTCCAGTACATAAAGTGTTTCAGGCGTTTTCAAAATCAAATCAGGACGATAACTTTCTCCAGTTATAATTGAGGGGCTATTATAATCATCAAGGTCGACATATAGTGCAATGTTGTCAAGAGGCTTTAGTGATGATGCGATGAGGTTTAGGACGGAATTGTGGCGCCATGTAAAGCGATCAAGGTAGTGTTGACATCCACTGACAACGTGGAGAAGAGATTCAGGAGAAAGACAAAATGAACAATCGGGGGAAGAAGAGATACCCCATTTTGCAAGGTTTTTTCTTGTTGGAAGAGTGTTATTTATGTAGCGAATGGTAAAGTTGTATATATTCTTGGGAAGGTTAGATTGCATAGATGACCATAAGCCATTTAATTTTGATAGGGAGTATTTGGTGACATTAATGAAGAAGAAACCTTGAGATATCAAGTCATTATCTAATTTATGTTCTTGTTCTGAATGGAAAGTCTTAATCACTTCTTTAGTTGTTTTAAAAATATCGTACTGGATGTTGGTGTGTTCATTTGTGGATTTCCAAAGATGTCGTATGTCAGCATTTTTTGAGGTTTTCAAGGCCTTGCGAAGTACTGTTTGACATTGAGTGAATTTTACGGAAGGTGGGCATATGTTTAAACCAAATTTAGAACAGGGAAGAAATACATTACTGAGAGTTCCAGATACGGGAATATCTAACCACTTGCGTATAAAGTGAGATACGATGTTGTCAATGTTAATAATAATAATAATAATAATAATAATAATAATAATAATAATAATAATAATAATAATAATAATAATAATAATAATAATAATAATAATAATAAAAGGTTATGCAGCTGGGGGAAAGTGGAGAGACTATGACAACATACCTGCATAAACTTGAAAAGAGCAAAAGCTGGGGCACTGTCCTCTGCATATGCATATCCAAGAATAGAATATATCTGAAATAATAGCATTCATTTGTCAAATGAATATTAAGGGAAAATGGTGACTACATCATGGACGAGACATTAAGACCCATTCCACAATATGCCAGATAAATTGGTTATGGTAATTTTTACACATAAACCGCCAAAACGTGGTTGTATGCAAACAAAGCTCAGCTCACACTGCATTTATTAATTTATAGTAAGGATACCCTTGACATATTTTACAGGAATATAACATATTTAGCTGTACCTGTGTGTTGTAACAACTGTCTCCTAAACCAAGAAGGAATGAACAGACCAAAGCCATGTACACACTGAAACAAACAATGTTTTAAAATATAGCACTCAAAATGCATAGAATCTATTTTATACAAGTCTGACACTGTCAGCATCATATTGTAACATTTTGATCATAACAATATATAATGTAAACATTGAAATAAACCCACAATTAATCGCAACATGTTTCAAAATATTAATGTGCTCAAAAGACATCTGATCTATATAGAATCGATTTTTGTTATGAGTGTCAAACAGCACTGTATTGTAACATTTTTATTAAAACAACAGTAAAAATTATATTTCTATGAAAACAGTAGCCTGATTTTCAGACGGGGCCTGGGGCCTGGGCCCATCTGAAAATCAGGCTATGAAAACAGTTGATGCATTGACCAACATATCATTATCATAACCCTTCAGTTTTCCACTCATGTGAAAATGGCACAAATAATATGTTTTCATACTTGGGTGTTATGTAGCCATCGTCAGTGTTTTTCCTCATGGGAGAGACTGATGGTATGTTGATAAATATCATGATGAAGGCTATCCAGTGCACTAGCATGCCAAGAAGAACAATAGGATCACGACCAAACTTGTTGGTTCTTTTACCAAATATACCAAATACCAGACCACCTAATACAAACAGTAATTAAAGTTCCAAGGTTTAGATATTGTTGCAAATTCATCATGATAATAATGATGACCATCATAATAATTGAGATGATAATGATGATGATGATGACGATGATGAGAATAAGATTATAATATTGGAGATGATAATGATGATGGTAGTGATGAGAGCCCATGGCCATGATGAAATAACATTAAAAATATAAAAGAACTAAGCTGAGATGAACTTAATGATAATGATGATTTTAATTGATAAAAAAGACAACATACCAAGAATCTCCCCCACACCAATTATCGCTCCAGAAAGACCAATCATCTTTTGTGAATCTTTGATCTTATGTGTATTGCCTATAAGAACACATTATCACATAAAACACAACATTAAATCAGAGGTTATTACAGTTTAGAGGATTCTCTACATGTAAGAATCAATGGTCTGGTGCCTAGAGGTTAACCTGGGGTCTTACAATTATGAGTGGTTGGTTTCCTTGGCTGTGAGCAGTAGCACAACAAGCCTCAGCTTATCAGGAACCTCTCTTCAACCCATCTGTACCAATGAGTTCAATCATACTTTGAAATAAGAAATGACTATACAGTGACTTACCTACTGAAGTACCATAGACACCACTGAAGAACGTCAACTCAATGCCTGGTGAACGAGAAAGATTTTAAACTGATTGAGACAAAAGTCAACAAAGAACAGAAAAAACGTTTTACTGATTATATATTTTACACCTATCCATTACTTCATTTGTACATTATTTCGATATATCTTAATTGACAATATTATGTTGTTAACTTTTTTTTTTTCTTCTTGTTTTCAAACATGTTTATACTAAATTTTCTTTTTCCAATATTTACAACTTGGTTTACCCTTTTATTTGTTTACCTGTATATGCAAAACAAAGACTAAGCAGCAGCATGTCTCTTGTAAAGAAGAGTTTGAATGAGTTTTCTGGAAATAAAAAACAGCACTTGATTTTAAAACTGTAGTTAATCATAGATCACTAAGTGTAATCTCATTTTTGATCAACCAATCATTTAATAAATTAATCATCCAATGTTTCAACTTGCCAACAACTAAATCAATTAACCAACCAACCAAAACAAGACCAACCAGCCTTCCCACCAAAGTCTTCCCTGTTAAATATAAGTTACATTAAAACTAAAAATAATTGCAGTAATTAAATAAACTTAATATACAAATTGCATCAACTCACTCAAAGCTTCAAGAGGACCTGTCTTTTTAGGTGGACTTGGTCTGCAAAAACAAGTGAATAGAAAAATTCAAGATCTGGGATATTGAAGACTTGGGGGATAAATAGCTGCATTCATTCTACATATATCTAGCCCATCTAACCCAGGAATATCACTCTGACATCGGCCTGAAGATAACAATTATTTTCAAACTTCTACTCTATCATCTTATAGCCAAATGAAAAACTGTGTTGCAATAACATTTCATGTAAAAAGATGCTCTTCTGTCTGCAGTCACTGTCAATAATATTTAGTAGTTTTCAATGTTAATTATGTCATTAAAAATAGCTCTAGGTTTACTACCTTGATTTGGTACCAAAAGGTTCAACCTCTTCTGACGAAACCTAAAAACATAATTAATATCAAGAAGAATGCTCTGACTGGAAACTTGTTTGACTTCTTGGATTTCGTGAAATGATGACTATGACTAATTGAATGAATGAATGAATGAATGAATGAATGAATGAATGAATGAATGAATGAATGAATGAATGAATGAATGAATGAATGAATGAATAAATGAATGAATGAATGAATGAATGAATGAATGAATGAATGAATGAATGAATGAATGCATGGATGAATGAATGTATGGATGAATGAATGAATGAATGAATGAATGAATGAATGAATGAATGAATGAATGAATGAATGAATGAATGAATGAATGAATGAATGAATGAATGAATGAATGAATGAATGAATGCATGGATGAATGACAAATGTGAAATAAAAAATAATAAAAAATAGTTTCCACACCTTCTCTACTTTGGAAGGAGCCCTTCTCAACAGAACTAATAGTAAAATACCAATACTGCAGACAACAGAGAACACAATGAACACCATCTGTTGCTTTGCTTTAGATATGGTTTTACTTCCTCCAAACTCAATAAACACAAAGATATTTCCAAACAGTAAGCTGCAAGAGAAGAACCAACATGACTATCAAAAATCTACATTACTGCTTGATGTGATCTTATTGTCATCATCATCATCATCATCATCACACTGTTATCATCAACACTAGGCACATTGGCATCACTACCATCACCTTTACAATCATAATCAAGACTGTTATCATCAACAATACACACATTACAATCACTATACCTTCATCATCTTTACAATCATCATCATCATAATCATCAACACAATATTACCATCATTACTAGGCACATTGGCATCACTGCCATCATCATCTTTGCAATCATCATCATCATAATCATCAATACAATATTACCATCATTACTAGGCACATTGGCATCACTGCCATCATCATCTTTACAATCATCATCATAATCAACACTGTTATTATCTTCACTATGCATATTGTTATCAGCATCATTATCCCTGTCATTTTTGTCAGGATCATAGTCAACATCATCATCATCATCACCATCAACACTGTTGTTATCTTCACTATGTATATTGTTATCAGCATCATTATCCCTGTCATTTTTGTCAGGATCATAGTCAACATCATCATCATCATCATCATCAACACTGTTGTTATCTTTGCTATGCATATTGTTATCAGCATCATTATCCCTGTCATTTTTGTCAGGATCATAGTCAACATCATCATCATCATCATCATCAACACTGTTGTTATCTTCACTATGCATATTGTTATCAGCATCATTATCCCTGTCATTTTTGTCAGGATCATAGTCAACATCATCATCATCATCATCATCAACACTGTTGTTATCTTCACTATGTATATTGTTATCAGCATCATTATCCCTGTCATTTTTGTCAGGATCATAGTCAACATCATCATCATCATCATCATCAACACTGTTGTTATCTTCACTATGTATATTGTTATCAGCATCATTATCCCTGTCATTTTTGTCAGGATCATAGTCAACATCATCATCATCATCAACACTGTTGTTATCTTCACTATGCATATTGTTATCAGCATCATTATCCATGTCATTTTTGTCAGGATCATAGTCAACATCATCATCATCATCATCATCAACACTGTTATTATCTTCACTATGTATATTGTTATCAGCATCATTATCCGTGTCATTTTTGTCAGGATCATAGTCAACATCATCATAATCAACACTGTTATTATCTTCACTATGTATATTGTTATCAGCATCATTATCCCTGTCATTTTTGTCAGGATCATAGTCAACATCATCATCATCAACACTGTTATTATCTTCACTATGTATATTGTTATCAGCATCATTATCCCTGTCATCAGGATCATAGTCAACATCATCATTTTTACCTGCATTGCAATAATGCCCAAAAGATGCCACTATTTCTTGACATTGTTTCCGAGTCAGAATTGAGAGTCAAAAAGGTCCCCTGCCCTGTCCATATGACTGAAAACAGAAAAAATGGAGACAGAGAATTACAAAGCCAATAAACAATGATTATTGATCGTAAAATGATTGACCTAACAATGAAATCTTTCTTCAGTCATCATTGTCACCTTTATTATTATTATAGACAATGACCAGTTTTTTCTTAGGTTTTTGTTGGAGAATGTTTAATAATAAGTCATTTTTTTTTCAAGCAATGTACAACATCAACAACAACATTTATTAATTTTTCACAAATTGATTTCTTTACATTTATATTCACTGCCGCAGTTAGCTTAAGGCTATTCTAGGCAGGCAGTGAAGATCATACTATCATCATCAGTACTATAATTATTAATTAATCCTTACTGCTTGCTCCAAGTCCAATCAGAACAGAAGCTGGGTATAACAGATATGTGTAAGGCTTGATAAGAGATAAAATAAACAACCTAGATAGAATTGAAATAGAGAATATGAGAAAAATATCATGCCCTTGGCGGGATTTGAACCCAAATCTTTGGTATTTTAGTCCGATGTATTAACCAATACACCACAAGACCAACTACGCTGGCAACGTAGCTGGAATATGAAGTATAGGACAACCATGAGGATCCCAGAGCAATATTCTTTTACTAAAACTAAAAAGATAGATATGAATAATTCCTCACTTTGATGAAAAATCTAACATCTGTTGAATAAATAAAATTGTCTGAAACATTGCTAAAATATTTCCATCCAATAAATAAAGCCTGGCTGGTATTTCTAGTGAATTTTAATTGTCATTATATTTTGTTTTCATAGGAATATTGGATTCTTAGAAATAATCCATGCTCTTAGTAATAAATTCTTTTAAGAATTTTAAGAATTTGAATTTTAAGAATTTAAAGAATTTAAAGAATTTAATCATTGAAAAAAGTGAATACAATCACAATTGAATTTGACATGCACTTGGAGATATACTTACAGATAACATATCCCACCACAGAACATAGACACCCTTGGACCAAATACACCCACAAAAGATGGCGCCAACCAGTTGGAGAAGGTGAACACAGAATATACTATTCCAAGACTAAACAAACACAAAACAATACTGTCAATGCTATAATGTTAAACTGATTCAGTTGAGCTGTGCAATTGGTATAAAAGGGAAGAGTGATGTGGGTGGAAAAAACTCATTTTGAAAAAGAGAGATAAACTAGCTCATGCAAAAAAGAAACAAAACCAATCTTTTGACAATGAAAAATTATCTTCAACAAATGGAAAAAAAATGTCAAAAAGAAAGTGATATTTTCAAACTGGTTGACAGTTCTTACCTGACATAACCATCACCTGGAAGTAAACAAAATAATGATTATAAAATAAACAATAAATACCAATAATTAACTCGTCATTATATCACATTGGCTATTGATTGTTAATGGTTTTGATTAACTACTAGACATAGGGCTATATGTGTAATATATACAATCTAAGTGGCTGATCTGTATCCATGGGATATACAATTGTCACATGCAGATCGGCATCAAATTATATTACTTATGAAACTCCTAACATAGTAGAAGTGTTTTGTGAAATAAAATTGAAAATATCTTCATTTAATTTTGAGAAAATCATGGTTAAACTTGCAAATCAGGACGAATCTGTATCTGATTTACAGATGCCTTCATGGGTCATTATTTTTGTTGTTTTTGCCTTATTTGAATTATTAATACAAAAACGAAATAGATATACTTTCTAGTGTGTATATTTTTCATATTTAGAGGCTTCCTAAACTCTGTAACCCAAGTTAACAACAGTAAACTATAACTATAATCATCATTAACTTCTATGTCAACATTTCATTTCATTCAATGCCGTCACTATCATTAAAGTTTATGTATGTCCATTTTATCAACATCATCATCACAATCATCATCATCATCACCATCGCGTCATTGAATTACATCCTGTTCACCTGTGTGAGAGCTATTTGGATTATTGGCTTTCATTTGCTGTAGGACATATGGCTGTATATACAGAAAAGAAAACAAATGAACATTGGTTAAATATACTTCCTATCTAGTATGTGTTATTATTAAATATATTTTTTTTATCCTTCAAGTATAGGATACTATAGTCGGCGAACTTATGAACTTTAATAGCGTATTTGTTCATCCATGTTTGTTAGTCTAATATATCCTTTTTTGCTCTAGTTTATCAAGGGAAATTTTTAAGAGCACTCCACGTATTAAATGACAAAAAAAAAATAAAATAGAAAACAACATGACAAGCTAAGGAAAAATAACAGATATAAGATATAAAAAACTCTTCTAGATTAAGCTTAATACTAAGTTTATTTCTAAAACCACAATCTTGATCGATTAATTTTAAAAAAATGTCATATCATATAAAGATTACTTCACACAAGCTAAGCAACCATTGCTTCGAGACAAAACGCGTGCCTGAAAAATGACTAAATTTTAGGTAAATACACTAAAAACACACAAATGATTCAAGACATAGATACTACAAAGTCTTACCTCTATTATGGAAGTAGTTTGGAAGGCTGTGAAGATGAACATAAAAGCTAAACCTAGCAAAAACACGTTCCATGTTCGAACATCTAAACCGTCCGCCATTTTGAAAGCCTCTTTTAATTTTCCTGTTTTCCTCTGGTAAGACTTAATAGGGGAGGGTGGGGAGATGTAGTTTCCTAACTCTGACAAAAATGCATTATACGGCTAAATTTTTACAAAATTTCTCTTTCACATATGCAATGATTTTTTTAAAGAGTACGGCAAATGTTTTTAGGTGAATAAATAAATTTAGTAATCATCTATTGATTATTCCAGTATATTTTCACTATCCCCTCCCTAAGCAGATTGTCTGGAAAAACAATCACATGACGGTCATCAGTTTTAGAAACCCAGGAAGCCCGACAAACAAAACAAATTAGGAAGTTTTCATCCGCTTGTTCAAATTTTACTTCTTTATTTATAAAAAAGACTCGCTCATTCACTTATTTTCACTTATAGGTTCATCAGCTTATTCATTCAAAGTGAAGCAGTGATGGGTAAGCCCGCGTTGACAGTTTGATTTTGGCACACGGCATGGCATGCACTGATGAAATTTAATCAGATGCCGTGCAAAACTAGTGACGACTGACATGGTCCTGTCGGCAATTGAAAATTCTGGGTCTGCGGCCCTCGCGAAAGGTTATTTTATTTAATCCCCAGTGATTGGGTGGGCTGAGTGGATTGATTGCGGGGGTTTGGTGGAGAACATTTCTGTCTCCGCCATTCCCAGCGGATTCAGGAAACCGGCCTTTCAATCAATAATCAGGTCAGGGTAAAAATGATACATCATCCGGGATGCGCGGGTCCATGAATGAACTGAAAGATAGAACGAATGGATTGATAAATGGACAGCTGGATTGCAATGGACCAAGAGAATATATACTCTCTTGAATGGACAACACGAAGAAATCCATCCGAGTACAGAGCAACTAGACAGCGCTGGTCCACTAATAAAATGCAGCTCAGTCCATGACCGTCTTTAGGCACCGATCGGATAATGTTGTGCATGTACACACACAAACAAATCACGTGTTTGAGAGCTAGTAAAATCGAAGAACAACACAGCGTTAAAATAGCTAGCACAACTCCAAAGGAATTCAAAATATGCTTCATGTCAATTAATGAATAAGCAAAAATCATATTGAATAAATCTTGAATATCTTGAATAAGTGAATGAATGAGATACGAATGGACGGATGAATGAATGGACGAATACTATCGATAAAGTGACTACAGCTATATCTGGTATATAGCTTTTTCAATTATAGCTCCCATTCATCCATGCAGAACCGGTCACTGTAGTTGTAGTTTGATACCTATTTCGGTCTCATCGGCACGGCGTCTATTTCTCACAGTATTCTACCGTTATTGTTGAAAGAAAACCATTCAAATGTCATGTCAATCAAATCATAAGAGACCCTTTTCCGCCAGGACCCCCCGCACTCTGAAATCAGTGAGAGGTATGTTATGAACATTCTTTCGAGGTTAAATTAAATCGTCCGTAGCAGAACCTTGAAACTAATGTGCTACTTACGGGGGAGGTGGTTGAACTTCGAAAGTTACGAATAGACCATCGTTTAAAAAGACATTAAGAAAAACACGGAACTTAAAATGTCATGAACATGATATTTCACGCGGAGAAGAAAGCTTTTCTCTCATTGTTGTATTGAGTCTGCTCATTGAGAAAGTATTTTTCGTCTAAATGGGAAGAATCGTGGAAGTTTTTACATGTAAATAAAATAATGTAAAAAGTCACCCTACCCCACCATAGAAAGTGAGCATTTGAATCATTGACTACAGTTACTCATATCATTGTTACATAAGAAGGAAACTATAAAATTACAGCAAACTATTTTATTCCTCTACGATTCTACGACCTGTTTTTGCCTCGAGGTAGAAGTCTATTTTCATTGTATGCAAGCAGTTATGTCGAAATTTGCACAAACTGAACTGCTTCACCAACTGAACAAAAGTCGAAAGCAAAAACACGCATTAGAAAAATATCATGAGTTTATCGAACGGCAAGAACAGAGAAAACTCCGGGAATTTCATCGCGAAAAAGCAAAAATGCAGATGTTTCTTCAAGAAGTTCAACAATCGACTGGATCTTTACAAACAGCTTCCATAGCAGGAAAACTTGTCGACGAAAGAGATGTCGACTATCAGCGCAAACTTACAAGCTTTCGAAAATTGGCGGAACGAAAAGATGGACGTTCATATCAAGAAGATAGAAAGGAAGACGAATTGTCAACTTACTCAGATCCAAACGAGTATTTTGTCAGTCTACGAAGAGAAAAGTCTCAAAACTATGTAGCCTCTCAGATACAAGCTAAAGCGAAATCGCTCGGAGAACTTCAGAGCAAACGAGGGAGCCTCTCTTCCCATTACTCCAAACTTGCAGATACTCTCAATTCTAAAGTACGGGTTTACAAACCATTGTCCGTCAGACAATCAAGAGGCCTTGTTTTTCCACAATTTGATAATCTTGAAGGACAACTGAATTTTGGTTCTCTTTCGAAGCAAAGGAGATATAGTTTACCGGAGAGCAGAGCTCCACAGACTGGGATGACGACGCAAGTTCGCTTTCAGCATCGCGGGTCTTGTCCCTCCTAAACTACTGAAGGAAAATGAACACTTTTACACTGTATAAAAGACATCATCCATTTGAATCAGACATTAAAAAATAAGAGTAATATATAATGCGCGGAAAAACATTTTCCTCAAAAAGAAGTGTTGGACGCGTTCGTTTAAATTTCGCCAAAATTGAAATTGCAAAATTGGCGCAATATTTTCTTTTTCGCTTTCTTTCTCCGACACGCCAATTACATATTTGCAATATCATATATTTGGTACGAGACAAATAGTAATGAAAATTTATATATTAATGTCAACATTTATTAATTTTTAAGGAAGTGATTAGTACTACGACATTGATTCTAGCTAAGAAGTATATTTTTTAGAGAGAAACAATAAATGGAATAAACCTTTGTAGTGTTTTATTGTAATAGTTTCTATTTTTTATTAATTTCATGAATTTATTGATAAATATCCATATCAATCATTATTTAACAGCTGGTGTAAACCTATTTACGCATGACTGTATGTGCGAATTTGTAGTTTGTTTGCAGTGATTGTGTATTACCCGTTTGCTAATGCCTGCTAAGTTGCGTTTTGACGTTAAGTATGTTTGTTAGTTCGCTTTACTGTATGTTTGTTGTTTGTTTGTTTGTTTACATTTTTCTTTGTTCGTTTATTTGCTGGTTTGCTTTCTTAGCTGCTAGTTTGATTGATTATTTGTTTGTAAACAGACGCGAGCAGCGTTGACTTATATGATTCAGGTGTCCTATTTCGATAACCGCAGACCACCGCCAATGCAGACTACTGGCCACCCAAAAGCATTGCCAAAATCAAAACAACGACAAATTCAAAATTGTACATTTTTTTTCTTATTGCGTGTCACAGAATATAACTTTAAAATGGTATAAATAATATATTACAATATTACAATTTAATATTTCATTAAGTTTCTATAATTTTATCTTTTCCTACAATAACTTACTGCCATGAAAATGAAATAGATGTTGATTCACTAAGATTTGCTTTTCGCCTCGATAACGTCACGGCTTGGACAATAAACCTCACACAATGAACATTACTAGGAACTTCGAGACCACACACTCGGTACGAGTCCACAAATGCGCGTCCAACAAATACGTACGATTGACAGTTACCAATACCAACGTATACGTCACAGTAAGCTAAGTTCTCTGCGTCAGTTTTTATTGGACAATCCCACATCAAAGTGAGGCTGAGGTTGTTGGCATGTCTTCCTTCTACATTTTTCCAACTGACGTTTCGGTGTCTCAGGCTACTCACGGTTGGGATGGACTGTTTAAGTACTGCGGGGTCCAGGAACTGGGAAATTATAATGTGAATTAGATTTTGATAATGATCGTGATACTTCGATCTGCGCATTTTGATGGTCGTAACGATAATGATCATTATGATGAAGATGATCGTGATGATAACGATGACAATGCTGTTAATAATAACATGGTGTTGTTTTATTTTTACCTTGATTTCTCCGATATGGAGCTTGAATGGAGTACTTGCAAACCCTACAAATACAGCGATGCATGGTCAGTGAGCAACAACATCAAATAATGTACAAACAACAGCAGTGATTTGTCAATATGTTCAAGACCCACCTTGAACCTTGTCGCTTTCATCTGCTTGTCTTGCACAAACCACTCGGACCTCTTTTACTTTACATCCAACGAGATGACGTCCAGCTATCAAATAGTACCTAGAAAAAAATGCTTTATCAACAACAATATCATGATCACCTTGGGATGTATTTTTTTTTTGGAGGGGCATCCCTCCCTCAGGAATAACATAAGGGACGGGTAGTTTTCTAATCATTCCTCATTCATTATGGGTAAGGGATGATTGGTTTTCTAATCGTCCCTCTAATCGTACCTCATCGAATCAATAATGAATGAGGGATGATTAGAAACTAAACTTCGCTCTTGTTATTCATGAGAGTATATCCCTCATATGACATTCACAGGGACACTGGGTTAGAAAAAATCGACCCAGCTTGAAAGCGGTATAAATTGTAGCGCAGAGGTAAAAACTAGTAAAAAATACTAGGTAGGACTGCATCGGTGTTTCTAGAGAAACAGTTGTAAATGTAAAAATAAGTTGAACACCGTTGAATGGTAGTAGAGGTAACTGACGTTTCGGACGTTAGTCCTAGCTTCGTCGGAGTAATATGAAAAAAAGGGAAAAGTTGTATTTGCACTTTCTACAGCTGCTTACAAATGTGTGAAACACATTGTTGAGGTTTTCGTACAGAACATTACGAAACAGGTGTTACGCATGCACGTTTCAGTGATCTCGCCCAAGTACATAACTGTGCTGTCCTCCATATTTCGATTCAGTGTACACACCCCAACTAAAAAATAGTCTTATTTCCATTAAAGAAATCAGCTTACTCTAAAGAAATTTGTGGTAGCTGTACTAAAATAATAATATCATTTGATTTCAATCTCCTTTGTGAGGTTGAGATCAATTTTTCTCCATATACCTTGTACACCAGAGTTGTTCCTCATCTTCCACCTCAAACGATTTTTTTACAAGGCTATGGTTATTCTTGGTCAGTGGTGAATAGGCTTCAAAGTGTTCTTTACCAACGGGAGACACAAACACTGATGATGTCAGAACACGTGACGGACTCACCCCATACTTCTTTTTAAACATTTCATTCAACCTGGAATCATCTGAATTTGTCTGTGCATAGTCTGTTAAAGAAGGAGGTGAATGTTAAAGAAGTTGGCTTTTGTAATGGTGGCATTAGGGAGCTACTATTTTATCACAACAAGATAGGGGAATTGTACTTCTGTGTTCAAAAACCTAAAAGCGTAAATAATAAAGAGCAATGCTCAATTTGTGACCTGTGATATTGCATGATAAATTTTGCCTTCTTTACATAGATCTATTAGCCAATCGGCATTTGAGCTGCAGTATAAGCATTGTTCTGATTGGTCATAGATGAAAGCCAAAGAATGTAGCACTGTAAACGCCCAACTTGTTAAAATAAATTTGTGTTTTCACCCAAGTACCCTGTTTAAATAAAGATGCCATTAATTTATATGTCCATTCTTTCATAAGTAATGATTTGTTTCTCCATGATTTCTGTACCTTTTGGGTCTTTTGGTGCTGGACACAGTAGTATATATGTGGGTGTTCTGTCTGTGTGTAACTGAAGACCAACTTCAAAACAATTTGCTGGAGAGAGTTTGTAAGTGAATGATACCAGAACACCACTAGACAAAGTAAAGTCAGCTTCAAACAACCTGATGGGAGAAAGAGACATCATAGAATAGGTAAATAGAATAAAGATGAGACAGTATTGATTGTGGAAATGGTGACACATTTGATGATGATTATGGTGATAATGTTAATAGTGGTGATATTAATGGTAGTTTGTGAAGTGTTTCTGGTGTTTACAAATTATCACCATGTAGTGAAAGTGTTTTTTTGTTTCTTTTCTTTTTTTTTTTTGTTTTTGCTCCCAAAACTATGAACAATGAACTTATCACTCAAACTGCTTACTGTCTTATGGGATACAATGAAAACACTAGCAAACATTAATGTGTTCAAGTTTCTGTGTCTAGTGGAGATGACTTTGATAGAAATTAACAATGAAAGCAGTACAGAGCTTCACTCTGGCCTGGGACAAGCCAAACAAGAGTGGACAACTAAAAAGTCATCATGGCTGCAGTTGTCTTCATTGAGGGAGTAGAGTGTGTCTCTAACACGAAGTAGAACCAAGTACAATTAAAAGTGGAAATAATCTTTATATATTCTGCCTTGGAATATACCCGGGGGGGGGGGGGGGGGGGGGTACTACCCTATATCGACTATACGGGGATGATCCGCTGAACAGGGTATGGTTTTTCGACCTTGGTGTCATGAACAGGGTATCTAATTCTACTCTATTTCTGATTTAATCCAAACTTCCTGTCATATTCAGGGCCCAAAAATTGAGAGAAATTATTTTGCATTCAGGAAATCGGCAGGAATAAGATCCTTGACTAAAAAAAAAGATAAGAGCAGCACGTGCGTCTGAATTGATATATTTATACAAATCATATAATGTTCATATACAATTGTAATTTGTCATAAACAGGGTATGGAAAATAGGTATTTTTTGTCATAAACAGGGTAACCCCTACAGGATCCCAGCGGAACACCCCTACCCAAATCTGAAGGGTGTACCCCCCCCCCCCCCCCCCGGGGGAATATATACTATCAGGAACCATATTACGGTAACCATACTCAACTGGATAGTGTTTCTTGCCAATGCCCTACCTGACAACACCTTTTTCCTTCTGAGTAGTTTGACTTGTACGTCCTTGAACTAGTTGACATCCACCTCCATTGTAAGCATCGTCTAGACTATGTGCAACCTCACTGATGACAATACCACCTTTACCAAGGTTATAGAAGGCATTATTGAATGATGGTTGTGGCTGTTGACAGCTGAGATTGGTCCATGAATGATTCAGTGCAACCTAGTGAATCAATTTTTACAAAATTATAGTCAAGATTGTACAAAGCATGGCTTGTCAATAGCTGCAAATAGTGGAACTATCTCATGCAATGCCATAAAGGGTCTTTCTCCAAGATTTCAGATTACTGCGTAAGATGAGACTAGCTGTGTGTGTGTCTGATAAAGAGTGATAATAGAGTTAGTGAGCCTGAGTGAATCTGATACATACTCACAATCTACTAGCTAAGAAGAGTTTTCAATTATTTCCTGTATCTGGTTGCCAAACAACTGAAAATTGTCATTGTACCATTCAAATCTGTACTTGACCATTTAAACATCTAATTTTTGAATTAAAGAATGTGTGGCCAAAATATATATCTAGAAGCTTAGCCAATCAGGATGTATAATTTTATTGAATAATGTGTTTGATTGAAATGAAGAGTTCAGATTGGAATGGTACAAAGTTATTTATTAATTTATTAGCATAAAATTTCCTAATGATATACTGTTTGGCTAGGGTTATGATAAGGGTTGAAAATCTTATTGTATACAAGAATGTTCAAAAATTTCCTCCAAATATCCTGTTTTCCATTACCTTTCCATTGATAAACACCTTTTCACCATATCCCTGGCAGAGTGATGTAACAAAAGGTATACTCCTGACCATGGGATGGGTGGGGCAGTCTTTGCTAAGTAAAGACCAAAACTTGTTTTCATTGGCAGTAAAGTGTTCTACACCTTGTGTCTCCATGACCCAGCCTGGTGCAAAGATTGCAGCAGATAACTTCTCTTCTCTTGCAGCTTTTACAGCCTGAAAAATATGATATCCATTGTAATAATTTGGGTTCATTGAAATTAGTAGGGATAAATAATGGAACCTAATTGGGATGACCAAGAAAGATAACCATCCCCATCAGTGTTACAGTCATCATCTTCATCATCATCACCACCACCATCACCATTATCATCATCATCATCATCATCATCATCACCATCATCATTATCATCATCATCACCATCATCATCGTCATCATTGTTTTGTCATTATAATAGATGTCTCTATTGTTATTCCATTATTATCTTTGTCAACATCTTTGGCAAAAACAACAACAACCACACTGCCACCAACACTAAGGACAAATCACAATAAATAAAATAATGGTGAAAAACCATCATAATTATGATGAATCATTGAGAAACATAAGCTGATATAACTAAGATAAGTTACTGGCCTTTTCCTGCTTCACCATTTACAGATGATACAGGGAGCCCAAAAACAAAAATAGGCTACAAGGGAGACATTGGACCTACCAGTCTAGTCTTATATCCACCACCCTCGTAACAGCCTCGGCCAAAGACATCAACACCAACATACACATCTGCCTTAGGACGTTGATATGCAGCAGCGGCATGACCAGATAGCGACAATTGATGCAATGACCAGTTATAGTTGAGAAATATTCCATCACAGACATCAAAGAACTGACTGCAAAATAGTAAAATATAGTCATGATTGATCATTGCTTTATCATTACACTGTATTTTCCAATGTATAACTCAACTTTTTTCATCTAATTTCCATCCCAAACAGTCTACCTCAACTTATACATCGAGTCAAGAAAAAAAACTTGGCAGAAATTGCCCAAAACTGAAGAAAACTATTGAACCAATTATTTTGCTTCTAATTCAGACCATTTTTTGGGGGGTTGACTTATGCACCAGCAAATTTGGTAGAAAATGTTATGCTATTTTAAGTGGCCTGTTTTTATTGATATATGTTGTTGTAGAATAGGCCACTAGTAATAGCATCTTCTTCAGTCAACTAGGGATTTCAATAGAAGCCAGACCACCACTCATGCTCTTAAAATGTTTGTCAAGAATGCTCTAGCTTTGCTGGTTGAAGTATCCTAGTACATCCTAACATTTTTATTCATAACTTTAAGATATTACACTGGCAAATTCGTTATTTTGATTCTTAGAAATCAATATGAACATGACTCTATCATCATCATCATCATGATGCATACCTGTTTAAGGAACTCAGTTCATTTTGCCATTTCAAGTCTCCTTTGTTAGTCACACTATCGTACCAGATAACTTGACTAAATGGGTTCGAGATATGCATTGACTTGGTCAGGTAATCCACAAAGTCTATTAAATTGTGCACTTTTCCTGGCTACAAAATACAATGTAACATTAGAATTAAATGTAGAGGCAGTTTAGGGGAGGTGTTATGTGGGTTGCAGCCCCTCCTATGAGAGTCAACAACATTTGAAACTCTTTCTCCTTAATCTTCCATTATATCTCTCTAATACTTTAATGAATTCTACAACCCATCTCTTCCCCCTTCCCCCTTGAAAAAATCTTGGATATGTCCCTGAATTGGTTGAGATTCACTTGTAATCTGACAGTGCAAATGAGTTGTAATATTGACAGTCTTGGTGTTCATGTAATGATCAGAACACACAAGGGAGGTTGCTCCTGAAACAAGCTCCAGAGCTTTTTGAAGACATTTGTGCAGATCAACTAACAATCAAGAGACTAACACTTGCAGGAGGAATATCATTGATTTTTACCATGAAATCTCCACAGAACACCTTATTTGATAAATTGTATTCTTAGAAAGTGGCCAGGTTTTTGGGATATTATTGTCACACAGGCTTTTAAAAAAACAACAACAGATTTTGATAATTAAGTGAATGTGTAAAGGATGCAATTTTATGCTATGCTATTCTATGCTACCCAAACTTATTTTTTTTTTCAATTGAGAAATCAGAGTTTTCTTTCAATTTAATCAATTAAATTTTATTATTGATTGGCTAAGCTCCCGGATAATTCTATTGCAGAGTCTTTTTTTTCTAAAGTTATAGATTTTGATAAGTACCAAATTCATAATACAAACCTGAATAGGATTCTCAATATTAATCAACCACCCATCAAAATGATAATATTCAGTAATATCAACAAGTTGGCTGGCAAGTGTTTTATATGAGTCTTCATCCTCAAGAAATTCACTGCATATCTGTGCTCCGTCATCCCACTCTGTTATAAATGTCCCTAGGACAAGTACTCCATTATTGTGAGCTGCATTTGTCCAGCAGGGTGGTGGGATGGTTATAAAATGATGGCTAAAGTAAACAAACATGTCAATGTACTGCCAATGGTATATACGGTAACACTTGGATGAGGGATATCCTTGAACAAACCTGTAATAACAAGAACCATTACAATTTATCAATAAATAGATGCAGCCCAATAAATTACTCAACCATCAAATCCATCAATGTCATTCAACCAATTAATTAATCATTTAATCAATCTTTTGGTCAATCAATCAATCAAACAAGAAATCAACCAATCAAAAATCAATCAATCAAAACAACAACAAAAAACTAACACACAATCAGTAAGTTTATCAAATTACCATGCAAATTAAAAATGACTTCATTGTAGGAAATGTTCACCACGGACAATCAAACTTAAATTGGAATTGAATATATTCAGAATGGTTGGCAGTAGATATGGAGAACAGTTCCACCTTACCTATCTTCAATATAGCCACCTTTCATATCGTGACATACTAGAGTTCTTGGACGATTATCTCTATGGTAACCAGATGGTAACATTACCCTAGCAATATTAAACTCGTCATAACCTGGTCTCCATGACAATGCTTCTTCTAACGTTTTCAGTGGTTGAGTAATTGGACTTCCTGTGTCGAGATCAAAGTGTCTTCCAAACACAGTTTGTTCATCAAATTCAACTGCTGCACTTGGTCCATGGATAACTTTCTCGTTAGCTGATAATTGCTTCTCCTTTCCCTTCCCTTTTCTTTTTCTGAAAGTCGTTTCGGGGATACTTTCATTTTGTTTTTGCAATTCTAGCTTTTCTTCTTTTGATTTTGTCTCCGGCTCTGGACCGGGGCAGTCAACTTTTTCTTCAAATTTAAACCTCTTCAACCTTGCTTCTTGAACACTTTCAGTCGTTCCAGTTTTTTCTTGGGTATTTTCCTGTCTTGTGAGAGCTTTATGTCGTTTCCATAAGTAAAATACAATTACAAATCCTGAAAAAAATGTCCATAAAATCAATAACACGTATTCGTCCGCCATTTTGAATAGACTAGACACCAGATCTCGCGGAGTCCAATCGCACAGGAAGCCTGAATCAAAATATCTACGCTTGTCAAAATATTCTATCCCTAATCTATCTTAGGTAACATTTCGAAATTGATAATTACCGTTTCGAGTTGTGTCTGAGAAATTCTGAGATATCGTTTTTTTTTCGTTTTATTTGATCGAGATCCTATTTCAGACACGAGATTGTCACAGGACTAAATTGTTACTTACCAGGGGAAACCATGGGACAGGTCAGTCACGCAATTTACTTGGTAGGTTTTCAAGATGGCTGAAAAAGTTGAAGACGTTCTAAAACAATGTATTAGTTTCTATGAAAGCCAGTTTGGAAGCTCACCTACTTTTGCTTGCTGCGCTCCTGGAAGAGTGAATTTGATTGGTGAACACACTGATTACAATGATGGCTTTGTTTTTCCTATGGTAAGTCGCGAGTGTGTTATAAAAAAATGTTAAAATTTTTGTCACGGTCTAATAAAGGCTAAGACCCTTGCTTTCAGTCTAAAGTTAAAGTACAAACACTAAAACTATGCAAAGCAAATAGTTCAACTATTGTTCGAGCAAACTCGAATATTAAATCAGGAAAAAAGCGAGTAAAGCAATGCTTCAGTTTCTAAATTTGTTTTTAATTGGAGTTAAATTCAGTTTTCTTAAATATATTAATTAGTGTATTTCATCGAAAAAAGTGTTTCATACATTTGAATTCAATTAACTATTATTCAATTTAGTTTATTGATGAAAATGGGAAGAATTGAGGAAAATTGTATGTTACATAAAAAGTATCATATTTGAGGATCAAATAACTGAACTTTTCATTTTGTTCATAGGCTTTAGAGCTTG